>CM062649.1:9254264-9421674 GCA_031772095.1 Zeugodacus tau | reverse complement strand
TATATTGACCAGAATACTGGCAGAATACGGAATAAGTCGAAACATCATTTTTGAATATAATATAATTCGTAAAGTGAAATTCCGAACTTGCATGTGTACACATGTACATATAACTTACATAAGCCTGTTAGACTGGCAGTCTGTCACTCAGTCGCTCCATCACGTCGTCTTTAAGTCAGTAGGGCTTATTGGCGTTTGCCTGCCAACAGGATTTATTCCATTTTCACATGGCTGCTGAGGCAGCCCTTCTTGTCACAGTTCGAGTTGTTATTTGCTTGGTTCCATTCTATTTTCATTTAATTCCTTTCTGCCTTTTATTTCACAAATTCTTTTAGACGCTCTCTTAATGCTACTTGTGCACATATTTTAGTCTAAAAGCATTCCCTTATTACGCCACATTAATCCAGTTTTGGCGTGATATGCCGTAAGACAAATGAACATTCGAGCACACCAACAGTGCTAAGCGGCTAAATATGTTTGTCTGTTGGTCGAAATAATATCGCTACTGTGAAACTTGACATTAATTCAAACACACACATTTGGTTATTTAGACGTCATTTACAGTTATTACTTTGCTTCGCATTTGAGAACAGATCATATTCACATGTTCCGTTTTTTCTTTTTACAACGCGGTTGCATAACAGCTGTACGTTTCCAAAAACCGCTATTGAATATTCAGATCGTTACGGAAATACGTAAATCACCATTAGATGAGTTAGATTTACACGCGCGCTCGGACAAGCAGGCACACGAAAGGATACCGAGCGACTGAGGCTGCGAAACGACAGCCGCTGTTGCGGTACGGTCTATTGGTATGTCCTGAGAACACATCGGTGGGGCAACGGTATTGGAAGGGTGAAAAACGTTATTGGCGACATTGCACGAACCCTGGTTGCGAAGCTGGGCAAGGGAGTGTGAGCAACATCTACGCATAAAGAGAGAATGTTGCCTGCGGTAACGACTGCAAGTGTATGTGCATGTGTGTGGAAATCAATTAGTCCGTGCTGGAACGCGTTTTCCCACATATATTTCCTTAATGAAACTCCTCAATCCGAACGAAGAGAGTTCGATATTTGGCATTAAATTGTAGCATTAGCTTTGTTAAACATATTCAGATTAGTCGCAATTGTATTATTTTTGTATTTGATTATCTTCGCTCTAAGACTTTATTTTGTATGGGTGGTGTTTACTCGTATCGAATGACTTCCACCACGTTTGCAAGTGCTATCCACAGAGCTCGATATGTTTCGCGAGTGTAAACCTACCGCTCTTTCTACCTTCCGTTTGTAACTCTCCAAATCGAAAATTTCTCGCACTGTTTTGCTTTATTTAGCGTTCTCAATGCGCACAGAGAGCAAATACGGCGTCTTTTGTCTTCATACTCGTTACACTAACTTTCGGGTGCTGGAATGAAATCAAGCGTTTTTCACATTGTATTCGTCCTCAGATTTGTTCGTTTCTATGGGTCTCATTTCTGATGTGCAAAGTCACATGTTGTTCTGGAAAACGAATTTTTAAAGGTAATGGACACTAAATTGCTGTGGCACAATCACCGTTGTGTGCACATTTTTTTATTTAAGACATTTAATGGCTCTCTATGTACGTCAAAACGCGGTTTTATGTCAATTTATCAATGATCACCTTAGGGCACGAGTCTTGAGTTTTTAGCATGTCAAGTGTGTCTTGGGCACTGATTTGTGACTGCAAGTACTTCATATTACTATCCACAAAAATAGTATTTGGTCTTGAGACTTGAATCCAGACAATTGAATATTGAATGTTGGATGCTGCTTATTGATGTTTTAATTTCTTGATTACTATATCTTCTCTATTACGGTCTGGGTTCAGATTTTTATTAAATACTTAGAAATAACAAAGTCTCATCCGATATGATGTTCGGTAAATGCTGCATAGGCCGGAAATGTAAAATGCATGCTCTAGAAGGCACTCAACACATAACACATTTACTCGTATAGAGCGTCAGAATTGGTGCACTCACATAAGTGAATCCGTAGACGGACTTGTAGGCATAAATGCGTTTTAATAGCTGGCATAGACACTTTAGCAGTAAGCTACGAAAGCAATACGTCTCGCTCGCATCAAGTTATTGCTACATAAACGAAAGCGCTCCTGGCATAAGAATGTACTAGTGTGACATGGCCTTTTACAGAGACAGCAACGCATTTACTCGACCAGAAGAGTTGCATTGTGTTGTAAGCAGTAAGTTTCGAGCGCAGTTCCTCAATGTGTATTGTGCAGAGAATTTTTGGTGAAATTTTCTACGAGTTGCTCACTCATGGACTCAATGACAATTAGTGTTGAACGATTCTTGTTATTTGAGCAATTCTTGTTTTTGTAGAACAATTTTTAAATTTTTGGTTGGTGACATATTCACGTGTGTACGCATATGTATGATTGTATGCTTGCGCATTATTTTTATACTCTCGCAACAACAAAGTTGCTAGAGAGTATTATAGTTTTGTTCACATAACGGTTGTTTGTAACACCCAAAACTAAACGAGTTAGATATAGGGTTATATATACCAAAGTGATCAGGGTGACGAGTAGATTTGAAATCCGGATGTCTGTCCGTCCGTCCGTCTGTCCGTCTGTCCGTCTGTCCGTCTGTGCAAGCTGTAACTTCTGAGTAAAAATTAAGTACTATCTTTGATCGAAACTTGGCACAAATATTCCTTGGCACCATAAGAAGATCAAGTTCGAAAATGGGCAGAATCGGACCATTGCCACGCCCACAAAATGGCGAAAACCAAAAACACATAAAGTGCCATAACTAAGCCATAAATAAAGCTATGGAAATAAAATTTGGTATGAAGGATCGCACTATGAAGAGGCATATTTGGATGTAATTTTTTTGGGGAAGTGGGCGTGGCCCCGCCCCCAAATAGGTTTTTTGTATATATCTCGCAAACCAATAGAGCTATATAAACCAAACTTTCTGCAGTCGTTTTTTTTAGCCACTTCCTATTACAGTCCGAAAATGAAAGAAATCGGATCATAACCACGCCCACCTCCCATACAAAAGTTAGGTTGAAAATTACTAAAAGTGGGTTAACTCACTAACGAAAAACGTCAGAAACATTAAATTTTGCAGAAGAAATAGCAGAAGGGAGCTGTACTCAGATTTTTTTACAAAATGGAAAATGGAGCGAAGGGTATACCGCCCACTTATGGGTCAAAAACAATATCTCAGGAACTACTCGACCGATTCGAATGAAATTCGGTATATAATATTTTCTTGACACCCTGATAGCACGGACAAAAAATGGGCGAAATCGGTTCACAACCACGACTACTTTCATTATAACTCAATTTTTAATTCCATCTCATTCCTTCACTTTATAATGCAAACATAAGGAACCAATAAAGATAGCGGAATAAAACTTTACACAAATAGTGCATATCATCTCTGGCTTCACTTGCGAAAAAATTGTCGAAAACGGATCATAACTTTTCAATGCCCCAGATATCGAACATGTTGAACTCAGCGCCTAAGGATAAATTTTAACCGAAAATATGGGTAAATCTCTCAGATATCTCAATTTAATTCAGAGGAAATTATTTTCTTCTAATAGTGTGTCTCTTTTCCAAAAATTATTAAAATCGGGTCATGACATCTCCATATACCTTCTTTATTTGTAGGTTTTTCAAAAGTATCTTCTCCTAGCTCCCATATACCTAATTATAGGTTTTTCAAAAACTACGGTGAGCTTTATTCCGCATATATGTATTGGTTAATATGTGAGCTATCTTAGCAAAATTAAGTGAGTGTCAATCTGATTCTTGGATATAGTGTACCTTGCTTGATGAAAATAAATAGAAATCGGTTCAGGAATTATCTCAGCCCTCATATACTATATATGACGATTTATGGGTTAATTTGTAATGTTATCTTAATAAAATTTCTTCAATAAATTGCGAGAGTATAAAAATGTTCTGCTGCAATTCCGAACTTAGCCTTTCCTTTACTTGTTTTTCTTTCCAGTTTCTGTTTCACTTTCTGCGAATTCTCAACTTCATTTTGTGTGACTTTTTGGTTGAAATACTTGCACTCTGTAAGTAATGGCCGTTGAAAAGTTAAGACTATACTTCACAGGATCATTTCTGCAAATCGAAAGTATTAGCACCCGCGATGAGGAGTTATATCGTTTTATCTGACAGCGTGAGGTTTATGAACTTAATTTCTAATTTTGTCTTGTGGCATATTAGAAATGATGTTTCTTCGATGATCGCTCGGTTACAACGGATAAAACGACTTCTGAGTGGTGATTTTAATGAATAAATTCCAAGGTTTTATACAAATAATTATATATAATAATGCAGTTCAATACAGTACAGTAGGGCAATTCACAATCTGCGTGCAAATGGTCTTAGCATATATTTGGTGTAATTGTGCAAATTCGCTGTATATTTTGTTAGTGTAAAAGAACAATATCCCTCGCTCATTTGCAATTGCAAATATGCAAGACCATTTGCACCAGGCTAGCTCATATCACGACAGGCATTATATTATATAATGCCGTTGGCCGTTCTTTATACTCTGCAATATCAAGTTTTACTGTTTAGCCATTTTTTAAGTTTTATGGCAATATCTCTTAGTCTGCAATGTAGAATCTATAATTGGTCGATAGTAGAGGGGTGAATACTGGACAAAAAAATTAAAAATCAACGTCAACTTCTCTGTCGCATTGTTGCCACTACTCTCTGCCATTTCCACAAAAAATGTCAAACCGTTATCGCTCGCAATATTCAGCATGTAGCAAAAACGTGAGTCCAAGTGTGTGCGAGTTGCGACTGCAATGCGGAAACAATAGTGTGGCACATATGGAGCATATCAATAAGGCTGTCGGATGTGAAAAATTCATAGCACACACTTTTTCTCTTTAATGCAGAAGTTGCACGCAAAACCAGAATTTTTCGAATATTTTTTCTAAACTATTCCGCAATTCAAAGCGTAACCGAATAGATTATAGATTATGCATGGGTTTGTATATATGTGCAATCAGGTTATTTGTGTAGATACAAAGTATTCACGCGCTCTTGCGGCAACTGTACAATTTGCATGCCACAGCACCACCGCTTGCAACAGGCGCATGGACATATGCTTGCGAAATTCCACCTAATTAGCTTGTTGCGGCATGCAGCGCGCAGCACATAACCTACCACAAACAGCCAAACGACATTTGAACGCGTCGCAGCACCAAATTTATTTCCGCGAAATTTTTATCATGAAATTGTCGCCTTCGGTACGTCGGTACGAAAAGTACACTTTCCATCCCACCTCCTATCCGCCCCGAGCTTTGAACGCGAGGCAAGTCATATTTTCGCAGAAAAAGCAATCGTACGAGGGCTGCTATATATATTTCTAGCCTAGGCAACACTAAGTGTTGCCAGATGCAATCTGACATTTCCATTGGAAAGTTTGACATTTTTTAGCATAACATCACTCAGAACGTTTTGTCGTTTAATCGTGAATTGTTTTATTTACTGGGAATTAAAAAATTCATCTCGGCCAAAAAATGGAATTAACTCGTGAATATTTCGTGCGATCATTTTTCACAACTTTCGACGTGGATTATCGCTACAATATTTCATCGATGAACTAAAAATCTTTGTATGGCTATGAAGCACCATCCTATAGCACTGTGAAAAAACATGGTACAACGAATTCATATCGTGGCCGACGCCTGCGCTCAAAGACGAATTAAACGTGAAGGTCGTCCAAAAAACAGCCGTTGTGCTGTAGAAAAACATCGATGCCGTACGTGAACTGATAATGCAAGACCGTCATGTAACATACCTTCAGATAGAGGCATGCCCATGCATTTCTCCCCACCAACGCATACATTCGATATTGCATGAACACCTGGCCGTAAAAAAGGTTTGTTCCTCCGTTGGATCCCGCACAATTTGGACAATCGCTCAAAAAAGGCTCAAAAAAGTGCTTCGAAAAATTGGTTTGAGCGCTTGCAAAAGTGTATAAATCTTGATGGAGAATATTTTGAAAAACAATAAAACCATTTTCGTTGATAAATATTCCTATTTTCATTATTAGGCCAGAAATATATATAGCAGCCCTCGTACGAACTACAACTTTGCTTCCACCGTTTTCCAATAGATGTCTCTAGATTCAAGCACTGGTCGATTAAATCGATTTTTTTCCCCCCCCCCCCAAAACGGTTATTAGTATATATCTCGAAAACCAATAAAGCTATATAAACCAAACTTTCTGCAGTCGGTTCTCCAACGTACCCCACCACACACCATGAAAATAGTTAAAATCGGATAATAACCACGTCCACCTCCCATACAAAGGTTAGGTTGAAAATTACTAAAAGTGAGTTAACTCTCTAACTAATAACGTCAGAAACACTAAATTTCACATAAATAATAACAGAAAGAAGCTGCAATGAGATTTTTTTACAAAATGGAAAACGGGCGTGGCATCGCCCACTTATGGGTCAAAAACCATATCTCAGGAACTACTCGACCGATTCGAATGAAATTCGGTATATAATATTTTCTTGACACCCTGATGACACGTGTGGAAAATGGACGAAATCGGTTCACAACCACGACAACTTCCCATGTAACTCAATTTTGTATTTATGCCGAATATATGGGTCAAATTGTGTGTTTTCTTAATAACGATATAGCAATAAATTGCGAGAGTATAAAATGTTCGGTTGCACCCGAACTTAGCCTTTCCTTACTTGTTTATGTAAATTTTAAGCATTGACATTTGCGAGAAACCAGTTTCTATATTTACAGTTAAATTGAGAAATTAAATTGAGAAATCAAACCTATTCGGAGGCGGACTAATACTTTAAGAGTTACATAGAATACTCAAAATATTTATAATTTAATTTGTATTATTAAGGTTTCGGTGCTTTCATAGAGAAAGGAAGGCCTAGGCCCACATTATCTGCGATGACTTCGAGTCACAACTAACTGATTTTTCTGCAGAATGTTCTACTATACTGGTACTATCGAGGTCGTAAATGCGGACCATCCAAAGTTTATAATTAATAGAGGCGCCCTTCATCAACGCGCATACCACATCGAACCCAAATCTATGCAACGTTGCACTTAGTCGTTGATTGCTTTGGCAGGAAATTCCAAATACACAGTTGACAAACACACATGCACCATCTGAACACACACACACAATGAGACGTGAATACCGTTCTTGCTCGCTGGCGAACATACCAGCGCCAACACTCACACATGACCTATGGAGTGCACCCAATTACCTGTGCCAGCGAAACACACGCTCAACAAATGAAAGAGTCCACGCAATTCTATGGAAATACATGCGTGAATGTGTTTGCTAATTAAATTTTAATAACGTTATTTCGTCGTTGCTGCGCTGCATTGCTGCTGTATTTGTCTATCAGGCCCCATCAAAGCTACTCTGATTTACTCAATACATATCCAATTGTTTGCATTCAACATTTAATTTTGCATTTTACATGCGCTCGCCTGCGCAAAGCCGCCCCACTGCTGCCATACACGACCTGTATGTCTCTGTTAATATCAGTTGCACTGCAATTTTGCGGAATATAGAGCGAATTAAATTGGGAAAATCTCAATAGCAAATTAAGGAGAACGATGCGTGAGGCATGTTGGATGAATGTTCCATCCTGGACTACAGTGGAGTCCAGAAGATTGATGAATAATGAAAATAACCTGGGCTACTGTATTAATTATTCACTACAAGGGGTGGAGATCTTTCTAGGAAGTCAGAGCTCAGGTGGTTTACCGCACACAACTCATACGCATCGAAGTGCTTTGTCTTCCAGGAGGTGGATTTCGACTCTTTGTCGCTTTCTAAGATCATTAGACAACAGAGAGTCTTCTCAGCACTGTCAAAGCAATGTACACAGTCAATTTCTTTGCAAATGAAAACTTGATAAGAAGCAAGTTTCTGGAACACTTGGCCACAGCGACGTAGAATTCTCAGCGTGGCTTATTCTTCTGCACACTAACTCTAGGTATGTAGCAAACGTTTTTTTATTGAAATGATAAATGAAAGGTCAAGATAATTATCACACGCAAACCCCAAACTTCCTATTGAGTTGGTGAGCACCGAATTCTACATCTCATGGATTGTCTATTGCTTTATATTTCAAAAAAAACGCAAGTGAAATTATTACTTTAATTCTTACAATAGCGAAGAGTAACAAGAGAATGACTATTAAGCCCAGCTGAAGCATTTACCAATTACAAACTTATACAGCGAAATGCGTAAAGTGTGAACCAATAAAATCGAATGGATGCCTTGCTTCTGTCACTGTGTCTCCTCAGAAAAGTCTGTTTCGTCTATGCGTTGGCTCCGCAATGAAGCCATCGAGATCTCAATCGATATTGTCGCCAATAACCACTTTGCCCTTGACCAGCGACGCCGCCAGCAGAGGCAGCACAAGTTGCAGACTAAGCTCCAAAACAAACAGCGCCGGCAAATAGGGTCTCGCGGCAGCAAATGTGTTTTGCCGGCAGCAATCAAGCACGGAGAGACAGGCGCTGCTGTGAGGTGCGGGCCAACGAAGAGGCGCGTGTTCAGCGACCTCTAAAAGTCCTTTGCGAATCAGAACAACATTTGAAGTTTAATTTTTAATTAACGCAATTAATTTTGGCCTTCAATAGCGCACCGTAACCTTGTGCCGTTCACTCCCAATCCACTAGCTTGACTGGGCGGAGGCGACAGACGTTACAAGTACGCGTACTTCCAGCCATTGAGTCAACTAAGGTACCGCGCCCAACGCCAAATAGCAGAACGGCAGGGCTCAACATGTCACACGATTGACGCGTTAATGCATAATTATTAATTAATGCCTCGCAAACCGATTCAAATCGAACAATCGAGTGTGTCGTGTTGGAATTTGTTGTCAAAGGACTTAGGTGCACTTACTGTTTTGCAAGAAACAACAATAAAATGTATGAATTGGAGGAAGCAACAAATTACGGCACGGCAACTGGTGCGAGTATTGGGATTGATGCAAATGGGAGAGATAAATAATTCGCTTGATCATCGTCAGCTGATATTCAAAAGATTTGTATAAACGCGGTTGCGCATGAACAAAAATTTAATTTAGCCCAAGCTTACAATACACCTAATTATAATATAATGAATATAATGGCGGGTGTGAATCGGTCGCACATGTCACGCACACCATCAGAGGCAACTCATAAGGCTCAGTTTATATGCGAATGCGTTCGTGAATATGGGGAAAATCAAATTAATTTCACACTGCGATGTTTCGAGAATATTATTAGAACGCGGGAGGTCTATCTTAAAATAATCAATCGAATAAAAATGCAAATTTTACTCAATTTTTCTGGCGAAGGTGACGATCATAAAGCTCTAGTGAAGATGTGCGTGCATACATCCTCTTCTGAAATCAACGGCACCTTACTGACTGACTGGTAGCAAATAATATTAGATGAAGCCAGCCCAAATAGATCGCATTTGATACCAAACGATAAAGGGGAATTGTACTTCAGTGTCTCTACTGTATGAGTATTCATCTGAAAACCTCCACATTCGCCCCTTTTCTGCCTGTCTAACTTCTATAAGTGCTGCTCACTTATCTTCGCCTTAAATTTCAGAGAAAATTTAAAATATTTCCGGCAACACTGAAGGAGCATGCACGAACCACAAATACGCAAGTTCAATTCAAGAATACCTTTGATATTATATTGTCCATTCCTGCATATTTCTGTTTTACTAAAAACACCAAATCCGCCTGCAATTAAATACTAAAGAAATTGCATCAGATTTTTGTGGTTAAAATGAAAATACCTTGTGGCTTTGATCGCCCATAAAGATTCATGTGACACATACATGCCGGTAATTCCAGTGGCACACGTCGAATTCCGCCAGCAGCTAAAAGGAAAAGGAGCTGTGATCACAAAGCCGAAACGTTGCCGTTGTGCCGGAAAAAGACACTAAAGGCAAATACTAATGAAAGGAAATAAATTTGGCAACAAAATCAATATGCACACACCCACACACTAACACAAATTCTGGCGAACGCGCATCTTTTGTTGATAAATAAATATGAAAAAAGTGAGTTAAAGGGAAAATCGAAGTTAATGCCACGAAATCGCTAAGCTGTGGCGCAACCCGGCGGCATTGGTGTTCGATGACTGAGAAAAATCACTGCGGCGCACCATTTATTTGTGGTTTTATATGCCAGCGAAGCCTTAAATAAATAGCAATTTCTATGATTTATGGCAAGCGAGTGCGTGAGAGTGGCACGTACGAGTTGATGCCACCGATGCTCCTAAGAGGATATTCGGTGGGACCTTGTATACGAGCAGAGTGGCGTTCTCGATGCGAAGGGTGCAGTTAGTTGTCGCTTAGAGATAGCCTTTATATATTGATTAGCGCCAATAACATTGTTAATTGGCATAAATCGTACATAATTGTTATCGTGCGTTGCAGTATTTGGTGTGCTTACCTTTTGAAATGCAAATTTATTCAGCTTCTCCATAATGAGATAAACATACAAATGCATACGTCTGCCAAACGTCAACAGCATTTTCGGCATAACTACAACAACCGTATTAACATTCATTCCTAATTAGGCGTCTTCAATGCACAGTTGTTGTTGTAACCTTTGTGTTATCTGCAGTTGGCAATATCCGCTAATCCTATCCTATTTATCCTATTATTATATAAATGCATTGAGGCACAATTAAGTTCAATTGCACAAACGCAGATGCCAACAACACATACAACAACATAACCCCTTTGTATATTTGTATATGGAAATGCAAATAATGGCATGCTTTCACATCAACGGCCTTAAATACCTACGTCGAATTTCTCAAACTAATTTCGCGATTATAGAGTCAATCAAATTCATGGAGATGCAATAATGTGCCAATTGAGGGGCATAAACTATTCATAACTAGTTTTTATACTCTCGCAATCTGTTGCACAGAGTATAATAGTTTTGTTCACCTAACGGTTGTTTGTGTCACCAAGAAATAAAAGAGTTAGATATGGGGTTATATATATATAAATGATCAGGATGACGAGTGGATTTGAAATCCGGATGTCTGTCCGTCCGTCTGTCCGTCCGTCTGTCCGTCCGTCTGTCCGTCTGTCCGTGCAAGCGATAACTTGAGTAAAAATCTTAATGAAACTTGGAACACACATTCCTTGGCACCCTGAGGAGGTTGCTTTCAAAAATGGGCAAAAAAATCGGTCCACTACCACGCCCACAAAATGGCGGAAACCGAAAACCTATACAGTGTCATAACTATGCCATAAATAAAGTTATGAAAATGGGGAGAATTTGGAACATAGGATCTCATTAGGGAGGGGCACATTTGGATGCTAATTTTTTTGAGAAAAGTGGGCGTGACTCCCGCCCCCCAAATAGGTTTTTTGTATATAACTCTGCAAAAACCAATCAAAGCAATATAAGCCAAACTTTCTGCAGTCGTTTTTTTTAGCTCATTTCTTATACAGTCTCAAAAATAGAAAAGAAAATCGGATAATAACCACGCCCACCTACCAATACAAAGGTTAGGTTGAGAGAAATTACTAAAAGTGGGTTAAACTCACTAACGAAAACGTCAGAAAACACCAAATTTCATATGAGAAAATGGCAGAAGGAAGCTGCACTCGAAGATTTTTTACAAAATGGAAAAAGGGCGTGGCGTCGCTCCACTTATGGGTCAAAAAACCATATCTCAAGAACTATTCGACCGATTTCAATGAAATTCGGTATATAACACTTTCTTGACACCCTGATGACACGGGTGGAATATGGGCGAAATCGGTTCACAACTTCGTCTACTTCCCATATAACTCAATTTTGAATTCCATCTGATTCGTTCACTTTATAATGTATTCATAAGGAATCAATGAAGCTAGCGGAATAAAACTTTACACAAATACTGTATTTGAGCTGTGACATCACTTGTGGAAAAATTGTCAAAATCGGACCATGACTTTTCAAGGCCCCTGATATCGAACATGAAGAACTCAGTGCCTAAGATTAATTTTTCACCGAAAATATAGGTAAATCCCTCAGATATTTTAATGTAATTCATTCCCTCTGAATTTTTTTCTTATAACAGTTTCTCTCTGTACCTGAAATGGTAAAAATCGGGTCATAACTTCCCCCAGATCCCATATATATATATATATATAGTTGGCGTAGGAACCGCTATAAGCGATTATAGCCTAATTATAAGTAATATTAAATTAAGTGAGCGTATAGTCTTCGATACATTGTATCTTGGTGGTGAAAACGAGTGAAATCGGTTTAGGAATTACCTCAGTCCCCATATACTATTTATGATGATTTTCGTTATTCTATTGAACTTTATACCAAATATATGGGTCGACTTGTGTTATCTTTATAAAATTACATCAATAAATTGCGAGAGTATAAAATGTTCGGTTACACCCGAACTTAGCCCTTCCTTACTTGTTGTTATTATTATCTTAATAACTGATCGCATATTGCCTAAATCATTGTTCGAGGTCCCGTCCATTCGGTGCAGCATACGTTGAGAGCGCTGCAAGAAGTGGTCAAATGAACGTACAAAGGATGTACGTACTGATAGAAATAAGGTAGCTGTTTTTGCCAATGACTCTCAATACCGTTTCGCATCGAGGAAATCTTTCAACGCTTATGAACTACAGCACAGGCGATGAGATGTGGGGTAGCAACGCCGGCCTCAGAGTCAAAAATGTAAACTTGTTATGCAAAATATATCCAGTAAGTGAAGTGAAACATTATTCATGAGGGCAATCAAAAGAAATATCCGGCCATACTAATGGATTTAATAAATACCAACTTTTATGCGAATATTTCAATGTTAAAAGAGAGAGGAGCAAATAAGAGTGCAAATAATGACTAATATGTTGGTTGAGTTTCGGTTTGATCATGAATGGACTACAAAGCGACCGATAGTGTGAGTGTCATAAAGCAACAAAACACGGATTAACTGCGAACACAAGTGAAAAAAGTAATCAAAAGTAGCAAAGGAAATGAAACATAAAGTGAAACAGTTGGCTGGGAAAGCAACTCACGACATTAATAACTTCATTTCATCATGTTGGAACCGTAGGTCAGCGGACTGGGTGAATGGCGCAAGAAAAACATCAGCTTTTCTCGAAGCGTTGCGGTAGGTTAGGTGTGTGTGGACAAAACAATGCGAAATGGAATTGACAACATAAGAAACAATTGATTTATCACGGCCGAAGTTATGATAAATTCCAAATGATGATTTTTTGAAAAATTACCCACCGACTTAGTTGAGCGAATGGGGGAGTGTGTAAGGAGCTCCTTAGCGGGCATTAAAGACGGCAACACATTAGTCTCTCCGACAGGTTGACTGATCTCGTCAATAAACCTGGCAGCACAGCTGTCAAAGAGGACAGTTAGTCACAGCGGGCAGTCTATCAAAGTTGCCGACCACTGCTCTAGAACAATCGCTTATAGCATGGTGCCACTGACTGTGGTCAACACACCCACAGCTCTGCTTAGTAAATTATTAATACGATTATATAATCTGCGCATTCAATTCGCCAACCCCCCTCTGTGAACACAATGCATGCCCAAACAAAGCACACACACACACTCACTCACATTGGGCGCAGCAACGCCTGTGGATTTTAATTGAATTTCTAAGCACATTTGATTTGCCTTCGCACCGCCTACCGCGCTCTCTTTTGTTTGGCTAATTTCTCAATTAATGAACTGTTGCATTGAAACAATTGCTTTCCATATTTATTTCTTCAATTTGCATTCATGCATAATTCATTTTAAAGCGACGGAACGGGTTTTTGTAAAACACTGCATGGCCTTCATTTCAATTTCAAATTCTTAAGGCAACAATTATTTATTTAATTTGCACAGTTTACTTTAAAAGTTCGCTCCTAATTTTAAGAATATTGGAACACCGATGAAACGCTTTGCATCAGATGTGTGCCGCGTTTCTCTTTCGCTGAGCCTGATTCTCTTCTTAAGCTTATTCGGTGCTACACAAACTTCCTCTCTTCTTGTGTGCAGTTTTCGCTACTCTGTATGTTTGGCCTTATCTCTAAAAATACCTGTTTTTTTGTTGCTTTCTGAAGTAATTATGAGGAAGCGAAAGTGTTTATTAATAACAAGTAGGGAAGGGCTAAGTTCGGGTGTAACCGAACATTTTATACTCTCGCAATTTATTGATGTAATTTTATAAAGATAACACAATTCGACCCATATATTCGGTATAAAGTTCAATAGAATAACGAAAATCATTATAAATAGTATATGGGGACTGAGGAAATTCCTCAACCGATTTCACTCGTTTTCACCACCAAGATACAATATATCGAAGACTAAACGCACACTTAATTTTATATTATCTATAATTAGGTTTTTGGATCTGGGAGAAGTTATGACCCGATTTTTACCATTTCAGGTACAGAGAGAAACTGTTATAAGAAAAAAATTCAGAGGGAATGAATTACATTAAAATATCTGAGGGATTTACCTATATTTTCGGTGAAAAATTTGCCTTAGGCACTGGGTTCTTCATGTTCGATATCAGGGACCTTGAAAAGTCATGGTCCGATTTTGACAATTTTTCCACAAGTGATGTCACAGCTCAAATACAGTATTTGTGTAAAGTTTTATTCCGCTATCTTCATTTGTTCCTAATGTATATATGTATTATAAAGTGAACGAATCAAAAGAATTCAAAATTGAGTTATATGGGAAGTAGACGTAGTTGTGAACCGATTTCGCTCATATTCCACCCGGTCGAATAGTTCTTGAGATATGGTTTTTAACCCATAAGTAGGCGACGCGACGCTCATTTTCCATTTTGTAAAAAAATCTCAGTGCAGCTTCCTTCTGCCATTTCTTATGTAAAATTTGGTGTTTCTGACGTTTTTCGTTAGTGAGTTAACGCACTTTTAGTAATTTTCAACCTAACCTTTGTGTGGGAGGTGGGCGTGGTTATTATCCCATTTCTTTCATTTTTGGACTGTATAAGGAAATGGCTAAAATAAACGACTGCAGAAAGTTTGGTTTATATATCTTTATTGGTTTGCGAGTTATATACAAAAAACCTATTTGGGGGCGGGGTCACGCCCACTTTTCAAAAACAATTACATCCAAATGTGCCCCTCACTAATGGGATCCTATGTTCCAAATTTCATTTTTATAACTTTATTAATGGCATAGTTATGACACTGTATAGGTTTTCGGTTATCGCCATTTTATGGGCGTGGCAGTAGACCGATTTTGCCCATTTTCGAAAGCAACCTCCTCAAGGTGCCAAGGAACATGTGCTCCAAGTTTCATTAAGATATCCTAATTTTTACTCAAGTTATCCGTTGCACGGACGGACAGACATCCGGATTTCAAATTCACTCGTCATCCTGATCATTTATATATATAACCCCATATCTAACTCTTATATTTCTTGGTGACACAAACAACCGT
The DNA here is from genome assembly GCA_031772095.1 of Zeugodacus tau. Taxonomy (NCBI): domain Eukaryota; kingdom Metazoa; phylum Arthropoda; class Insecta; order Diptera; family Tephritidae; genus Zeugodacus; species Zeugodacus tau. The sequence goes on along the minus strand of CM062649.1, from coordinate 9,406,195 downwards.
TATGTGAACAAAACTATAATACTCTGTGCAACAGGTTGCGAGAGTATAAAAACGTATTAACCTGACCGCCAAACAGTTCGTTTTATGAGTTGCGATAGTCTAAAAGTGTCTGAATCACCGCGGATAAATTTCATTTACAATTTCCTCAGGAGGACCCCATCTATGGGCTTGGCAACATGAAGGGTATCGGGCGTGAGTTGCACTTTCGGGATATAAACTCGCGGCTCTACAAGCGTGACGCCGTACCGATTGGTGGAATATACATGTTCTTTTTGCGAGGAGCTTTCATTGTAGACCTCGATTTGATCAAGCATATACTCATCAAGGATTTCGCGAGCTTCAAATGATCGCGGTATATTCAATAATGCACGCGATGAACCGCTCTCGGGGCATTTGCTAACATTGGAGGGCGAGGAGTGGCGCTCAATGCGCAATAAATTTACACTTGTTTTCACCTCTGGCAAAATGAAGCTCATGTTCCCCACAGTGGTAGCGGGGCGGAGATCTCAGTCGTATTTATGGTCAGTTGGCACCGGAATTGGAAGTGAAAGAACTCAGCGCACGTTATACCACCGACGTGATCGGCACATGTGCTTTTGGCATTGAATGCAATAGCTTGTGGGATCCAAATGCTGCATTTGGCAGATACGGTCGCTCTATTTTCGAAAAGCTCGACATTCCCAGCTTGTGCAGGCGCTGATATTATTCAATATTTTGTCTCGGTATTGAGCGCTCATAACAACAATGCTACATATGAAGATACCTATTATTTTTTGTATTAAAGAAATAACTTGATTATATTTTCTTGTCGATCAGAAACGCTACGCAAATACACAGTACTGCCACATCTTATGCGCACAGCCACCAGTGATTATCGCATTCCCAAGTCGTCACTGGTGTTGTAGAAGGGTACTACAGAGTGATTCCTTTGGATGCTATACACCACGACCCGGAAATCTATCCTGACCCCTATTTGATTCGACCCTACACGCTTCGATCCAGAAAACGTGGAGCAGCGATGTGCCTGTGCCATTTTCCCCTTTGGCGATGGACCACGCATTTGCATTGGTCTGCCTTTCGCAAAAATGAAGGCAAATGTTAAACTTATACACCTACTGCGCGACTATAAGTTCAGTCGCTCCGCTCGCACTGAAGACCCCGTTGTGTTAAGTAAACGAAATTTGGTCATAGAAGCCCAGAATGGCATCTACCTTCGGGTTGAACGTGCTTCAGTAAACAGCTAATTCTCTAATTCTTCAAAAATAATTGATTGCTGTTTGATTTTCTTAAAAACTAGATTCTAATATCGGTAATATTCATATTGTGATTGATAACGTAGATATGTGGGTTGGTCTCAATAATATAAGAAAATACGCAAAGGTGATAAAAGAATGAATATTTTCCCAGCATATTCCCAAACACAGTTTTCAATCTCTTTTCTCATATTAATGCAGTATTTTTTAACTAATTGTATAAACGATAACTTGGCGACTCCTACATGCCCTCATAACGTTGTAAAATTTACATGCCAAACAGTGTGATGAAACCTGCAACTGCTCTTTTTAATTGAAATACTCTCTCATCATTCATTTATTTGTATCGTCAGAAAATGTCTACATCTGAATTCTAGAATCTAGATTCTAGATAGTCTTTTCTTGTTCTAATGTGAGAGAGCGCAAGAGAATACTTCGCCAATATTCCAGAGATTTCTCATTCAATAGAATATTAATTGCCAGTAAGTAAAGTAACCACTAGTAAAGATATCGGAACAGAACTTTGCATAAATACTAAATTTATAGTGTGGCAGACCCTTTCTAAAATTCGCCGAAATCGGACCATAGGTTTTCAAGGCCCCATTTATCGAACATGACGACCTCGGTTCTTTTAACGTAATATTAGGGTTTCCAACTTTCAATGGACTTTCTACATCATATATGACGAATATGTGGGTCAAATTGTGTATTATATAATATAAATAAAATTAAATAAATAAATTGCGAGAGTATAAAATGTTCGGTCTTAGCCCTTCTTTACTTGTTTTACGTCAATCTTGTTTTTTGAAGAAATATTTAATTAAGGATTTCTCGGGCTTCGACTTGTGGAATGAATGCAATGATGCATTTGAATTACAAATTTCGTCTCAACAAATTCAACCATATTTAAAAAGTTTCTATCTATGTATATAATAAAATTGATGTCCCTAAAATGAAGTATGAAAAGAAGATACTAATGTTCAAGTGTCGCAAAAAGTCCTTCAGGGACTCAGAAAATAATAATAACAACTTTGACTACTAGACTGTTTCAGAGATTTCCGTTATGCCACAGCAGCTGTAAATAACTAGGTAACTCTAGTGAGAAGAGGTCCCTATTGATCAGTAAGTAAATTGGGACCACAGTCCTAGTAATAATTAGTCTGACAGACCACCTCATATGTCATTCACCTCCCGTTAAACGAAGCCAGAATCTGGGTAAAATAGAAATAACTCAAAATAATATAATTATAATAATTCCGATAGAATGAATCACGGCTGCGTCGGTGGCATCAATTATATTAAACTCCATGAAGAAGAGCAACAGGGTTCGGCATGAGAGCTGCATTCGAGTCGATACGAATTTTAGAAATATGCAATGGCTAATCTATGAAGAGTTAGGATCGTGGTGTTGCTCTCAGATACTATTATCGCCCGTATGTATTCACTCGGTATTTTCGGCCATAATAACATTTACGGTGCTGGGAAGGTAAATTTAGACTGAAAAATAACGGTTCTTAAGACACAGACTGAGCAGTAGATAAGGATAAATGCCTGATACTGAAACGAATTCAATGGTTTCCTGTAGAGAGGAGAGGGATTTACGCGAAGTATCTAAATGAAAGAACCAAATAAAAAGGCATAGATTGTTGGGTGCCAATCCAAAATGGCTGATAAACATTTCCGTTTCCTGCTGTGCAAATACAATTACAAAAGTATCCAATTGAAGTTGCATAACTGGCTCGTAACTGCAACAAATTTGCTGGGGTGGAAAACAGCGTAAGGAATGAAATTTGATTTATTTTTAGGTGTAAGAAGAATCAAGGGGACCAGCGGTAGGTCGTAGGTAAAATGAAATAAGCGAATAGCAAACAAATTCGTCACGTTGCAGCGGAGTGTCGGTGATGGGCAAACCCACAGATTCCTGCCATAAGACACTTCAGAGTTGTGGTGATTTTGTATGATGCGGAGTAGCAGAAGTTTAAAGTTGCGCTACAGTTTCTGCGATGGTGGAGAAAGTAGCAATGTCCTCAGTGTTTTAGCAACCGACGGATTAGCGCAACACCAAAGATTGCTGCAAATAATGTGTATACATAAATTATAAAATATTTGCACGCTCAACAATGCGTTGATAATCGCGATAAATTATCAACTTTATAATACGCAACTTCTAATTGGGTCTGCAACTGTGTGTCGATAAGTGAGGGAAGCGGTGGCAGGAAAATGTGTAAATCAAATGGTGAAGAGCACCAGAGTAGATGGCAATCTTCGACCAGAATGAAACTCGAACGAATTAGCGGCATATACAAAATCAAAAATATATTATACAAGTTACATTCATTGAAGGGAAAATTAGCTTGTCGCCAAGCAGTGAGAGTATTAGTGTTTGCTAGGGTTACGTTGAGAACGTAGCACATATGCACGTTAGCATGCTTGACGCTGTTAGAAGTCAAAAATTTAAGAGAAAATTTAAGTCAATTTTTTTAAATCAAAATGCTATCGGATTGCTTGTATTGCTGCTGTATTATTAGCTGATTTGCTAGTATTATTGTCAACGCCGACATTGTTGACAAACTGCCAAGTACTGCACAGCATTATATCATTGATCTTATTTACAGTGACACTGAATGTGACAGCAATACAAAAAATGTGAAACCCACCTGAATGCATCATTAATATCTACACACGAAATCATGTGTATCCAGCGTTTTCGTATATTTCATGAGCTAGAATTTGCCTTTTTCCCCATCTTGAAAATTGTATCAATGAGATTCCTCAGTGTATATAATGATGCCTTGCATCATCCCCTGCTCAAGCACACACGCTCATAATATCGATTCGCCATCATTACCATCAGCAAGGGCAATATTAATATTTTATTCTCATACGTATATATTCATATATCATGGATTTCATTAAAAGGAATATTATAAAGTTTTAATACAAATATCAGAAGCTTGCTAAGTCTACATTACATAATAAAAGCTTTCTAAAGAAAGGTGGAGTGGTGCTGGAGTTGCGGTGGAGTTAGATGGAGATCTTTGAATTTTTTATTTCATCAATTTCAGACAAGTACGAGTGTTGGTGTGCCAATTTCACACGTTTTCATATAAATCCTTTTAATTCGAGACACTATACGATGCTAGATGCTTAGATTCGAGAGAGCGCTGTCAAAATGCGCATGTTTTTATAAAATTTGAGAGTGATGCCACCAGAGAAAAGTCTTGGGACTATTATTTTACAGAGTACAGATGGAAGCTGCACTCAGATTTTTTTACAAAATGGAAAATGGACATGGCGTCGCCCACTTATGGGTCAAAAACCATATCTCAGGAACTACTCGACCGATTTCAATGAAACTTGGTTTGTAATAGTTTCCTTACATCCCGATAATATGTTGTGAAAATAGGCCAAATCGCTTCACAACCACGCCTACTTCCTATATACCAGAACTTTGAAGACGATCTGAATCGTTTACTTAACAATATATAAAGTAAGCACTAGTGAAGATATCGGTGCAGAACTTTGCACACATACAATGTTTATAGTGTGGCAACCCCATTCTAAAAATCGCCGAAATCGGACCATAGGTTTTTAAGGCCCCATATATCGAACATGAGGACTTCGGTGCTTCTAACCTAATATTTTGGTTTCCAACTTTCAATGGACGTTAATATACATATATGACGAATACGTGGGTCAAATTGTGTATTATATAATATAAATAAAGTTAAATAAATAAATTGCGAGAGTATAAAATGTTCGATTACACTCGAACTTAGCCCTTCCTTACTTGTTTTATTTATTTTTTGAACCTCGATATCCAATATTACTCTCTCGCAAGCAATATGGAAGAGTTTGGCATCATCGACGTCATCATTGTACTCGCGGTTAACCGCAGTATGGCGTTTATGATGCACCGAACTACCCGACAAAGTGTTCATTCAGCACTCACTCAATCGGAGCACTCCCGTTATGTGTTTAGGTGAATTATGGTTTATGCAAAACTGCCGTTTATTGTAATTACCCTTTTGCTCGTTGCCAAAGATTACACCGTCATTTACAACACCCAACACAACCAAATTAACGTAATTCCCGATTGTGCGCATAATCGGATATGTGAGAGATAGAAACGTGAACTGCATAGCATAGAAGTTAGCAAGCTAATTCCGCAGAATAATTTCAGTAATTATCTCTAGTAAGGTTACTGGCTACTCGTGTATACGATGTGTGCACATCCATATGTAGACTTTGCAATTATCTATGAAATGAAAGCCACTTGGGAATATACACATCTGGCTTAGGTGTACATTAGTCGCTTATGTTATATATATTTCGTTGAAAAACATCCATCCAGGTGCTAATAATTAATAGTTTATAGTTCAAATGTGTTGTTATTAATAGTTTATAATTAGGCGTTACTTTAACTAGCTTGCCATTTATCAAAGACACACGCTAATCCGTTGTAAGGATAACAAGTTACTGTCGATATTCTAAGGTTTTTTATTGAATCCGAGAGAGTCATGATTAATGTAGTATTTTCTTAAAAACATTTGATCAACAGACATATAATGTACAATTAAGATTTTTATTTAATAATTGTTTTAAAACTGACTTCAGCCAATTTTCATTTTAGTTGTTATGATTTCTTACGAAATTATAACTTATATTATATTTGACATATATTCGTGGTTAATGTTTTCAGCACGTTGATAAAAAATCTGGAGAAATAAATCTTAAAGTTTCACAACATGAATTATGAATTTGTGTTGTACAACAGTGCAACAGATGTGCGCCACATTGCAACATTAACTCATCGCGCCGCCATTGCAGCATCCAGCTTCCCGTATCTTAAGGGATCCTACTACATATCTATACCTATCTACCTTCTAGAGCACGCCACAATCTGTGTATCGGTGTGTCTTAATAATTCTCCCCTCTTTTCAATTCTGCTAGCACTTCCAATTTCGTCTTCATCTTCATTTACTACGGAAGAAAAGCGTAAAACTATTTGTTACTTGAAGTTACGACTGAAATTGTGCTTTTGTTGTCATTGCTCTTTTTGTTCTATGTTTTGCTCATGACGTTTGTATTATCGTTTGTGCGTTATGTGTATGTGATTGGCGTTGCAACCGTTTAGCCGGTTATAGCCGAATCGACGATAGTGCGCCATCTCTCTCTCTCCTTCGCAGTTCGGCGCCAGTTGAAGATCCCAAGTGTAACCAGGTCGCTCTCCACCTGGTCCCTCCAACGGAGTGGAGGCCTTCCCCTTCCTCGGCTTCCTCCGGCGGGTACTGCATCGAACACTTTCAGGGCTGGAGTGTTTTCGTCCATTCGGACAACATGACCTAGCCAGCGTAGCCGCTGTCTTTTTATTCGCTGAACTATGTCAATGTCGTCGTATAACTCGTACAGCTCATCGTTCCATCGTCTGCGGTATTCGCCGTTGCCAATGTTCTTAGGACCATAAATCTTGGGCAAAATTTTCCTCTCGAAAACTCCTAGTGTCGTCTCATCTGATGTTGACATCGTCCAAGCTTCTGCACCGTAAAGCAGGACGGGAATGATAAGCGACTTGTAGAGCTTGATTTTGGTTCGTCGAGAGAGGACTTTACTGTTCAATTGCCTACTCAGTCCAAAGTAGCACCTGTTGGCAAGAGTTATTCTGCGCTGGATTTCGAGGCTGACATTGTTCGTGTTGTTGATGCTGGTTCCCAGGTATACGAAATTATCTACGACCTCGAAGTTATGACTGTCAACAGTGACGTGGGAGCCAAGACGCGAATGCGCCGACTGTTTGCTTGATGACAGGAGATATTTCGTCTTGTCCTCATTCACCTCCAGACCCATTCGCTTCGCCTCCTTATCCATGCGGGAAAAAGCAGAACAAACGGAGCGGTTGTTGCTTCCGATGATATCAATATCATCGGCGTACGCCAGGAGCTGTACACTCTTATATAAGATGGTACCCTCTCTGTGTAGCTCTGCAGCTCTTATAATTTTTTCCAGCATCAGGTTAAAGAAGTCGCACGATAGTGAGTCACCTTGTCTGAAACCTCGTTTGGTATCGAACGGCTCGGAGAGGTCCTTCCCAATCATGACGGAGCTTTTGGTGTTGCTCAACGTCAACTTACACAGCCGTATTAGTTTTGCGGGGATACCAAATTCAGACATCGCGGCATAAAGGCAGCTCCTTTTCGTGCTGTCGAAAGCTGCTTTAAAATCGACAAAAAGGTGGTGTGTGTCGATCCTCTTTTCACGGGTCTTCTCCAAGATTTGGCGCATGGTGAATATCTGGTCAGTTGTTGAATTTCCAGGTCTAAAGCCACACTGATAAGGTCCAATCAGTTTGTTGACGGTGGGCTTTAGTCTTTCACACAGTACGCTCGATAGAACCTTGTATGCGATATTTAGGAGGCTGATCCCACGGTAATTGGCGCAGATTGTGGGCAGAGCACACTGAGATTCCAATCGTCAGGCATGCTTTCTTCCGACCATATTTTGCAAAGAAGCTGATGCATGCACCTAATCAGTTCTTCGCCGCCGTATTTGAATAGTTCTGCCGGTAATCTATCGGCCCCCGCTGCTTTGTTGTTCTTCAAGCGGGTAATTGCTATTCGAATTTCTTCATGGTCGGGTAATGGAACATCTGTTCCATCGTCATCGATTGGGGGATCGGGTTCGCCATCTCCTGGTGTTGTACTCTCACTGCCATTCAGCAGGTCGGAGAAGTGTTCCCTCCATAATCCCAGTATGCCCTGGACATCGGTTACCAGATTACCACCTTGGTCTCTACATGAGGATGCTCCGGTCTTGAAACCTTCGTTAAGTCGCTTCATTTTTTCATAAAATTTTCGAGCATTCCCTCTGTCTGCCCGCTTCTCAAGCTCTTCGTACTCACGCATTTCGGCCTCTTTCTTTTTTTGTCTGCAGATGCGCCTCGCTTCCCTCTTCAGCTCTCGGTATCTATCCCATCCCGAACGTGTTGTGGTTGTTTGCAACGTTGCGAGGTAGGCAGTCTGTTTTCTCTCCGCTGCGAGACGGCATCGTACCAGCTGTTTTTGCCGTTGCCGAAAACCAATTGTTTCTGACTGCAGCGGTACGCAGTGAGTTTGAGATGCCGTTCCACAGTTCCCTTATACCGAGATGCTGATGAGTGCTCTCAGAGAGCAGGAGTGCAAGTCGAGTAGAGTATTTCGTGGCTGTCTGTTGCGATTGCAGCTTTTCGACGTCGAACCTTCCTTGTGTTTGTTGACGGGCGTTCTTTGCTGCACAGAGGCGGTGCGTATCTTCGCTGCGACCAGATAATGGTCCGAGTCTATATTTGGTCCTCGGAGCGTACGCACGTCTAAAACACAGGAGACATGTCTTCCGTCTATCACAACGTGATCGATTTGGTTCCGCGTGTTTCGATCAGGAGACAGCCAAGTAGCTTGATGTATTTTCTTATGCTGGAATCTGGTACTACAGACGACCATATTTCGGGCCCCAGCGAAGTCGATCAGCCTCAGGCCGTTTGGCGATGTTTCGTCATGGAGGGGTGAATGCCAGGACTCTGCGACGGAGTCTCTCTCCCACCACAAATCCAACACCAAATTTGCGCTCCTTTATATGGCCGCTGTAGTAGATGTCACAAGGACCCACCTTCTTCCGTCCTTGTCCCGTCCATCGCACTTCTTGGATGGCGGTGATGTCAGCCTTGAGTCGTATGAGGACATCAACCAGCTGGGCAGAGGCACCTTCCCAATTAAGGGTCCGGACATTCCAGGTGCATGCCCTTATATCATTATCCTTAAAACGTTTGCAGGGGTCGTCATCAAAAGGGGGGTGTCTCATCCGAGGCTTTCGTAGATTTTTCATTGGGGGTGTTTTTATGTGGTGGGTCCCAAACCCAACGCACAACCGCATAAGCGGGCTTCGCCTTCTCACTTTAGCTCGCCTTCAAACGGATGTCTGTTGGCTACCCAGAGGATACTTGGTCTAAAACCGGAAGTCGTGAGCTGCTTGGACCATGTGGAGAAGAATCGTTTCTGGCCACTCCCAAGTGAATGACAATCAAAAACTTTCCTCACTTGCATGAACTTCTACACATGGTCCCATCCTCCCATCCTCCTCCGTTTGTGCGTTATAGTGGCAATATTTTGAGTTATGACAGCTCTAGTGTTGTTCCCCACTTCATTGCACAAGTTGTTGATGTTTCCAAATAGCTGTTCAACTGATTGTTGGTGAAAATATTTGTATTGTCATTAATTAATTTGGCTAGTTCAGCTCAGCTGTTCTTAAGATTTGAGTATATATAATATATAGTAGTGCGGTCATTTGACTTAAGTTACCTCCAAAATATTTTCTAAAAGCATATCCTCAACATATTCCTGAACGCATCTCATTTTCAAAACTGAGTACTTGCTATCGAGAACCTTGACAGACCCAGCGTATGCTGTTTCTATAAACTATATACGTAGCGAGTTCACAAGTCGACACTTAAAATCTTAATCAAATAACGTAACATCAATTAACAGGTGTTTTCACCAACTACCTTCCGAATAATAAAGTTTGCACTGCAAATATTTACCAAATTTATGTGAAAATGCCAAAATTTTTAATTTCCATTTTTCAATAGCCCAAATTTCCTGTTCAAAAGCACTTTCCTCCGGGAATTGAGTTTTCTTCAAATTAAGCTGTCAGCGTGGCATGCAACATTTTATTAACACTTACGTTCTTTTTCATTGTGCCAGGTAGCGCTGAACTTTTTCCTTTACAAAGCTGTGGTAGTGCAAACACGTTTTACAACAACAACCACAAACTGCTGCCTCATATCCTTCGCAACGGTACACACACGCATTCTGCCGCTCTTGCATAACTCACAACGTTTGCAAATAAAGTTGGCGAAATGCGCCAATACACACACACATATGCGTTTGATTGTAGTGCATGTGCGCATGTGTGTGGGTGTGGTGTGGTGTCCTTGCATAATAGAATGTAAACGAATTAGTAGAATTAGCGTTGACACTGGTAATGCTAAACAGCTGTACTTCTAGACACGGAATTGCCGATACATGCACGCACGCACCCTCATACATACACATAAATTATAGATAGACTTAGTGCATTCCTCTTCTGGTGCGGAGCTTTGTTTGCATTCGTTGGCCATGGCCATACTCGTACAGATTTCCTATCTGCATTATACACACATACATACGTATATATGTAACGAAGAAAGAATTTAAATGCAAATATGTATGTTTATGAAGATTCATTTACACATACATACAAACATACACATGCGTGTAAATGCAAACACGTCCTGCGAAACAAAGGTACTATGTGCGGAAGCTTACAGGATGTACACAGATGTTAGAACAACGGTAAATACGAGTACAAATACAGTTATCGAAATTGTGGCGTGAACACACATACACCCTCATTTATGCATAAATTCGATTATCATACATACCACAAGCAATTGAATGCAACTGCTTCATCGAGGGAGTGTCCGGCGGTTACCTGGACCAAGTCCAACAAGTGAGACGGCACTATACTTCTTCCATCAAGCTGATGCAGTTGCCAGATATAAGAAGCTTCAAAGCTTAGGGTGCACTTTAAATAAACGACGTCAGTCAGGCACTGTTGCCGATAAGTTATTTGAAATTCATACTCGTTTCTCCAAAGCCCATATATTTCTTTCACACGAAACAACATATGTATTTTGCGACAGTTCTTGGTAGAAACGCTTGGTGATTAAAGCTGCATTAACATTTGTGCAAAGTTTTAAAAGGTGATATCAACTCCCCCTTGAACGGGTTTATTTAATTTGACGTAAATATATTTCATAGATGCTTTCCTTGTCCTGACTACCAGTAAAATCGTTCTTGTACCTAACATTCAGTGTGTTGCAACGCAAATGCAATCCGCAATATGACATTCCGTAAACAAATGCCAGAAATGCATACGCAAATAAAGGGTGATTTTTTAAGAGCTTGATAACTTTTTTTAAAAAAAAAACGCATAAAATTTGCAAAATCTCATCGGTTCTTTATTTGAAACGTTAGATTGGTTCATGACATTTACTTTTTGAAGATAATTTCATTTAAATGTTGACCGCGGCTGCGTCTTAGGTGGTCCATTCGGAAAGTCCAATTTTGGGCAACTTTTTCGAGCATTTCGGCCGGAATAGCCCGAATTTCTTCGGAAATGTTGTCTTCCAAAGCTGGAATAGTTGCTGGCTTATTTCTGTAGACTTTAGACTTGACGTAGCCCCACAAAAAATAGTCTAAAGGCGTTAAATCGCATGATCTTGGTGGCCAACTTACGGGTCCATTTCTTGAGATGAATTGTTCTCCGAAGTTTTCCCTCAAAATGGCCATAGAATCGCGAGCTGTGTGGCATGTAGCGCCATCTTGTTGAAACCACATGTCAACCAAGTTCAGTTCTTCCATTTTTGGCAACAAAAAGTTTGTTAGCATCGAACGATAGCGATCGCCATTCACCGTAACGTTGCGTCCAACAGCATCTTTGAAAAAATACGGTCCAATGATTCCACCAGCGTACAAACCACACCAAACAGTGCATTTTTCGGGATGCATGGGCAGTTCTTGAACGGCTTCTGGTTGCTCTTCACCCCAAATGCGGCAATTTTGCTTATTTACGTAGCCATTCAACCAGAAATGAGCCTCATCGCTGAACAAAATTTGTCGATAAAAAAGCGGATTTTCTGCCAACTTTTCTAGGGCCCATTCACTGAAAATTCGACGTTGTGGCAGATCGTTCGGCTTCAGTTCTTGCACGAGCTGTATTTTATACGGTTTTACACCAAGATCTTTGCGTAAAATCTTCCATGTGGTCGAATAACACAAACCCAATTGCTGCGAACGGCGACGAATCGACATTTCACGGTCTTCAGCCACACTCTCAGAAACAGACGCAATATTCTCTTCTGTACGCACTGTACGCATTCGTGTGGTCGCATTAATTGTTTGCTCACTTGGTCGATTATGTAGACCATAAATCGGACGTAAAGCGCGAAACACATTTCGAACCGAACACTGATTTTGGTAATAAAATTCAATGATTTGCAAGCGTTGCTCGTTAGTAAGTCTATTCATGATGAAATGTCAAAGCATACTGAGCATCTTTCTCTTTGACACCATGTCTGAAATCCCACGTGATCTGTCAAATACTAATGCATGAAAATCCTAACCTCAAAAAAATCACCCTTTATATGAACATGAAATTTGTACTACAATAAGTTAAACAAAATAATATACAGTCCACTAAATGTCAATTGCAATGGTAAGAAACAAAATTGTAATATGAAACTTGCGCATAAAAATGTGAAAATCATTGCATATAAAAGACAACTCATAAATTAGAGTATACATAATACTAATATTAATATACAAAACATACATACTCCAAATATTAATGCACACAAGCAACGGATAAGATAAGATAAGAGTATCAAGCGGGTATACGTATGTGTATAAGTCCGTTAGATGCAGTAATCTAAAGAGTTGTAAAATATCAATGCGTTGGCATCTGAAGCATGCAATAAAAATAGAATACATATTTACACATATGTACCTAGTTAAGAGATTAAAATTAAGAAATGTATTGACGAAAGAAATTTTAATAAAGAAAATCAAACGTGAACTCTCACAGTACAGATCAAAACAAAGTGTTTTTCTGTACAAGAGGTTTAATCAATTCGTTTTTATTTGCTTCTCCACTAAGTATCTTCAAACTAAATTACAGTTAATCTCTTTGAATGTTTACGTGGAAATCGGAACGTTAACTAAAAAGGTGGCAACTAGAGACATCTTGTAATTGATTGGTGCTTTGCCGCATGGCTCATTAAGTGCCAGATATGACTTTATGAATTACTCCTAAACTAAGAGCCGGAGTCTTACCAAAATCTCTGAAGGTACCCACATTTTTGAAAACAGAAAATAGCACGTTTCGCAGCAAGTCAAGCTACTCATTCACCTCCCAATGTCAACAATTTGAATAAGAATGCAAAACTAAATGAGCATGGCGCTTATTAAACACCAACATGAAGTATTCCTCAAAAATTAGTTTTCCACATTTCAATTTACATTTTGTTAGCCCAAGAAAGCTCAGAAATAAATCTACATTTCTATCTATCATACAGTCCGTAAACGTGTATTAACAGCAAGTGATTATGCCAATCGCTCAGATACACTTGAACGCACAGATTTCGAGCAGATCCGAAGATGTTGAGGCAACAGGATAAGGATTGACAATCCTGTAATTGAATGTGAAGCAAGGGGATTGCAAATGAGCAAAACCCAATACGACCATGGTGTATGCCAGGCAACTGCCTCCTCCCACTAGCATCATCGATTGCATATGAATGAAGGCAATTTAGGTACACACTCGCACAATATGCCTACACAAACCCGTTGTGAAGGCCATTGAACTTTACTGAACTTTTGAAAAGTTTAACTGCCAATGGCAACGGCCAATTCCTGCATATGCTGGTCTTGATGGAAATCAGCCACATATGATTTATGGTGAAATTTTCATGAAGAATCCCTTAGCAGAGATCTCTTGTTTAAATGTTTCGCCCTTTTCGCACTCACTGCGAATTCGACAAACAAAAACACTCCAATTGCCCATCAAAAATGTTGATAGTAATGATTGTTTAATAATATAAGTTTAGAGTGCTGAGGATTGATTTTGCCAACTACTTTCATACATACATTTTCGTCCGAAAGATAGCTGGAATTTTTTAAGCAACAATGTGATGAACCAATCATTTAGCAAAAGCGTTTTCGTTTCATATAGAAATCATTTGTCGAGGGCTGGAAGAGGCCGCATATATGTATATGATATGTGCCGTTGCCAAAGTAATGACAAGAATTTTGTGTGTTGTAATCAGCGGTAGCTTTGTGAATGAAACCTATTCATGAAAAAGAAATTTTCTTTAACAATATTTAAAGAATTGTCACAATTCAACGGAAATCGTCCGAGTATGGCTCATGTTTCACATAAATTCACCTGAGTCTGACTGCCTTTATCATTTCATTTAATTTAATCCGCTCAATTTCCGCTTACATAGCTCTTCCCGGGGTTCGCAAGCCCCGTAGCAGGTCACGTCTCCCCACAGATATTTATAATAATTATCTTTATGGTGGAAGATTTTGCATTCTCCCACCAAGAGACTCTAGACGATAATTAGAATGGCCCCCAGTCTAGTGTTAGCACACCCACACATAGGAGGATGCACAGCGGCTACCAAGCTCCCAACATCCTCAATATGCTCAGCTGCGATTTTTATGCAAATTACGCACTTTCAGGTGAATTCCAATTGGCAGTTGTAAGAGGCATGTACATCGCGGTCTGGTCTTCTTTTGGTGTATTCGAAGCTTTCAAGCAAATTAAAAACAACAAATAAGGAAGGGCTAAGTTCGAGTGTAATAGTATACTCTCGCAATTTATTTATTTAACTTTATTAATATTATATAATACACAATGTGACCCACATATTCGTCATATATAGTGTATAAAGTCCATTGAAAGTTGGAAACCATAATATTAGGTTAGAAGCACCGAGGTACTCGTGTTCGATATATGGGGCCTTAAAAACCTATGGTCCGATTTCGGCGATTTTTAGAATGGGGCTGCCACACTATAAACATAGTAACGGGTGATTTTTTTGAGGTTAGGATTTTCATGCATTAGTATTTGACAGATCACGTGGGATTTCAGACATGGTGTCAAAGAGAAAGATGCTCAGTATGCTTTGACATTTCATCATGAATAGACTTACTAACGAGCAACGCTTGCAAATCATTGAATTTTATTACCAAAATCAGTGTTCGGTTCGAAATGTGTTTCGAGCTTTACGTCCGATTTATGGTCTACATAATCGACCAAGTGAGCAAACAATTAATGCGATTGTGACCAAGTTTCGCACTCAGTTTACTTTATTGGACATTAAACCAACCACACGAATGCGTACAGTGCGTACAGAAGAGAATATTGCGTCTGTTTCTGAGAGTGTGGCTGAAGACCGTGAAATGTCGATTCGTCGCCGTTCGCAGCAATTGGGTTTGTGTTATTCGACCACATGGAAGATTTTACGCAAAGATCTTGGTGTAAAACCGTATAAAATACAGCTCGTGCAAGAACTGAAGCCGAACGATCTGCCACAACGTCGAATTTTCAGTGAATGGGCCCTAGAAAAGTTGGCAGAAAATCCGTTTTTTTATCGACAAATTTTGTTCAGCGATGAGGCTCATTTCTGGTTGAATGGCTACGTAAATAAGCAAAATTGCCGCATTTGGGGTGAAGAGCAACCAGAAGCCGTTCAAGAACTGCCCAAGCATCCCGAAAAATGCACTGTTTGGTGTGGTTTGTACGCTGGTGGAATCATTGGACCGTATTTTTTCGAAGATGCTGTTGGACGCAACGTTACGGTGAATGGCGATCGCTATCGTTCGATGCTAACAAACTTTTTGTTGCCAAAAATGGAAGAACTGAACTTGGTTGACATGTGGTTTCAACAAGATGGCGCTACATGCCACACAGCTCGCGATTCTATGGCCATTTTGAGGGAAAACTTCGGAGAACAATTCATCTCAAGAAATGGACCCGTAAGTTGGCCACCAAGATCATGCGATTTAACGCCTTTAGACTATTTTTTGTGGGGCTACGTCAAGTCTAAAGTCTACAGAAATAAGCCAGCAACTATTCCAGCTTTGGAAGACAACATTTCCGAAGAAATTCGGGCTATTCCGGCCGAAATGCTCGAAAAAGTTGCCCAAAATTGGACTTTCCGAATGGACCACCTAAGACGCAGCCGCGGTCAACATTTAAATGAAATTATCTTCAAAAAGTAAATGTCATGAACCAATCTAACGTTTCAAATAAAGAACCGATGAGATTTTGCAAATTTTATGCGTTTTTTTTTTAAAAAAAGTTATCAAGCTCTTAAAAAATCACCCTTTATTTGTGCAAAGTTCTGCACCGATATCTTCACTAGTGCTTACTTTATATATTGTAAAGTAAACGATTCAGATCGCCTTAAAAGTTCTGGTATATAGGACGCCACGCCCATTTTCCATTTTGTAAAAAAATCTGAGTGCGGCTTCCATCTGCCATTTCATATGTGAAATTAAGTGTTTCTGACGTTTTTCGTTAGTGAGTTAACCCACTTTTAGTAATTTTCAACCAAACCTTTGTATGGGAGGTGGGCGTGGTTATTATCCGATTTCTTTCATTTTTGGACTGTATTAAGAAGTTGCTAAAAGAAACGACTGCAGATAGCTTAATTGGTTTGCGAGATATATACAAAAAACCTATTTGAGGGAGGGCCACGCCCACTTCTCCAAAAAAATTACATACAAACATGCTCCTTCTTAGTGCGATCCTTTGTATCAAATTTTATTTCCATAGCTTTATTTATGGCTTAGTTATGGCACTTTATGTGTTTTCGGTTTTCACCATTCTGTGGGCGTGGCAATGGTCCGATTTTGCCCATCTTCGAAAGCAACCTTCCTATGGTGCCAAGAAATAAGAAATAATAAAATAATTATATCTAACTCGTTTAGTTTTGGGTGTTACAAACAACCGTTATGTGAACAAAACTATAATACTCTCTTAGCAACTTTGTTGCGAGAGTATAAAAATGAGAAACCATTTAACATTTCATTCAAATTGGCATTTGTATAGTATTAAGTTGAAGGGACACATGAACATAAATATTTATTTTTATTTATCCTTCAGGCAATTTTCTACAGTCCTCTAACAAGAAATTAAGGGATATTGGTACAAGCTCTTTGGTACTAAAACCGTCGAAACTCTCTTGCAAAAGGTGCAAAGAATTTGGAATGAGTTAGGTCGAAACGTTACTACCCCTATTGGCCACGTGTTCCCTGGCACACTGCAGGCTTAGTATTTTTGTATTGTACGATAGGTGCGGGAGTTGCAAGCTTTGCTCTGCTCAACTCGCACTGATTGGTCGACCGAACCACTCGCTTGCCTGCTTACGTAGGTTACATTTTGCATTGAGTTGAGTTTAATTTGCACTAATAATCCAATTTCCAACGAATGTACAGTTCGAAGTAAATTGATTAAAACAGCTGCAACTTCGGAGAAACTAAAGAAATGTGCTAATCGTATTATAAAATATAAAATTGGATTTCGAAAAACTTAGGTTTCGTGGAAAGCATTAAAAGCGTATTTTTCTCTTGACGATTAATGTGAAAACAGTTTTTATTCTCCCAGATTAAAAGTAATTTGTATGACCTGATATCTCCTGATTTTCATTTAATACAAAGCTCGACTTGTTCCGTAGAAATATATTTTTGCAATTAGTTGCCAGGGAAATACTTGCTTTCATTCTCCGAAGTGACCTATAAATAGCAAAGCCGCCATTAATATTTTTCTCGCTTGAAGTGACATGCACATCCATTTGTTTGATTGCGAGTAATTGGCTGTGTAACTGATATTCAGCGGAACTGTGACGTCCTCTGCGCAGACCAGTTTCTAAGTAATCATGAAGCGTGTTGAAGCAGCAGTTGGCAGCGAGTCCACTGCGGTAGGCGTATTAATTAAATTCTTAAACTCAGGCAGCGCTGCATTAAGCTGAGATGACACCTTTTCATGGGGCGCAAGAAAAGAAACTTTATTTATCATTACTTTATTTATTATTTCATCGCTGAGCTTGTTAACAATTATTAAATAGTAGAGTTCAGTTGAAAGTTCCTCCAAGCTGCTCCCGCCTCGCCCGGCAAATACAAAAAAACCTTCCATCAAATGGCAATAAAAAAAGTACACAAGCACACTTGGAAATGTAAAAGTAATATTTATAAATACGTTTTTATCAATGCACAAATACCCCCACACATGCGCACACGCTCGCATGTACGTTTACTTAGCTCGGTGGCTGTCAGTTAAAGTTGACCCAAATCCCACTGGTATTTGTCTTTCACTTCCACTTTCGACATCTTGACATAGACGCTGGTGCTTTTGTATTTATATCGGTCTGGCTTTTCGTTTTTGGTTTTTATACTCTCGCAACAAAAGTTGCTAAGAGAGTATTATAGTTTTGTTCTCATAACGGTTGTTTGTAAGTCATAAAACTAACCCTATATCTAACTCGTGATATAGGGTTATATATATCAAAATGATCAGGGCGACGAGACGAGTCAAAATCTAAGTGTCTGTCCGTCCGTGCAACGGATAGCTTGAGTAAAAATTGAGACATCTTGACGAAACTTGGCACACATGTTCCTTGGGACCGTGAGAGGATTGCTTTCAAAAATGGGCAAAATCGGACCACTGCCACGCCCACAAAATGGCGAAAACCGAAAACACATAAAGTGCCATAACTAAGCCATAAATAAAGATATAAAACTAACATTTGGAATAAAGGATCGCACTAGTAAGGGGCATATTTGGCTGTAATTTTTTTGGGTAAGTGGGCATGGCCCGCCCCCAAATGTATATATCTCGCAAACCAATAAAGCTAACTTCTGCAGTCGTTTCTTTTAGCCACTTCTTAAAACAGTCCAAGACCACGCCCACCTCCCATACAAATGTTAGGTTGAAAATTACTAAAGGTGAGTTAACTCACTAACGAAAAACGTCAGAAACACTAAATTTTACAGAAGATATAGCAGAAAGAAGCTGCACTCAGATCATTTTACAAAATTATGGGTCAAAAACCATATCTCAGGAACTACTCGACAGATTTCAATGAAATTCGGTATATAATATTTTCTTGACACCCTGATGACACGTGTGGGAAATGGATGAAATCGGTTCACAACCACGACAACTTCCCATATAACTCAATTTTGAATTCCATCTGATTCCTTCACTTTATAATGTAAACATAAGGAACCAATGGAGATAGCGAAATAAAACTTTCCACAAATACTGTATATGATCCGTGGCATCACTTGTGAAAAAATTGTCGAAGTCGGACTATAACTTTTCAATGGCCCGGATATCGAATATGAAGAACTCAGTGCCTTATGGTAATTTTTCACCGAAAATATCGGTAAATCTCTCAGAAATCCCAATTTAATTCACAGGAAATCGTTTTCTTTTCATAGTGTGTCTCTGTACCAGAAATGGTTAAAATCGGGTCATAACTTCCCCTAGCTCTCATATAGCTAATTATAGAATTTTCAAAAATGCGATGGGCTTAATAGCTTATAAATCGGATAATATGTGAAATATCTTAGCCAAATTAAGTGAGCATGTACTCTCAGATATAATATATGTTGGTGATGAAAATGAGTGAAATCGGGATTACCTCAGCCTATATACTATGTATGATGATTTTCGTTTTTCTATTGGACTTAAGGGGTTATATACAGTTAGAATTTTCAAAAAATCGATTTTTTATACTCTCGCAACAAATGTTGCTAAAGAGAGTAGTATAGTTTTGTTCACATAACGGTTGTTTGTAACACCCAAAACTAAACGAGTTAGATATAGGGTTATATATACCAAAGTGATCAGGGTGAAGAGTGGAGTTCAAATCCGAATGTCTGTCCGTCCGTCCGTCCGTCTGTGCAAGCTGTAACTTGAGTAAAAATTAAGATATCTTGATGAAACTTGGCACACTTATTTCTTGGCACCATAGGAAGGTTGCTTTCGAAAATGAGCAAAATCGGACCACTGCCACGCCCACAAAATGGCGAAAACCGAAAACACATAAAGTGCCATAACTAAGCCATAAATAAAGCTATGGAAATAAAATTTGGTATGAAGGATCGCACTATGAAGGGGCATATTTGGATGTCATTTTTTGGGGAAGTGGGCGTGATCCCGCCCCCTACTAAGTTTTTTGTACATACCTCGCAAACTACTAAATCTGTATCAAGGAAACTTTCTGCAGTCGTGTTTTTTAGCCACTTCCTATTACAGTCCAAAAATGAAAGAAATCGGATCATAACCACGCCCACCTCCCATACAAAAGTTAGGTTGGAAATTACTAAAACTGGGTTAACTCACTAACGAAATACGTCAGAAACACTAAATTTCACACAAGAAATGGCAGGTGAAAGCTGCACTCAGATTTTTTTACAAAATGGAAAATGGGCGTGGCATCGCCCACTTATGGGTCAAAAACCATATCTCAGGAACTACTCGACCGATTTCAATGAAACTTGGTTTGTAATAGTTTCCTTACATCCCAATAATATGTTGTGAAAATTGGCCAAATCGCTTCACAACCACGCCTACTTCCTATATACCAGAACTTAGAAGATAATCTGAATCGTTTACTTTAAAATATATAAAGTAAGCACTAGTGAAGATATCGGTGCAAAACTTTGCACAAATACTGTATTTATAGTGTGGCAGCCCATTTCTAAAAATCGCCGAAATCGGACAATAAGTTTTCAAGGCCCCATATATCGCACATGAGGACCTCGGTGCTTCTAACCTAATATTATGGTTTCCAACTTTCAATGGACTTTATACAATATATATGACGAATATGTGGGTCAAATTGTGTATTATATAATATTAATTAAGTTAAATAAATAAATTGCGAGAGTATAAAATGTTCGGTTACATCCGAACTTAGCAAAATGTTCGGTTACATCCGAACTTAGCCCTTCCTTACTTGTTTTTATTTCATTTTCTTAATGTACATATATTTAAGAATACACACAGAAAATTTCATATCGTTCCAGTGAATATTTTCAAAGTTACAAGCAAATGAAAAATTTGAAAAGGCGTTTCAGAGTGCTTTTAAGTACAAGGTCCAAACTTTAAACGCGTTTTTCTCAAAATGGTGTTTTCAAAGTCGGTGACCAACATTACTCGAAAACGGCTAGACCGATTAGTCTCAAATTTTAACACGACCTTCTTAAATATATTTTTTAGTAATTAATCGTAGATTTTTTCTCTCCGATAAATATTTTTTTTTTTATAAACAATTTAAGGCCGAAATTTCGGTGAAAAATCGATTTTTTTTTTTGAAAAAACCGCCATTTTGTCAAAAAATTTTATTTTGCTTATTCCTTCGATTAATTACTAGTTTTAACATTATTTTAACGAAATCTGTTTGGTTTATTAATTTCGGATGATCCAGTTCCGAGATATAGTGGTCACCGCAAAACGTCTTTTTTGAGAGGAGCTCCTGGAGATCAGCTGTAGCTCTTTTTCAAATAAATATTTTTACTAAAACTAAGTATTAAAATACAGTTAAAAGATACCATAATATGTGTATACATTTTTGGATCAATAAATTAAAAAGTTTTCTCAGAAAAATTCTGGAAAATTCACTTTTTTTCGGCCGTCTAACTGTATATAACCCCTTAATGCCGAATATATAGGTCAAATTGTGTGTGACCTTAATAAATGTATGGCAATAAATTGCGAGAGTATAAAATGTTCGGTTGCACCCGAATTTAGCCTTTCCTTACTAGTTCTTTTTACCACTTTCTACGTGAACTTTATCATTGTCTTCCAATTGCGTACTGGTATGTAAGTGTTCATTGTGTGGGTGAGCGAATGCGTTTGATGCGCTCCCACCCTCGGCTTTAAAGGCTACAAAGATGCTAAATTGACTTACTTATATATAATATATTCATATAAATATTTGTTCATATGGGCGGAATATTTAAAACTGGTAGCCAATTATTTTGAGAGGCTTCCGGCACCACAAAATACGACCAATTCAAATAGTTTCATCGTCGGGAGTTGACATGCGAGTATGACTAACATAGGGAATGGTTGTTGTTGTCATGACTTGAATGTGAGAGTCTCTGAAAATAAGGTTATCTTGGCGCTATTGAGTTTTACGCCAACATTTTGTTTCCTGTCTATTTAACACTAATCATACCAAGACTTAATATATACCTATTTCTACCATAGCGGGTCAAATGACCCTACTGTATGTTTCATGCTTGAATGTATGAAATATGGATGTTAGGAAAGAAATAATAATATAAATTACATTTATTATAATTAAACAAAATAGTATGTTGAGCATTTCTAATACAAAAGCAAAAAATACAAATTTTTAATTCATAGTTCATCGCATTTTTTACATATAAGTGTTTCCACTGTACATTTTCTGCAAACGTATTTTTTACATTTAGAGCAAATTTTGTTGGTTTTATTTTCTTTACAGTATCCTATTTGACATCTCATACGTTAATAAGCATCTGTAGTAGACTTAGTCAACGATCCTTTCGTATTCGCAGGCGCCAAGTTCTTCTGCTAGCTTGAGTAAAAAATCTTGTATCGAGATATTTTCTCCTGACCTTTGCATGTACAAAATCCAGGCATTTATGCCAGCTAAATCAAGGATATTGAAAAAAACTTGGAGAGGCCATTTGTAAGACTTCGATTTTATACTTTCACTTTCTTCCGAACTTGAGAGTAATCTTATTCTTTTTCGGCCACTACATACACTCACAATATTTTCCTCTTCATCGTCAGTATCTGTAGAATCAAATTCATTTTTATTTGCAACCAATAGATCTTCACTTTCAGAAAATTCATCTTCATTAATTTCTGAAAACTCTTCGCCAATATTATTTATATCTTCTAAGAACTTGTACTGTTTTGTTTGCTTCGACCTTTTTCTGGGTAAAAAATGATCTGTATTACTATACCTATCAAAATAAAATGTTAGCTAGGTACTTACCAAGACTTTCAATTTTTGCCACTTTTTCTTACACTAAAAAGCTATTTTCAATCTAAAATTTGATATTTTCTTAAAATTATTCTGATCTATTTTCGTTGAACTACTTTACGCAACAGTCTTTGGAAGGATGTGCAACTTACTGACTACAAATATGACTAGATAATCTCATAAAACAGAAAAATTCTCTCCGGGTCAAATGACCCGTCGTGGTAGATATCGGTATACAACAAGGATTACTCAGAATAAACAAAACAAAAATATGTTTATAACTGTACATTAATTACTTAGAAAAAGTCATGAAGTCAAATGTGCAAACGTAATAAAATTATACGTGCATTTTCAATGCAAAAGTGGAATATGGGTCATTTGACCCGTTATGGTATGTTTAGTGTTAAATACACTCGAATTGTATTCATGAAAATTCACGCAGAGGAGCGCTGCACCGGGGGAGAAAGAAAGTAACTAAATGGCAACAAATCTACACTCAACGCTTTCGATTTGATTTGGCAATTTGTAAATTCTTACATATTCTCTGCTTCAACTCGTTTCTCTTATTCTTCATCACCTTCAAATGAAACGAATTTCTGCAAATTTCGCTTTCGCTGACTTTCATTTCATTCTTACTGACAGACATTCTATGCCGAAAGCGTCTCGAAATGGCGCAGTGTTTCGTTCGCCAGTGAGGGAAAATGGAAATACTACATTTCTCTTGGCAGCTTAAATAACCAACGGTGTCTGATGGTCAGTGAGTGCATGCGCGCTACAGCTACCAGCTACATACACAAGCACTTGACTTGACTTGTTCCCTTCCGCCGGCTTTCGAAAGCTTTTGTGAATTTGTCGCTGCTTGGTTAAAACTTTTTCGGTTGATGCATATTTTATACACTCTAAGTGCATTGGGAGGTGTTGTTCGAGCGTGTGTATGTGGTTGCGATGTGAAAAACACTTAATTATGTAGCGTGCATTAGCCTCATACCACGGCACATACGCGTACTTACATGCTTCTGCATACAAAAAATCTCCAATCACCAATTCCATCTTCGCCATGTTCGATTTTCTTTATATATAGTTGGATACTGATTTTATCGACTGACGCAAATATCGTTTTCATAATTCTGCCAATCTCAGTATTTGTGGAAATAAGTTAATTTTAATTTTAAATGCTTTGATAACAAAGAAATTACATGTGATTCCTTTTACTATATTCTGCTAGTATTGCCATAGAACTATGACAATCATCTTATGGCACTGGATGGTTGTTTACATTCACAACATCATACCATCTTTCTAAAAAGTGAAGAGCAATGGATGGAAATAGACCTTGACCTTTGATCTTATAACCACTTTCCTACTTAGAAGCTGATATAACAGTCAGTCTACTCACAAGCGCTAAGCTTAATTCCTTACAAACTACTTTGCAACTAAATAAAAAATTTTCCATTCACAGATCCAACATTTAGCATTTTGCTCGCTAATATAATTAATATAAGTCCGTTACGTTAATGTCTCTGGCAAATGGCAGAAACTTCAATCTATATATATATATACATATATGCACGTACATATATGTATTTGCATGCCGAAATTTTATTTTATCACTTCGAAACATATGAAATAGATCAATTTGCGAGGAACGGCGCACGGAGCTTGTGATTCAACGGATACCAAAACAGTAGGATAATTCATTGCTTTATGGCATTTCTCGAAAGAGCCAATGGATGTAAAAAAAGTGTTAAGTGTGCCTTAAAAGCTGTTAAATGCTAATTCGCCCAGATTGAGTTTAAGAAATGAGAGCTTTCGTCAACTTTGCTTTAAAGCGTATGGCTAATAACATTACAAACGCTACACTCCTTAAAGTGTATGTTCAAATTGACCTATTAACCTATGTTTGCCCAGTTGCAAGTATAATAATTTGAGTGTGTTCTGCTCTGCACACACAAGGGCTCGATCTGCTCTATACGTCTGGAGTGTGTAAGCTTCGCTTATGGTGTGCGTTAGTGGCTGGGTAATATGGCCAAATGAGCGTAGCACAAATGAGCCACCAAAAGCGTGAGGCCAAAGAGAAGGGATTGATGAGACAAGCTCTGACTTTTACCCACACTCGAATGACACTCTTGCCCTCTACTGACCGTGGTCTCTACCGTTGTTCTCCTTGCACCTAAGATCATATGCTAAGTCAGAAACAAGAACTAAATATTTATTCTGTGCCAACATACATGCATGTATTTCTCAGCCGAGTGATCTAAAGCGTAAAACGTGTTCTATATACAAGTGATACAAATATGATGGAAACAAATGTAAATGGTCTTAAATCACAAAAAGCTTTGATACCGTACCTTCACACAGACAGCCATACAGATGTGCTTGTGTGGCATACCGCAGTTTTGCAAATTAGCCGAAGAAGGACAAATAAGACAAATGCGGCGAATACGCTCATCATACTCGTCATACTCGTCATTACCTGCTATAAATACAGTCGATGTGTGCTGTTGAGGGTCATACAGTGCAAAGGTTTTGGTGCGAAGGCGGTTCTACAACTCAACTGAAATGTACCAATTTGTGCGTACACCTTCAGTTGGTGTTTGATCGAGCATACAAGCGACGCAATTGTTTTTGATTCATTTGCTAGCCACTGCAGTTTCATATAAAATGTCAATATCCAAAAGTTTGAAATGAATGCAAAATATTTCAGTAATTTGAATAAAATGTAAGAAATTGTGAAACTGTTGCATAAAAACATATTGACAAATTTGTTCAAATTTCCATTATTTTGAGACAATCTGTACAAGTGGATCAATCAAATAATGAAAATGTTGCCATTCAACCAAAAGCTTCGAAGTCAATTTATACTCAAATATATTTAGATAATTGTGAGAAAAAAATACAGAGTAAAAACAAGTAAGGAAAGGCTAAGTTCGGTTTGCGACCGAATATTTTATACTCTCGCAATTTATTGGTGTAATTTTATAAAGGTTACACAATACGACTTGTATATTCGGCATAAAGTCCAATAGAATAACGATATATGGTATATGAGGGCTGATGTAATTCCTAAACCGATTTCACTAAATTACCCCACCAAGCTTAATTATATACAAGACTATATGCTCACTTAATTTTGCTAAGATATCTCACTTATTAACATATATGTGTGGAATAAAGCCCACATATTATTATTAGGTATATGGGAGCTAGGGGAAGTTCTGATCCGATTTTAATAATTTTTGGAACAGAGACACACAATTAGGAGAAAAATTATCTCTGAATTAAATCAAAAATTTGCCGATATTTTCGGTGAAAAATTACCCTTAGGCACTGAGTTCTTCATGTAAATATCCGGTGCCTTGAAATGTTATAGTTCGATTTTGAAAATGTTTCCATAAGCAGATGGTATTTGTGTAAAGTTTTATTCCGCTATCTTCATCGGTTCCTTATGTATATATTATAAAGTGAACGAATCAGATGGAATTCAAAATTGAGTTATATGGGAAGTTGGCGTGCTTGTGAACCGATTTCTCTCATTTTTCATCCGTGTTGTCAGGGTGTTATATACCGAATTTCATTGAAATCGGTCGAGTAGTTCCTGAGATATGGTTTTTACCCATAAGTGGGCGACGCCACGCCCATTTTCCATTTTGTAAAAAAATCTGAGTGTAGCTTCGATCTGCCATTTCTCATGTAAAATTTAGCGTTTCTGACGTTTTTCGTTAGTGCGTAAACTCCCTTTTAGTAATTTTCAACCTAACCTTTGTATGGAAGGTGGGCGTGGTTATTATCCGATTTCAACTATTTTCATGGTGTGTGGTGGGTAACGGAAGAGAATCGACTGCAGAAAGTTTGGTTTATATAACTTCATTGGTTTGCGAGATATACACATATAACCGATTTGGGGGCTTCGAAAGAAATGGTCGTACAAGAAATCGATAAAGAAGGAAATTATAGCTCCAAGTGTCTAGTTTTTGGATTATAACTTTAAAAATTTTTAACCTCTGCGGTTTTTGAGTAATCGTAGAAAAACCAGCAACAAAAAAATTTTCAAAATTTTTTTAGTTTTTTTTTTGGTCTACGGGCGTGAAAAAAGTTTGTTTAGCTTAACCACTATAAGGATCGGATACTTTGTTCATTTAGCTTTAATTTGGTTTTTTGAACACCTCGATACGTCCACTTCTCGTCGAGATATCGGTCTTCAAATGGAAAAGGATCTTTTTGTCTTTGATTATCGATATCTCAGCAACCAATGATCCCACAGAGAGTTAATGGTGGGTTTCAAGAATTTGAATGAATTCTCATTAACAACTAGCAATTGCTTTTCCGAAAAAACTTTTTATTCATATTGTCACATGAATTTGAAAATGTAACAAAAAAGGGCTTTTGGTGGTTTTTTGGAAAATCGTGCGCTAGATCGAAAATATTGAGGAAACCACTAATGTTAAGTGTGCCTTTTACAGTTCAATATGTCCACAAAAACCCTAAAAAAAATCAAATTAATTCAGCCAGCCGTTTTTTTGTTTCACTCGATCAAATTTTTGAAAAAATTAAAGGATCACGTTTTTTGCTCTGAAAAGCTCATAAATTAAAAAAAAAAAATTAAAAAAAAATTAAAAAAAAATGTTTGTTGCTGGTTTTTCTACGATTACTCAAAAACCGCAGAGGTTAAAATTTTTTAAAGCTATAATCCAAAAACTAGACACTTGGAGCTATAATTTCCTTCTTTATCGATTTCTTGTACGATCATTTCTTTCGAAGTTACGGCCTGTTGAAATTTGCCCAAAAATTTGGAATTTATTTTTGATCCCTTAATTTTTTTCAGTAGTGTATATAAATGATCAGGATGACGAGTGGAGTTGAAATACGGATGTCTGTCCGTCCGTCTGTCCGTGCAAGCGATATTTGCCCAAAAATTTGGAATTTATTTTTGATCCCTTAATTTTTTCCAGTAGTGTATATATAGATAACCCCATATCTAACTCTTTTATTTCTTGATGACACAAACAACCGTTATGTGAACAAAACTATAATACTCTCTTAGCAACTTTTGTTGCGACGTTTAATAACAATAGTTTTTGTCAATAGAACCACTTCCATACAAGTTCAACATAGTCTCATAAGTAGTCTTCTCGAAACATTTTACTTTGCTTTGTATTGTAAACATAAAAAAGATATATATGTATATGTAGTTTATGTATAATATCACTGCGAGATTGTTAGCTAGCACCAATTCCATCCTCACCTTTGTCAGTATGAAAGTAAGAAAACCTGCAGGAAAATCACCAAAAAAATCGGAAAATTAGTTCAAACCGAAATAATTTCAGTATCAACATCCTTGCCTAATTCCTTGTGTGTACTTATATATGATAGCCCAGTTTACCCTATAGAAATGAGATTTGATAAAAAGCTTATTTGAAGAGAGTTTTTTTCACTTTTCCAACCAACAAAAAAGTTGTCAAAATGGCGAACTTTTTGTAACAAAACATATAATTTTAATTATAAATAGGCCTTATTATATTGGATCATTTTATAAATGACGATTTTAGGAATCACGTTCATTTTGATATTTTATCTGCATATTATTCAATTTGATTCATTATGCTTCACATTTCCATTTTCCATTTGACAATTCTTATGTTGCCTATTCCCTTTCGTGGGTCGTGAGAGTGTGACTATGTCTTGTCTTCTATCATTCTTGATAATGACCGCGTCAACAACAAAAGCAAAAACAATGATATACATTTTAGCAAAATCAATAATATTAATGATATGCAACAATCAACGATTTTACTCTGCTATAAACGGCAGAAATGATCGCTTAGATAACGTTATAGTTCAGAAATTACCGCGATCAGCCAAACCCTGCCTACTAAAGAGCAATGTTTTAAATAGATTTAAGATTTTTTAACATAATAGACGGACCTTTGATAATAAATAGCGCTCGACGCCAACTAATCTTAAATTTTTTGTTATTTCTGAAAATGAACTCAACTTCTATATGTATCATATTATTAATTTATTTTGTCAAATACTTTTTCGCATATTTGGTAATAATAATACTAGAGTTATAACGCAGAGCAGCGCAAAAATTTTTGCCACAAAAAATGTTTGCTTGCGACATGGCTCAGGGATCAATTTGTTGTATCAACGAGGAATATAATTGACCATTTTATATTGTGAAAATTAGCGACCATTTCAATTTCACATGTGAAAATATTTATTTTCGTTTTTTTCGAGACAAAGTAAATGTTTGGCTTAGCGAAAAGCGTAAATATTTGGTACGTATGTACACGTCTATGTGTAGCCTCCGCGTTGAGTCAGAAGAGGATGAGATATTCCGACTCAAATTGCCCTAAACACAGAGGGATCACTAAATAACGATAAACTCCTAACCGCTCACATTCAGCGCCCTGCCATCGCACCGCTTCGCACAACGAACAACTCTATATGTAAATATGTATGTTTTGTTACTTGCTATAATTTCATATATACAATAAAGGTCACTTATCTATTATATAATTATAATGACCCTTTGATTATTTATTTTCGTTTCTCAGAACTCCAATAATAACAAATGCGCCAGCTTATTAATCCATTACAAAACTAAATGTGGTCAACAACAACGATAAACGCATTTGTGAAATTGAATATACGTACATATTAGTCCGACAGCTAGCAACGTCAAAAAAACAAGAATTTCAGGTAGGCCAGTTTTTAGATATGCTATCTCTCTCACTCCCCCGGACATCATACAGGCTATCTGGCTGGCGGTAGCGGTTGCGTTCATCAGTGCGCATCGTACCTATACAGGTAAAATATTATAATTTCAAATCATTTTAAGAAGTTTTTTTTTAATATTTTTATTAAACAATTCTCAACAAAAACTTATTATTGCCAGACATTTTTGATGTTGTTTAAACGGTGCCAAATGCCTAGGTTAGGTTGAAAATTACTAAAAGTGGGTTAACTAACTAACGAAAAACGTCAGAAACACTAAATTTTGCAGAAGAAATAGCAGAAGGGAGCTGTACTCAGATTTTTTACAAAATGGACAATGGGCGTGGCATCGCCCACTTATGGGTCAAAAACCATATCTCAGGAACTACTCGACCGATTCGAATGAAATTCGGTATATAATATTTTCTTGACACCCTGATAACACTGACAAAAAATGGGCGAAATCGGTTCACACCCACTACTACTTTCCTTATAACTCAATTTTGAAATCCATCTTATTCCTTCACTTTATAATGCAAACATAAGGAACCAATGAAGATAGCGGAATAAAACTTTACACAAATAGTGCATATTATCTTTGGCTTCACTTGTGAAAAAATTGTCGAAAACGGACCATAACTTTTCAAGGCCCCAGATATCGAACATGTTGAACTCAGCGCCTAAGGATACATTTTAACTGAAAATATGGGTAAATCTCTCAGATATCTCAATTTAATTCAGAGGAAATTGTTTTCTTCTAATAGTGTGTCTCTGTTCCAAAAATTATTAAAATCGGGTCATAACATTTCCATATACCTCATTGTAGGTTTTTCAAAAATACGGTGAGCTTTATTCCGCATATATGTATGTATTGGTTAAATTTCTTCAATAAATTGCGAGAGTATAAAATGTTCGGTTGCACCCGAACTTAGCCTTTCCTTACTTGTTTGAAATAATTTTTATTGACTACAAGCAGCTGTTGTCGTTTAATAAAAAATAGGCGTTTGGCACCGTTTAAACAACATCAAAAATATCTGGCAATAATAAGTATTTGTTGAGAATTGTTTAATAAAACTATTAAAAAAAAAAAAACTTCTTAAAATGATTTGAAATTATAATATTTTACCTGTATAGGTACATACGATGCGCACTGATGAACGCAACCGCTACCGCCAGCCAGATAGCCTGTATGATGTCCGGGAGAGTGAGAGAAATAGGATATGTAAAAACTGGCCTACCTGAAATTCTTGCTCAAAAACGTTGCTAGCTCTTAGACTATATGTAGTTCCATGAATTTCAATTTAAATTTCTAATGAAACAATAAATATACTGGTATGTAGTTAGCAAATGGCAAATATATGATTATCTGATATGTATATTTGTCGCGTATTATTTGTGCTTATCATAAATATTTGCTTAAATCTCAATTTTCCAACTAATTGTCTGCTATTCAATAACCGATGCTAATTAACTATTCAAAATAATTTTTAATGAGCAAGTATTATTTTCATTAATGCACTCAGTAAGTAATGCATCTGGCTTCGATGTTGCAAAAGCGTTCGATAAAGTTTGCCACAAAGGACTGCTTTCGAAATTGAAACTGATTTTACCGAAACAGCATTATGATATCATAAAATCATATTTGTCAGATCGCTACTTCCGTGTTAAACAAGGAGACGAGTATTCTAGTCTTAAGGAAATAAAAGCAGGAGTTCCACAAGGTAGTCCGTTGGGCCCTCTTCTTTATATTTTATTCACGCATGACCTGCCAGTAGACTGCAATTACACAAGAGCCACATTTGCAGATGATACCGCGTTGCTTGCTGTTGGTAGCAGTGAACACGAGTCAACTAATAATCTCCAAGAAGCTGTAAATAAAGTCCTACATTGGTCAAAGAAATGACAGATAAAACTCAATTAAGCTAAGTCTGTACACATTGTTTTCACGTACAACAAAATACAGCACTTACCAATTTTCATAGACGGTGTACGAATACCATACTTCAACTTCGCTAAATACTTGGGAATGACACTTGACTCTAAGGACTCAGGAATATTAATTGGCTAATTGGTAACAAATCAGTGTTATCCATCGAAAATAAGTTACTTATCTATAAACAAGTACTCAGACCGATATGGAGCTATGGTGCACAACTCTGGGGATGTACTAACGCAAATAATAAGAAAGTCATCCAACAATTCCAAAACAAAATACTAAGGCTTATTGTCAAAGCGCCTTGGTATTGTAGATGTGCTGATATAGAGCGTGATCTAAACGTAAACTCAGTTAACGCTGAAATATTAAAAATTGCAGCAACACATGAAGCCAGGTTGCTAAAGCATTGTAACGAAGAAGTAGTCATGTTAACTTCTAGAGATGGACCACCAAGACGACTCAAACGCGTAAAACCCAGCGATCTTTTAAATTAGCCAATACTCTCAGAGTATTTTTGTAATAATTTATATCATACTCAAGTTGCTTGTTAGTCTTTCTTTTGTAAATATTTTAGAACTAGCTGCAATGTAAAATAAACAATAAAAAAAATCTGGCTTCGAACCTTAATTTTTATTTGATTCCGTTCGATTTATTCGAAACATTTCCGCTGTCAATCAAAACAATAATAGCGGCAATTTACTTTGCAAACATTAGTTAATTGGTAACGAGCGTCTATACTGTATTGCGAATGATTACGAAATATGAAATGTCAAGTATGATTTGCAGTGAACAAACGCATTATAACGTTTCTAAAAACATACACAATAAATTTGATCTCTTACTATAGCAATCTTCGATTCGCCATCTGTCAAAAATGTTACATACAAAAGCAACAACAAACTTATACAGTTGAGTTCGTACAAGTAAGTATGAGGATACCAAAAACCTAAAGAAAACGGAAGGTACCTCCCTTTAAGGTTCGCTTCACTTTGGGAAATAGAAAGGAGTCACACGGAGCAATATATGGCGAATATGAAATGCAAACACGTTTAACTTTAGCGGCTGCTACAAACAAAGTAAGTAAAGAAAAATGCTGAAGATTATTATCTTATTATCTTACTTCATTCATAATAAAACATAAAAGAACTGCAAAATTCCCGTTATTTTTTGAACACACCATAACAATACATTCAGTTGACCTTTTATTTCACGGTAAAATTCCTCAAGCGTACAAATTATAAATTAAAAAAGTTGTATTTAGCACAGTTAAATATTATTAGATTTGAATAATGAAATTATGCGTATCGTCAAACAAATACTTTTAATGAGGCCCTACCACTCTATAGTATTTATAATTATTTTTTTTTTCTTTTAAGAGCATTTAATTTGACGTCTGTGTTTGAATTCCTCTCCAGTGGTCAATGCATGTGCATGTGCGTTCGCATGTTAACACTTTTATTGTGAAATACTCGTACATATGTATTTGAAATACATAAACACTGTGATCAGTTGCAATTAGATTTATTCTATAATTAATGGAAGCGCGTTATAATTACAAATACAAATATTCATTGTTGTTATATCGTACCAGCAGGTGAGTGTGAGTCTATGTGGGCTTAAGTAATTGTCTGTTACATCGGTGTGCTAACAAGCAATGCCCCATGCCTGTTGTACAACATTTGCAAATATAGCATTAATTAAAATTTTGATTATTTTGCATTTAACCTTGAATTATTTGCGTTGAACTTTTACTTTTACCATTTAAACAACGTTGCAGATGTGGAGAAAACATCTAGCAATATAATGATTTATGAATTAATTTGCAACATTAATCTGTATACTTACAGCTCTCAAATGAAAACGCATACTCTAGTTCCGCAATTACCGTAATTATCTAAATGTTTACGACAACGCCAAACTGCAAAGGGATGTGTATGTGGCACGTGAAAATGGTTCGAGTGAGTGACTTGTTTGTGGGCAAATTCTTAGTTTCAAATTCTGTTTGTCAATTCACACGTCAAACTGCCAAGTTTTCCATCCATGGTCTCTGTGAATTTGTGCGTGAACTTTATCGGTGTAATAAAGTTTTTGTTGCTGTCAAAGAGCAGTGGGGCGAGAACACTGGTTTTGGGCATAGCAGCCCGAATAGGTCTCAAATCTGACTCAGCATCACGGCATCTAACGAGGAACATCCGATTGTGCAAATAAGACTGTAGCAGTAAATTATAAGGCATTGGTAGTTATTCCTTAAAAAAAATTATAAATACCAGTGCTGCACATGCGCGTATGTAAAACCGTCGAACCTAAAATGTACGTGATGCCTGCAAAATCAGCCGAATACAATGGTGTACACTGAAGAAGGGGGCTGGTCGTGTGTTACAATATTAGGTTACTTGTGTTGCAGCGGTTAACTTGCTTAACCGTAATAGGTGAATGTGTATGTAATGTGAAAGCTAAAATCGGCCGTTTGTATTTCCACGCCATTTTGCAGGCATAAATAACTTGGAGATGGCATAAATCAAATGTCGAATTCGCTGACATACAGACACAAAAGCACACACACACGCAGATAGTGGCCTCGCAAGTCGTGTGGATTAAATGGCACAAATAAAATTAAATTTCATAAACTTTTCGATGGTTTAGCACTTAGGTAGATGCCATCACCATTATAAACACAGTTTTGTGTTCAAAATTCAGACGAACAGAAACGTTCCATGATAACTAGACTCTTACTAGCGAATATTTCGAAAATAGTTTTATTCTTATTTTCTATATGTAGGTGAGACTCTCCGGAGCTGCTTTCTCCGCGTCTAAGGGTTTCCGTTTTCCATTCATTGATTCGCGTAGCAGCGACACCTGGCTTCTGGCACTTGTGTCCCTTAGGTAGCCCCTCGAACATATGTGGCCAACTGCTGGCGTCAAGTCAAAAACAGAAAATCGCGTTCAGCCATATCACATTTCACTCGACGTTCGAAATCGGCGTTTGTATGGAAAATCATTAACTAAACAATTTTAATGAAAAATACATACATAGTTTCTGCAAAATTGTTTACGCATTCACAGTTTACTTCAACTGGAACACATATAGACAAAAAAAATCGTGTGTGTTTACTCACAGTTTCCATACACGAATTTATTTAATTGCATATTTTCTGGCATGACTTTGTAAATATGCAATTTATTTCATTTCATTTCATATTTTTACTTTGCATTAAAATCACATTTATTTGCTCTGTGCGAAAAATGTTGCAAATAAAAGTGGCAAAGGCGGCACTTGGAGCTGTTTATATCCACGATGGCGTTTGCGATTTACTGTGTCTTACTCACGCACGCACACATCCACATAAAGATTTGAAGCGCTTCCTTACTTTACTTATTTTTCGCATTAAACAAAAGTTATTTACATAAGTATGAATTTGACGATAAGCAACACTGCAGTAACAAACAGAGGACTGGCTGCAATTCGCAGCGTAATCAGACCGAACTCATACTATAGCACCATGATAGTTAGGCCGATAGTCACTTATGGAGCGGTAGCTTGGGCCCACAAGGCATTACTGTCCACAATGCAACAGAAGCAAAACTGCAAAGGCTTGCCTGCGTATGCATATGTGGAGCTATGAGAACATGCCCAACGGCTGCACCCGAGGAAATCCTAGAACTCACACCGCTGCATATAATGATCAAGCATTGCGCCAACCAAATAATCACGCAGATGACTGCAGATGGCTATGGCAAAGGTAAGGTGATCTTAACCCAAAATATGATGGAGATCAGTACGAGGCTTCCTCTAGCTCTCCTACCTAGGGATGATATCACCAGAGAGACAACTTTTTTCAGGAGATTCAATATCACATTAGGCAGTATAGATAACTGGGACAGTCTGGCATTTGAAACGTTACTCAAA
The DNA here is from genome assembly GCA_031772095.1 of Zeugodacus tau. Taxonomy (NCBI): domain Eukaryota; kingdom Metazoa; phylum Arthropoda; class Insecta; order Diptera; family Tephritidae; genus Zeugodacus; species Zeugodacus tau. Next base: position 9,370,757 of record CM062649.1, on the reverse strand, counting down.
GCCTACTCGCTGCACTGGTATACGGATGGCTCAAAAACATCCGAAGGCATAGGTGCAGGCATTATGGGCCCTCGTACAAAACTTTCGGTGCCAATGGGCATGTTCCTTAGCATATTCCAAGCAGAAGTATATGCTATCTACCGATGCGCCGAGGCCAACATCGAGCGCAAATATCGGAATGAACGCATTGCTATTATGAGAGATATGAGACAAAGTCCCGCTTGGTCAAAGAGTGCATTGATAGTCTCAATACTCTATCTCCGCAAAACAATGTTCACCTAATTTGAGTGCCGGGACACAAGGGAATAGCAGGGAACGAAGTGGCTGATGAACTGGCGCGATCGGCTGCCTCCACTAAGCTGCTTGGCCCAGAACCCTTCATAGCAGTGGGGCCACACACAATTATGGAAGTGTTTCGAAAGGAACTGAGGAAAGATAGGGAGAAGTACTGGCGGCAGGCTACGGGTCTACGCCAATCAAAGTGTTTCATTGGAGGGTATAACTTTAAATGATTTAGGTGTGTAATAAACCTCCCCAGAAATAAACTAAGAGTCTTGGTGGGACTATACACAGGCCACTGTAAGCTTAGGTACCACCTACATAACCTAGACCTAGTCTCATCCGCAACGTGTCGCTTCTGTGACTTGGAGGCAGAAACTCCCTTACACCTACTCTTAGATTGTGTAGCACTTCACAGAAGTAGGAGAGAATTATTGGGTCTCAGCAACCCAACTGAGGATCGCATCGACTCTCTCACTCCAAGCACCATTCTTGAATTTGTAAGGGTGCTGGGACTGATGGAGTTGTTGTAAACTTAGGGAGGGTACAAAAGACCACAGGTCGTAGTGCATTCCTCTAAAATTTCTATTCTATTCTACTATAGCCACAAAATATATTTCATCAGAAAAATATCGAAAGACTTTAGTCAAAGTAGAATTAAAAGTGAACAGGAATTTGGTGTATCTATTTTCAAATAGTATGTGATTTTGTATAAAGAATGTCACGGGAGTAACTCGTGTGAATGAATCCATTTTAAAATGAATAAAAAATAAACTTAAAGGCTACTCTGAAACCACTATTTCCGTTGTGGTACAGTAGTATCAGTGCCTACCTTCATCGGACCGCTATTGTATATGCAAATGCAATTTGAATTTCTAAGAATTCAAAGAGATTAAAGTGAAAAAAATGCATATTTAACCGAGTATCTGTCAACCTGTTTACCACGCCCGACTAATTTATTTCCTGACCTCAATACTGTTTAGCTCTTGTTTTGAGTAAAAGCAAAGAGCTTTTCAGCCACGCAACATGTTAATCTTTTTCGGGGCACTGGTTGAATTAATTCAACCATGTCCTGGGTGATCGATCAACCTGTCATGTCCATTTGCTTTGATAAAGGATAATAAAGAGGATAACCGCAGTCAACATTGCCCACACAACAATGTCGTGGAAATGATGGCAACACAGTTCCCAGGTGATGTGAATAACGGTTACATTACTGGCAAATAGACAAAATAACTGTTACGATTCAGTACTCAAATGAACATTAAAACAAGTAAGGAAGGGCTAAGTTCGGGTGTAACCGAACATTTTATACTCTCGCAATTTTTTTATTTAACTTTATTTATATTATATAATACACAATTTGACCCACATATTCGTCATATATATTGTATAAAGTCCATTGAAAGTTGGAAACCATAATATTAGGTTAGAAGCACCGAGGTCCTCGTGTTCGATATATGGGGCCTTAAAAACCTATGGTCCGATTTCGGCGATTTTTAGAATGGGGCTGCCACACTATTAACATAGTATTTATGCAAAGTTCTGCACCGATATCTTCACTAGTGCTTACTTTATATATTGTAAAGTAAACGATTCAAATCATCTTCTAAGTTCTGGTATATAGGAAGTAGGCGTGGTTGTGAATCGATTTGGCCTATTTTCACAACATGTCATTGGGATGTAAGGAAACTATTACACACCAAGTTTCATTGAAATCGGTCGAGTAGTTCTTGAGATATGGTTTTTGACCCATAAGTGGGCGACGCCACGCCCATTTTCAATTTTGTAAAAAAAATCTCAGTGCAGCTTCCATCTGCCATTTCTTATGTGAAATTTAGTGTTTCTGACGTTTTTCATTAGTGAGATAACCCACTTTTAGTAATTTTCAACCTAACCTTTGTATGGGAGGTGGGCGTGGTTATTATCCGATTTCAACTATTTTCATGAGGTATGGTGACGTACGTAAGAGAACCGACTGCGGAAAGATTGGTTTATATATCTTAATTGGTTTGCGAGATATATACAAATAACCGATTTGGGGGCGGGGCCACGCCCACTTCCCCAAAAGAGTTACATCCAAATATGCCCCTTCATAGTGCGATCCTTCATACTAAATTTTATTTCAATAGCTTTATTTATGGCTTTATGTGTTTTCGGTTTTCGCCATTTTGTGGGCGTGGTAGTGGTCCGATTACGCCCATTTTCGAACTTAACCTTCTTATGGTGCCAAGAAATACGTGTTCTAAGTTTCATTAAGATATCTCAATTTTTACTCAAGTTACAGCTTGCACGGACGGACGGACGGACAGACGGACATCCGTTATGTGGACAAAACTATAATACTCTCGTAGCAACTTTGTTGCGAGAGTGTAAAAACGTTTGCAAATGGGTGATTTTGTAGGGAGTGATGGAGGGAGTTAAATGTTAGCGGAGCAGAGTGAATGGAATTTTCACTGAACGCAGATACTATGAACACAAGTCAGTACGCTTATAAGTTTTTAATAAGTAAATTAATTGATTATCTTGTCCAAATAAAAAAAAAATTGAGGACTTTAAACATACTTTAATTATGGCATACAAATTATCTTACAACTGGTAATCTTGTTCATAGTAACAAAAACGCTGCCAACATTTAGGCGAATAGTAAACAACTTAAAAAGCTTTGTGTCGACAGAAATAATGTGAATATGATTTGAAAAATTAAAAGAAATCGTTTTTTCAACAATGACTTCACTTTTTAAATTTTTTTATTTTTTTTTATTTATTTAGAAGAGAAATAATTATAAATAACTAGCTGTTACCCTGTGCGCTTCGCTACACCTAAATCGATTAAAACTCTTAAGTGTTTTTACTTTGTGTTTCATTTATTGTTGTAAAACTGTTACTTATTTATAAAACATTTATAAAACATATTGATATACAACATTTTTGGTTTTTCCACCTGGCGCGTAAAAGAATAAGCACCTTGGTGTTCCCACTCTCGAGCATGCGACGAACAATTGGCCGTGGGAGAAGCACGGTTCTTCCAAATTGACATCGCACACTTGAAACGTTTGCCCTTGTCGATCGATTCGATCGATTTGCAATTGGACTCGCATGTTGACGGTAAAAGTCAGCCTTTGAACATGTCTCCACAAAACTGACGATTTTAAACATGCGTTTATTTCGTCGGCAGGAGTTGATCGAGGAATGACTGGCAAAGTTTGCCGAAAATCGCCGGATAATATGACTAATGCTTCGCCTAAAAGTTGTTGCTTTTGGCGTAAATCTTGCATTGTTCTATTGAAAGCTTCTAATGACTTTTTGTTAGCCATTGGGCACTCATCCCATAGAACTATTCCAGCTCCTCGCAAAACTTTTGCCATTGCTGAATTTCTCGATATGGTGGTGTTTCAACGACTTGGATGTTCACGGTAATTTCAACGCAGAATGTGCTGTTCGGCCGCCATCAAGTAGAGTAGCAGCGATGCCTGACGAAGCAATTGCCAGCGCAATTTTCTGCTGTGACCGTATAGTAGCAAGAATCAAAGAGATCAGAAACGTTATCCCTGTACCACCGGGCGCATCCAGAAAGTAGAATCCACCGGCGTTATTGTCAACCGCTCGTATAATCTTATCATAAGCATTTTTCTGCTGAATATTCAATTTGGTAATGTTAGCTTGTATGAAAGCACGCAATTCATTACAATCGTATTGTTGTTCACGTTGAAGCTCATGGTCAAGCATATCAATCGCTGAACGATTGGGCGCAGTTATGCCAAGTTGCGCTAATGCCTTATTCGCAATTGTAAGGCACAGATCTTCAACCATTATCAAAGCATCATTATACATTTGTAATGTATATAGCAAGTCTGCGTCATGCAGTCTTTGTACTTATTCCACAGTTCTTGCGGATTTGACGGAAGGCATGTAGATATTATTATGGCGAATAGTACGCGTATTTGTTTTGGATGAGATGTGAATGATGCGTCATGAAGTGCGGTGTGCCAATGCATATAATCTTCTAACAAATGCAATCGCTAACATGCTTCACGATACGTCGCACACAACTGACCGTCAACAGTTTTCATAGTAAAAGACATTTGACAGGACTGCCAATCTTGCGTCAAAACATTATTTCATGAGAATTTGTATAGGCGGGAAGTATCATTTTTTTGCAAAACGTGCAATGATACACACATTAAATTTCTTATGTGCACCCTCCACACAGACCCCAATCACCCCTGAAAATTTCATTGAAATCGGGTAAGCCGTCTAGGAGGAGTATGCGAACAGGAAGTTTTGCCACTTAATTTTATATATATAGATAGATAGATAGATGTGTACACCTTGCAGAATTGACATTCGACTTTAAAATGACCACACAGCTCAGTCACATACATAAATATATGGTATTTGTAGGCATAATGCGTAAAATGTGGATAATTATAATTAACCGCAAAGCAAAGACGTCCATTTTACTCGAGATTTCCTGCACAATATTCACGACTAAAAGCATATATTGGGATATATTCAAAAAACGATGTGAAGGATTCAAACTCGCTTTAAAGACCTTAACGCTGAAAACCCACAAAAATGTGTGAAAATTACCAAGCGAGGCACATATCACTCATGTACAAAAAAATAATTATATGTACTTGGCATTCTGTGTGCCCCTGCGTATACGCAATACTTGCCGAAGAGCAAACGCAACCGTAAAGGAAAGGATGACACTGACGACTATATGTACCACAACAGTTGAGTAGAAATTCAATTGCACGACAAAGCAGCCATTTCCATTAAGCACGTTAGACACGCCCACATACGCACACACACATACATGAATATGTATAAATGGCCATGCGTGTAATGCGTCGAGTAAATTGCTTATTACCAAGGCTTGCTTATTTCAAGATCTGACGATAGTTCGTCATCTCATTTGTGTTGGTTTTTTTCTTATTATTATTGCTGTGCCGGCCCGACGATTGTGGTGGTCCAGCGGCATGCCGAGCAACTCTTGTCGAGTGTCCAACTAAGTTGTCCTTTATAATATTCAGAAGCATTCATTCATTAAATTAGCACATACTAGCGAAATGCAGCAAGCGCTGGCTGGCTTCGTCCTTTTGTTGCAAATAAATTCATAATTCAAGTATAAATTCATATGTGTTGCTGCTTGTATTCATGAATATGCTTGTACAGGTATTTTTGTAATTTACATATTTATTTCTAAGTATGCTCTTGTACATATGCGCTTGTGCGTTTGCTCCAAACTATTGCAGAAATTCCAAAGTGAAAATCATGGCGCACTCATTTCTCTTATTTGGGCGCTTGCGCTGCAACCGGGAACCAGCTTCAACTTTAATTGGAAGCGCCTCGCCCTTTGCCTCCGTTTTTGAATGACTCGCGCACTTGACAGGCATATGCAACTCAATTTGAAGCATCAATTACGCGGCAGCCTCTCAATTGTTGCTGTCTAAGTCCACCCCGTGCTCTCTCGCCAATTACGCTGTTTTCCATATTCCTCAGACGTCTATCTTTTTACTTAGAAACTTCTACCTTCACTGCAAGTACAGTTCTGCAGAATTACATTGTAGTTGTATATTTCTATTGAACTGCATTCTCTTGCAATTCTCGGAAACAGCGACAAATCGTAGCGTCTGATAAAGGTTGCCACTCGTTAGCTTTTTCTGGAAATTTCACTTTAGTGCCTCACTGAAGAAATAATCTGTTCGTCAGCTTACGGTAGGACTCCGCTACTTGCTCCCTTATCTATACTCCTATTATAAAGAGAAAAGATTTGTATGTATGTTAGTAATGAATAAACTCGAAAACTACTGTGCCGATTTCAAAAATTCTTTCACCATTCGAAAGCTACATTCATCTCGAGTAACATAGGCTATATATATTGCTAGAATCTAAGCTTTCTGGAAATAGTTCCCAGGTGAGGGTATCAAAAAAACTACGTAATGGAGAATCTTAATCTGAAACTGAAAATCGTCTTGCAAGTCATTCTCTTCGCATCGCAATCGCGTGCCAGAGAGTCGAGTAAAGAGCGCTCGCAGCTGCTTGTTGAACCAAATTTCAAAACCTCCCAAATACGCGCTAGAGAGTCGAGTATGGAGCGTGTGCAGCGGCTTGAAAAACAAAATATTAGAAATGACAAAGACTAGAGTTCGTAATCAAGTTTTAGCTCATTGCAAATAAAATATAATTTCATGATCGAATTTTCCTTATTTTACATTTTAAAATGAACCCACGCAAGAAACGGGAAAGTACATGCATATGTATGTATGGGAGAGTGTGTATAAATGTGTAAAAACTTATAACCTTTGAAATGTTTGTTTAAACCCGTGCGAAGCCGGAGCGGTCTGCTAGTTTTTAATATAACAATATCAGCATAATATGGAAATTTGAAATGTGGGAAGCATTCTTCGATCACTTAGAACTCAAGAACTATCTACAAACAACTGTCAACTAGGTGGATATGCTCCACATTCGCACAAAAGCCATATCTGAATTCCGTCAATATTTCATTGATTTATTGGTGACGTCTATCGAGTTTGCTGCCAACTCGCTAGTTTATTTGTTGTGCAAGATATACATTTTATTCTGTTGTTATTTGTCTTTCTTCGGTCTTCGAACGGACTAATGCGTTTGCGGTCACAAACATTGACACCGTGAAGATTTCGATTAAGTATAAACTGGAAAACATAAATCAACAAGTGAACTCGGTGCATCGAAAAGTATTTGCTTCTTATTTTGAAACTAATATCTTCCTAGTTTAAAAAATTGTGTTTCCGCATTTTTCGTCTTGCAACATTCTTTGGGTCTCCATCGACGGTTGACACTAATCACTGGCAACTGATTGCTATTTCGGCTGCGAAAAGCAACAATTCGAAATCAATGCAACGTGATAACTGTCGGCAATTTGTGACACTATTGCACTCAACAGCCAAGGCAACAGACGAGCGTTGCCAACTCGATATTGATTGCCTTGAGTTATTGTCATTGCACGATATGGAAGTGACATGCATGCCTGTGTGTAAATATATTTGTCGAAATTCATTTTGCACTCTCACGTACTGATTCGCCGTTTTTTTTTTTTTGTTTGGAAGCTGCCTGCGACCCATGATGCCAAGACAGGATGGCAAACACATGCATGTCCACGGCAATACATTGGTCAAGCGATGTTTTCAATCAGTGCCAGTGGTTCTCAGTGTTTTGAAGCTACTTGAATCCTTTTGATTTCGTAGCGCAATGGTTTGCGACATTACACCAACTGTTGTTGCACATATGTACGTATTGCTTGTTGATCTTACGTCGAATCGCCTACATAGTGAAGAAAGCTATTGTTAACATACATATCTATACCAAATCGCACGGTTTCGAATTAGTAATTATTGCGCACTTCTCAGCTTCGGCAAGAGCATAAAATACCTCTCATTTGTTTCGTAAAGCCATTGATCTTGTTGTTGTACGAATATAGTATATGAGTAATATCAGTTTTATAAAAGTGAGAAGTGAGTGCCACAAATGAACGAAAAGTGAAGGGAAACAGTATTTTTGACATAGTATTTTTGAGTTTTGGTGTTATTTGAATAAATGGTGAATTATCATCGTCATCAGGTTGGCACTACAGCCGGGTAGCGGTCTTGGCCGCGTCTATAAGTCTTCTTCTCGACTTCTCTCTTAACCAGATTACGCGAAGTGTTCTTGAATTACTTTCCTCTTATTTTCGTTTGTCTTTTCAATTTGGTTAATTTTCACCGTTACATTTTCTCAAAGTCCTATGGCTGTCATCTGCGCTTTAGTGGTGTGGCATGCAACATTGTGTGCACTGCGCTGCGTGTTATGTGTCGCATGCTTTGTTCACCTGAGGTGTTGGAAATTTTTTTTGCTCTGTGCTCGTTCCCTGTTGGGATGTTTTTCAATTTAAGATAAATTCCAACTGTCTGTGTACTCTCAGATCGCACAACAAAATTATTACCGAAATATGGTATTTTATGATTTTTTTCTTGGCTTATATACAAAGCATTTGGTCCAACTTTGCGGACTTAATCATGCACCTAGACCTTCTCACATACTAACGAGAAGAATGTGTGAGTATCAAAAGGCTTCTTGGAGGAACTTGATGGGCTCAAAGCATGTGGTTGCGAAAGATAACGTCAAAGTGAAAGCGCCAAACCATAGTATTTATTGCTCGTGAGCGAGTTCTTCAACATTCGTGCCGCTGTAAGAAAGCAAGACCTCAAGTAATTGCGAAAGTATTTCAGCAATGTGCTGTGAAACAGGAAATTATGATTTTTATTTAGTGGGAAATTGCGTAACTGTCAACTTGCCGTGACTTCAGCGAGTGTGCTCACACATTTGCGGCAATATGTGTTGTCGGCGGACGGGTGAAGGAAATTATCGAGTGAACTTTATTTAAATTTGAACTTTTAAAATATCCACAAACAGCAGGAAGGAAGCGCCGAACACATGGGAAACGAGAAATTCTTGCCAAAGTGCAGCTTGCTACGCCCGCTCTGCTTGGCTTTTGTCAAACAAACAAGCACATAAATATTCAAATATAATCAAGAGAGAGAGAGACCACATATGCACTCGGGTGCCCAGGCGCTCAGACTGTGCTGTAAAAGATGCCAACCAGCCAGCGACAAGCAGCGAAGTTTTGCCACAATGTCTCAGTATTAAAGCGGTTCCGTTCTTGTGGTATCTCATTTTTTTGGCAACGTAACCACCACTCAACTGGGCGATTTCGTATAACACAGATACTGTTACCCGTTGGGCTCAGTTTACTCTTTTACCGTGAACTTTTCCACTACTGCCCAATTTAAAGTTTTACCGATTGTTCAAATTTGGATTGGAATTTATTCTTGGCTTTGAAATCACTGTTTGAATTTCGTTGAAGACTCAATGAAAGCTCGTCATGTTCGCGAAGAAAAAGCTGTAATCCGAGCAATCCGAGTTTAAAGGCCTAAAAATGCACTAAATTTACTGTATTTAAATTTAAAAATTATTCAGATATCAAACGCCTGCTAGGCACCTGCGCGAATACATTCCCATTTGCTCTCCGAATAATAAAGCAGTCTTGTACGTAGGATTTTTCCCATAAGTTTTTTGCCTGCTAACTACTCGGCCTTTTGGTTGTACTTATGTATATGTATTGTTGTGTTGTTGTTTCTCGATTGCAATGCGATTCTGAGAAGAGAGCTTGCATTTGAAAGGCTCACTGGATCGTATGCCGAGCTGTTGGTGTTGGCAGAGAATTGCGACAAAACTAAAACTTTGAAATAGTGAAGCGATGTCGCCACGAAAATATTTTTCGCAATTTTCACTTCACTGATTAATCTACACCCACCATTATACTTGTTTATACCGCGCTTATTGTGCATTATTTCAAATTTAATGTCCACACGAAAGTGCGTACATGCCGATCCACGCGTATATAAGCCCACACACAGCCATATAAAAAAAAGGTATGAACCGGAAACAAGGATCTTAAGATTTCCATTGCCATCATTGAGAACTTAAAGCATATGCGTGAAATCCACACCAGAAAGGAAAAAACACATAAGTTGACTCGTGAAATGTTGAAATCTCTCGATTAATCAGCGGAACAACAAAGCAACAGAGCGATCAACTCATGCACAAAAACCAGCCGTTAGTTTGTAACTTGCATCACAAAAACACAGTTCCATTATGCCCATATTTTGTGCCCATGCTGATATGGCGTAAGTGCTCACTGAAGTTTCACCTATGCACAGCGGGGTGTTCGACAAACGTTCTACTCTAACTTAAGAAGAAACGCGTGAAAAACTAGATAATCCTAGCCACGTGCATGTATGTGAGTGCACGGGCAGCGTGATATAAGAATTATTGGCGAAAAGTCTTGCGAATGTTACAAAGGCAACGGGAATATTGCAAAGTAGCCAAGTAAGGCAGACCAAATTGAATAATAAATAAACAAGTAAGGACTAAGTTCATTGAATTATTTATGTGTAGATTTATATTTTTCAATTATCAGCGCTTCGTTGTCGCAACATTGGTCCGATGCTGGCACTCGTCGATACCATCCTCAAGCAAGCAGAGAAACTCAGTTGAGTGGGATACGGGTACGGAGATCTGATGCTTAGGCGTAGCAAATACAGACAAATAAACAAAATAGCCAACAAATGCGTTAATATTGAATTCAGATAACACATCTTGATTTCTTTCCGCCGTAAATGGTTCAAGCCCTCTTCTTTTGCTGCACAATTTGAGGCTTTCACTGATATTCTCTGGACTCCAAAATAGTATTGTTAAGAGTTAGTGTTCAAAAAAATGAATTTTGTACCCATGTGGCCCACTGTGCGTCCTCGCAACGCCCTTTGAATTGCACTCTGTGATGTATCAAATAATCGCACTGATTTTGTATGAGTGCTGAAAAGATTCGCCGAATTCAGGAACTCACTATGGGTTATTGGCTTCACCTATAATACGCGAGTAATTGATTAGAAGCATACTTTTGAACGTTTGAAGCGAACAGATTTTTTATTAGTATTATTAGTGCTCTTAGTAACAGAGGGCAAAAATCATAAAAGCTCTTTGTTGTATAATTTTATTTTCCTACTAGTAGCAAATACTAAACCTATATACATGGACAAGTAAACTGGTAGGATTACGATTCCTAAAATTTTACACGTGTATTATTGCTGCTAATAGTAGATAGTTTCGCCTCGGTCATAATTCCTCTTCCGTAAATCAGATAGAGCATATTTCCATGCGAGTGGTAAGAAAACTTCAACAATTGGTACTATGTATGGATTGCGAAGCGCACTGAACCTAATTTTAATCTCTCAAGGTGTTTATATTTGGAAATATTCAGCCAATAAACAGAAAGTTTATCTTCCGCTCTCTTAACTTCTTTGTAAGAAAAAAAAATGGTTTTCAGGTGTTAAGTTTGTGGAATGAGGAAACTAGTAATTTGCCGAATTCCATTCCTCTGACGTTTTGACGGCTTTATTTGACGCGATCTCCGTCGAACACAGAGAGTAAACTGTTAAATTTCCCGCGACGTCAGGGGTACCCAAGAGTCGGTATTTTAGCGACATCAACTGTAAAGCGTATGGTAGATATCGATTATTGGCAACTAATAATATTTCCATTATCATATACTTCACGACACTTAAATACTCGACTCGGCCTTTCGCACTCGAGCTCCCCATGTATACTCTTTACTGTCTCATTATAAGTTAAGCGTAAAAACTTGTTAAATCCCTAAGCACATTGAGCACTCGAAGGGAGGTTAAAGTGCAGAAAGAGAGCCAAAGGGAGTAAGTAGGATAACATATCATTCAAAGGAATTGACCACAACTTTTCCATTTAAGTGCAACTACCGAACGACAGACCCAGTGACACAGTAGGGACGACATTCCCAACAAACAAACGGAAAGCATTCCGAACACAACCATAATCACATTGGTAAGAAAGTGAAGCCATCTGGCACTTTATAGTCCCGAGATTTGGTACCGGAGACAGGCAGGTTGCAGAAGGCAATTTCGGAGCGCCAGCCATGTGCCTTCACATAACTGTGAACATATCGGAATCCAAGTGACATTTATTTTAATACTCGCACAAGCATTGGAACATATGTTTGGTATTTGAAAAAAAAAAACCGTTAACATTGCTGGTAAAAAATGCCGGGCAACGATTTTAATGCGCTAAATATTGCTACCGAAAATGCCATTGGCGATTCGCTACCAACCGAGCAGTGCTCGGGGGTTGTTTGTGGGAGCAACAGGCGCTATCGTGCTTCGAGCTCTTAGCTTGGCACATTTTTTGTCCCGAATGTGCATATGTGGTGGCCGTAGTGTAGTGACAGGAAAGACTCTTAAGTCTTCATACGATTACTCTACTTTTTTTCATCTCTTCGTGGCATTGTTCCTGCTGCAGCTATATTTTCGCGATGAGGCATCACTTTCTGTCTTCTTCTTTGTTTGAAAGAAAGCGCATAGCAAATGAATGTGTGCACATTTGTTTTCGGTTAATTTTTTCGGCAGTCTCTTACGTATGCGTCCAAATAACTTTGCCAACACCGTAACAAACATAAGACAGAGTTGTTCTCCTACGGGTGCAGCTGTACCACAAGTCAGTTTAATTGTCTTCAAAGACAAATGAATCTTACTTAAATGAATCACAACAAATCGTTGGCAATTCTTAAAAGGGATGAAAGAGGCGAAAACGTAGAATACATATGTATATCTATCTTCGACTCAATGCAAGGTTTATTACTGCCATTTGGTTGCAAATATGAAGTTAATGCATCTATAAAATACGCATATACGTCGATAAATATGAAACTAAAACATATATTACACTTTTCTGGACATGTGCCAACTATATAAATGTTCAATAGAGGATTCATTCATGATTTTGTAATAAGAGACAATTCTAAACAATGAGCCTTTATGTAACATTGGGTCTTCTTTATTTAGAAAGTAAATGAGTATTCCAGACTAAAAGGCTTAAACTTTTAAGAAAGAGGGAAATAAGTAACAGGGTAGGTGTTCTCACAGGTCACTTACCAACCGACTTTGTACAATTATCATTCACAGAGAAATATAAATTTGAATGGCACTTCCTAACTACTTTACTTTAAACTTTTATTTTTTATTTTCATTGCACCAACATCAACGCTTAATTTGAAGTGATATGCTTTACTAAAGAAACACCCGTATCAGCGCTGCACAGAAGCGGTTCCATGTTGCTAGAGGTTGCAAATGTGGTTAGGGCATGCGAGGAGCTGCATAAAAGCAACGCTGCGTAAAAATGCAATTAAATTTCTCAACATTATAAACCCGAAGCGCCGCAAAAAATTTATGGCGCTTAGTAAGTGTCATGTTTAAATTCCTATCTTCCCTTTTCCGACACATTTTCCGAGTCAGCCACCGCTCACGGTATGCTCAATTTCATTGCCTTTGCTTCAATTTTCTTTTTGCATTTGCCTTTAATGCAATAGCTGTAATTTATTAAAAGTGTACGCGAGAGAATGGGTGCACAAAGTACAGCTTATGACGAATGCATTAAGGTGTGGGAGGGGATACTACTTTTGTATACATTGCTTGGTTTGCTTCATCTTACATAATATTTCTGGATTTATTATTTTCACTTACGTAATTTTACTATCTGCTTTAATCGCGATAAGTTTTTTATTTGACTTTTGTTGTCTAATTATCAGCAAGAGATTCGTCAAAGGCTAATGTAATTGCATTTTTCGTTTTTTTTTTTGTTTGATTAAAAAATCTGTTTCTTTTAAGAGATAATTACACGTGTAATAAAACTGCAAAATACGCTTCATGTTTTACATATAAAATCTAAAAGAATACAAATATGAAAAAGAAGGCAAATCAGGCAAACAGATCAGCATGAACACCTATTTCACTTAATATTCGACGTGCTTCGTGGAAAGTAGTAAGCGTTTCTATAGGAGTTTCAACGCATATCAGTAGCTCTCACCTTTCTACTACCCACACATCACGTAATATAATATCCTTTATATAAAATAGGAAGATTTTTACTATGATCTACCCATTATTGATGTGCTCATATATATGTGTAGCTCTATCTCTCTCGTCATCCACAAATTATGTGATTATATTCCTTTACGGATCCTTGACTATTTGCGCTCTAATGAAAAACTTTGTCATAACAGCACACGGACGAGTATGCTGAGTAAATGTTTATGCAATTATCTTTGAAATATAAGATGTGTGTGTGTGTGCCTTCGTATTTTAAAAACCTCAGGTTTGCTCAGAATGGTGCACTAGTCATTAGATGGGAATTAATTCTCTTATTAACATGTCGTAATATTAATTAAATATTCTTGTTGTTTTGGTAGCAACTCACTTTTTTCAATTTAAGTTTTTTTTTTAATTTTTGTAATAGTAAACTTTTATAGTGCACTCCTACAAGAGCGCCACAAATGTCCATAGCTAAATGTTTGAGTTTATCTTAATATATAAAAATCACGTGTCACGTTGTTTGTTTTCGATGGACTCCTAAACTACTGAACCGATTTTAATGAAATTTTTAACACTGTGTGCAGTTTGGTCCAACTTGAAAGATAGGATAGTTTATAACTCTCCTTATAGTCGCATTATTTATTTATTGCAAATTATTTGTTTATTATTAGCAAAGAGCTATCCACCAGTTGGTGGCGCTAAGTGCGCTATGTTACAGTAGATGGCGCTACATTTCTTTCTAAATTTTCATGGATTTAGGCTGTCATAACAAAAGCTGCCACTTGCTAAAAACATTAAACGAAAATGCGTTGTTTGAAGTTTATATTATTTGTGGTAAAGTTATACGAATCTATGACTTCCAATATTCTAAATTTAAGAAAAAATCACATACAATCCGTGAAATAAATAAAGTTATGTACATATGTATGGTCAGACAAATAAGCAATGTTGCCACTCTTTTCCAGTAAATCTTCCTCGAATTTGGGAGATTTCAGAGGAATTTAGGAAATCGCAGAGTTGATTTCTGCATGTATTTCCTAAATGCAAAAAAAAAATTCATTTATTTGCATTTAGGTATAGAATTTTGTATGGCTAATGCCCGGTTTCACAGTCCATACTTAAGTTGTGCCTAAATAAAATCTTAGCTAAGTATTGTTGCAAACTGAGTAGTCGTTTGCGTTTCACAGTCAATGCTTTCTATAAAACTTTATTATGATATATGGCAACGTTATGGGCAACATATGTTTTACAAATGTCATTCATAAAAATATGTTTGAAATATTTAAATTATAACAGACAATACATAAATTTGCGAGGAAAAGTATATCAAAAATTGATGAAAACAACAAAAGAACACCAAATTTCATCACTAGCGAGTCGGAGGACCTATGGGAACTGAAGGAAAAGTATAAGCTGTTATTGAGTGCAAACGAACGGACACTTGCCCTACGCTACGAAAGATGTCGCTGAAAATTCAAATCAAATTCAAAACAAAAATCAGCTGTTATTTAAGCATTGCTTAAGCCTCCCATTTTCAGTTAAGCATAACCTAAGTATGAACTGTAAAATACTATTTTCCTGTTTTATCTTAAGCACAACATAAGTATGGAGTACATTTGGAGTTAAATTTAGAGCTATATGTGCTATTGCAGTAGATGGCGCTACATGAGAATACGTTTATTGACACTTATTTGTGATACTAACGGCTGACGTTGTAAGGTAATTGAATAAGTGCGCTGTATTAGGCTAGATGGCGCTATAGAAGCAGATGCTGTTATATTAAAAGTCCAAACGTTTATTTTAGCTAAAATTTATTAAACGTAAAACGTGTGTGGAGGATGCAGTCATATGTAGAAGTTCACGTAAGTGAGGAAAGTTTCTGACTGTCATTCACTTGGGAGTGGCCAGGAACGATTCTTTTACATGTGGTTCAAGCAGCTCACGACTTCCGGTCTTAGACCAAGTATCCTCTGGGTAGCCAACAGACATCCGTTTGGAGGCGAGCTAAAGTGAGAAGGCGAAACCCGCTTCGCGGTTGTGCGTAGGGTTTGGGACCCACCACATAAAAACACCCCCCAATGAAAAGAACAAAACAGCCTCGGATGAGAGACCCCAATTTTGATGACGACCACTGCAAACGTTTAAAGGACTACGATTTAAGGGCATGCACCTGGAATTTCCGGACCCTTAATTGGGAAGGTGCCTCTGCCCAGCTGGTTGATGTCCTCGTAAGAGTAAAGGCTGACATCACCGCAATGCAAGAAATGCTATGGACGGGACAAGGACGGAAGAAGGTGGGTCCTTGTGACATCTACTACAGCGGCCATATAAAGGAGCGCAAATTCGGTGTGGGATTCGTGGTGGGAGAGAGACTCCGTCGTCGAGTCCTGGCATTCACTCCGGTGGATGAACGTCTAGCCACAATCCGCATCAAAGCGAGGTTCTTCAACATATCGCTGATTTGCGCCCACGCCCCGACGGAAGAGAAGGACGAAGTGATCAAAGATACCTTCTATGAGCGCCTAGAACGTACCTATGAGCGCTGCCCCCGCCACGATGTCAAAATCGTGCTTGGCGATTTCAACGCTAGGGTGGGTAAAGAAGGTGTCTTTGGCACAACAGTCGGAAAATTCAGCCTCCATGACGAAACATCACCAAACGGTCTGAGGCTGATCGACTTCGCCGGGGCCCGAAATATGGTCGTCTGTAGTACTAGATTCCAGCATAAGAAAATCCATCAAGCTACTTGGATGTCCCCGGATCGAATCACTCGCAACCTGATCCCGATCATGTTGTGATAGATGGACGACATGTCTCCAGTGTTTCTGATGTGCGTACGCTTCGTGGTCCCAACATCGACTCGGACCACTATCTTGTAGCAGCTAAAATACGCACCCGCCTCTGTGTAGAAAAAGCGCACACGTCAACAAACACAAGGAAGGTTCGACATCGAGAAGCTGCAATCACAACCGACAGCCGAACGATTTTCTACTCGACTTGCACTCCTGCTTTCTGAGAGCACTCATCAGGATCTCGGTATAAGGGAGCTGTGGGACGGCATATCAAACTCCTTACGTACAGCTGCAACCGAAACCATTGGTTTTCGGAAAAGCCAAAAAAAACAGCTGGTATGACGAGGATTGTCGTCTCGCAGTGGAGAGAAAACAGACTGCCTACCTCGCAATGTTGCGATCGACCGCAACACGAGCGGGATGGGAAAGATACCGAGAGCTGAAGAGGGAAGCGAGACGCATTTGCAGACAAAAAATGAAAGAGGCCGAAATGCGTGAGTATGAAGAGCTTGACAAGCTGGCCGACAGGGGTAATGCTCGAAAATTTTACGAAAAGATCCGGCGACTAACTGAAGGTTTCAAGACCGGAGCACACTCCTGTAGGACCCCCAGAGGTGATCTAGTTATTGATGACCAGAGTATACTGAGTTTGTGGAGGGAACACTTCTCCAGCCTGCTGAATGGCAGTGAAAGTACAACAACAGGAGATGGCGAACCCGATTCCCCAATCGACGACGATGGAGCAGATGTTCCATTGCCCGACCGTGAAGAAATTCGAATAGCAATTACCCGCTTGAAGAACAATAAGGCGGCGGGGATGGATTACCGGCCGAGCTATTCAAATACGGCGGCGAAGAGCTGATAAGGTGCTTGCATCAGCTTCTTTGCAGAATATGGTCGGAAGAAAGCATGCCTGACGATTGGAATCTCAGTGTACTCTGCCCAATGCACAAAAAGGGAGACCCCACAATTTGCGCCAATTACCGTGGGATAAGCCTCCTCAACATCGCGTATAAGGTTCTGTCGAGCGTATTGTGTGAAAGACTAAAGCCCACCGTCAACAAACTGATTGGACCTTATCAGTGTGGCTTTAGACCTGGAAAATCAACAACAGACCAGATATTCACCATGCGCCAAATTTTGGAGAAGACCCGTGAAAATAGGATCGACACACACCATCACTTTGTCGACTTTAAAGCTGCTTTCGACAGCACGAAAAGGAGTTGCCTTTATGCCGCGATGTCTGAATTTGGTATCCCCGCAAAATTAATACGGCTGTGTAAACTGACGTTGAGCAACACCAAAAGTTCCGTCAGGATCGGGAAGGACCTCTCCGAGCCGTTCGATACCAGACGAGGTTTCAGACAATGTGACTCACTATCGTGCGACTTCTTTAACTTGATGCTGGAGAAAATTATAAGAGCTGCAGAACTAAATAGAGAAGGTACAATCTTCTAGAAGAGTGTACAGCTACTGGCGTACGCCGATGATATCGATATCATTGGAAACAACACCCGCGCCGTTAGTTCTGCTTTTTCCAGACTGGATAAGGAAGCGAAGCGTATGGGTCTGGTGGTGAACGAGGACAAGACGAAATATCTCCTGTCATCAAACAAACAGTCAGCGCATTCGCGTCTTGGCTCCCACGTCACTGTTGACAGTCATAACTTTGAAGTTGTAGATAATTTCGTCTACCTGGGAACCAGCAATAACAGCAATAACAATGTCAGCCTGGAAATCCAACGCAGAATCACTCTTGCCAACAGGTGCTACTATGGACTAAGTAGGCAATTGAAAAGTAAAGTCCTCTCTCGACGAACAAAAACCAAACTCTACAAGTCTCTCATCATTCCCGTCCTACTTTACGGTGCAGAAGCGTGGACGATGTCAACATCCGATGAGACGGCACTAGGAGTTTTCGAGAGAAAGGTTTTGCGGAAGATTTATGGTCCCTTAAGAATTGGCAACGGCGAATACCGCAGACGATGGAACGATGAGCTGTATGTGTTATTCGACGACATAGACATAGTCCAGCGAATAAAAAAACAGCGGCTACGCTGGCTAGGTCATGTTGTTCGAATGGACGAAAGTGCCCCAGCTCTGAAAGTTTTCGATGCAGTACCCGCTGGTGGAAGCCGAGGAAGAGGGAGGCCTCCACTCCGATGGAAGGACCAGGTGGAGAGAGACCTGGCTTCGCTTGGTATAACCAATTGGCGCCAAACTGCCAGAAGGAGGGACACGTGGCGCGCTGTTTTGGACTCGGCTATAACCGCGTAAGCGGTGTCTACGCCAGTCAAGAAGAGAAGAAGAAGAAAACGTGTGATTAAAATTTACCATTTATTAAACGTAAAACGTGTGTTTAAAATTTATCAGACTCGGCCACGCTAACGATAAAAGTAAGTATTATTAGCTTGCTTTTCATTTTATTTATTAAATCTTATTTTGAAAAAAAAATCGAACCTCAATAATGCACAGACTACAGTTTCCTATTCGTTTAGCTTTTGCCATGTCCATTAATAAGTCTCAAGGCCAAACAATGTCCATTTGTGGGTTAAATTTGGATAATCCATGTTTTTCCCATGGGCAATTATATGTTGCATGCTCACGTGTGGGAAAACCATCAAATCTATTTGTGTTAGCTCGAGACAGGTTAACCAAAAATATTGTGCACCAATTAGTGCTAAGTTAAATTAAAATGTTTATAATTCAAAAAAATAAATACTACTATTAAAAATTAAGAATTATCTTTCCTAAGATTATAAAATTAAATGTTACATGTTATCAACTAACAATTTTGTAATTAACTTATTTGTTAAAAACTTGAATATAAAATCAAAAATGAACTATTTTATGAAAATTTGTGCTTATTATCAACTCTACGAAAATTTTCATCAATAATTTTAAAAATTTTGACCTCAAGTTCAAATCTCAATCCCGTGGATTTTTATACCAGATATGTATATACTAAGGTTTCCGTCTTAGTGAATAGTTTACTACAACACAGCAAATCTAAAAGTGAGGAAATGTTCATTCTGAGAATTCGAATGATTCAAACCGATTTATCGTTTAAGTTCAAAATTTTACAGTTTCATATGTACATACATAGGTATGTATGTGTCATGTTAGCGTGTTGGAGAGCCATCTTCTTTATTTGTTTACACGCTACACAACAAAACAAAGAACGAACTTCGCCAAAAATATTTATATTGATCAGAGACGTTATTCCCTGAATATATTAACATTCCATACAAATAAATGGCCTTGAACAGAGTTCAAAAAGCGTTTTAATTATTTCAAATAAAAATTGGGCGGGGCGCAGTTCGCCGGGTCAGCTAGTATTATATATGTAAGTATTTATGTTTGCCATGCAAATTGTTACATATGCAATTTCTCGTTATGGCAAATCTAAAGAGCAGTTGTAGAATCATTAAACAAATGTGTGGCTAAGAATATGCCATAACGCGCAATGTGAGGTGGCCAATAAGCTCTTTGTTGTTGTTTTACTGCAACAACACGCATTAAAAGGTTTAACCAAATGAGGGTATCAACAATGTTTGTTAAACTCCTCCATGGACATTTGCAAATTGCCACAAATTGCTCACATGCGCGTGGCTTACTCGGTGTAATCTCTTCTGGAACTATTACAGTATACTAAATAATTAATTTATAAATTATGAATAGAAGATAACCTATATATCTCTATATTGCTAAAGCAAGCAACAACAACAAGTGAGAGTCTGCTTAGCTGGTTCTGGAAATCAAAACTCATTTGGATATATGTGCAGTCGATGACTCCCATTAAAGTGCACACTTATCTACCACGCTTACCACGCTTGATTGATCGCATATGTACATGCTTTTCCATAAACTATAACACGAAACTCCAACTTTTAGGGGCGTTATTCCACAGAAGTGATTTTGAGGTGTATAGTAACATTATGGCGCAATGCTTACGCCAATAAAGAAGAAAAAATTCACACACAAATATTTCTATGCGAACGTTTATAAACGAAGAACACCTCTGAAAGTTGTTGATGAACGGTTGCCTAATTGGCTGAAATGCGGCAATAAACAGGTAAGTAACTGCCGAACACGGCCCGCACTGCCCCATATTTCTTATTATATTGTTGTGTGTGTGTGTTCGAATACATAAAACATCAACTGGGCACATAAAGATATAAATAAAAAGTTACTCAAGGCAAACAACTGCGAGATAAACAACTCGCACAGCACTTAAAGCGCTGTCGGCGGCAACAACACAAATTTAAATTTGTTAACAGTTCACAAGCATTTGAAAGCGATGTTCGAAAATTCGCACCACTAAATCGCAACTTCCCACAATGGAATAATTGTACGAGCAGGCAGTAAAAGAGGTCGACCGCTGGGTGATGGAGATGGAAAGAGTTGATTTGCTAACTGACGTGACTGTTAATGCGACCGGCAAAGAAATCACGCATTACGGCGGAAATTTGTCGAAAATTCATTCGCACTGATTCGGGGATATGCATATTAAGAGAGGGATATCAAAGTTTTTTACCACAACAGCTTTGAAAACATAAAATATCAGCGCTTCATAATCAATATAGACTTATATTTTGACGGCGATAAATGACGTATGAATTTTAACGTGAACAGTGAAAACACAGAAAATAAGTATAGAATTTACTTACTCTTTCCACCGCATGGGTCCGCTACATTTACACATGCAAATGGCTCATATAAAAGTCCTCAGATTCATATGCAAGAACCTTATTGTATTTAGGGATGCGTTACACTTGACTTGATCATTTTTGTGGCATTTGCCAATTATGCAAGCAGACTTCAGAAGCATAATTTTCAATGTGGTTGTTATGGTCATGGTGACGGCAAAAATACATATATACATATATGACCTTTCATATAAAGAATTTGCGCTGCTAACACGTGCGTGCTGGTGTGATCATTCACGTACACCTATGGCAGCACGTTTGTGTATGGCTCTGCCAAAACGTGACTTTTATGGCGAATTCACTTTCTATTTGTTTGCAAACGTTTAACATACAAGCGTACATCTTTGCGCAGCCGAACTAGGTTGAGGCGCCACCTCTGCCTCTGTCTTCTCACTTACTCTGTTCTCACTTTTCACCTTTCTGTTTTAAGTTCACTGGCTGTCCGTTACAGTTGTTTGTTTCGACTGATTTCAATTCTCACTCAATGCAGTCAGTTCATCGGAATCAACAACAGCACCAGTAACACTGGCGGTGGCAGTGGTACGCAACCTTTGGCCAAATCAAAACCCAGCTGAACAGTCAACTAAGGCAAACTAGCGGCAGCATCAGGCCTAAAGCCCCTTGGAGACGATCAAATAAACTCATCAAATTCTTAAGTGTATTGGTGAGTTCGGCTTTTGTCGGCTACAAGTACGCTACACAGATTTGTTGTCGGCTCTGCTTGATTTTTCATATTTTAATTTGGCGGCCGCAAATTTGATCGTCTCCTCTCATGCTTGACGAAAAAAAGCTCATTTGGCTTCTAACATGGACGGATCCGCGGACGAAATAAATTACGTATTGCGGTTTATTGGACACAGCAATGCCAGCATGATGAGAATAAAAATTAAGCATATACATGTGGGATTCTAAGTAGAGTTATAAGTAGAGTTATAAGTTATAATTAAAGTCGTAGCATAACAGATGGCAACCACCTGTTCGAATTTCGATATAATAGTTCGAATAGTGAATTGTAACTGGCGGCCATCATAGTTTCTAAGGTAAAATACAGATGTACATAGAATAGCGTAGAACACTTGCTCTTGTACCGCGCACGCGGGAGCACACAGTCTTTTTATAATTATTGAACTTTGCCACTAGAACTTTTAAGTGTTTAATAAATAATTGAATAAAGTGTAATGAAGTAACGAGTTGTAGAATACGAGTTTTATTTTAGTCGGATCGTCAAAGGGTCCCGGAAAACCGTAGAATCCTCTGCCCGATGGCAGATTATTCTACATACATAGTAATCGGGATGAGAAGAGGAAGCAATAGTAACTCATTTTAGAGATTTTCATTTTGAAAATCCATATTTTTTTAAATAAAATTACAGCAGATTCCAACAAAAACATATCACCATCCGAGTTTTACATGACAACCGAACGCACTCATAGCAAATATAAAATAATGCTTGACGTGATTATTTGATTGTCTCCAAGGCCCTTAAGCTAAAAACTACCGAAACGAACTTCGAGCCAAACAGACCGTAAAACGTGAATTATTGTTGTTGTTTCTTTTTTCTTCTTTGATTTAAGATTCGCAGTTAATTTTTCATTCCAAATAAATTTTATTTGCTCCAAGCATTTGTATTATTGCGGCTTGCGGGTTGCAGCTTGTGCATATCTTGCTGAGTTTTATGCACAGTTTCTAGGTCTGTACAGCCTACCGAGAAAGTGCTTTCCCAGATAATATGTATATATACGAGTATATATGTACATAGCATTGCATATACATAAGGATATTTCATCGAATAACTTTTTGTATTACTTTTTATGGCAGTACTTACCTTCCTTACTTCCATGCAACCTTCGTTTGCATCCTTTACACACCCTGCATTCTATTTCTGGCCTCGGGCTTACTTAAATGTGCAAAACCTTTTCAATTTTCACGCTTCTCTTTCGCTGCAAAAAATCTAGAATGTAAAATAAAGCCGGGCGAGAATATTGGTCTTGTGTAGCGGTTAAATGCAATCTGCGGTTTTGTTGTAACTACTTGAGAGTTGCAACTGGTAATCTATAGTTATCACGTTGCAACTTAAATTTACAACTACGAGGTTGCCTCAAAAGCTACGGACGATTCAACTAAGTCCCGTTTTTGCAACAATGAATCCTTTTATTTGATGAAGAACCCTGATATAGTCGGTGAACAATATTGTAAAGGCTTTTTCGATCGCAGGTCTAAGGTTTATTACTATCTTCTCTTTATTACCGACACTTTAAGACAATTAGTCAAATTAACGGCCCACCTGCTTACGTGCACTTTTGCTTCATATTCTGTTGCCAATCTGAAGCAAAACCTCTCCTGACCAAGAAATTATCACACATTCCCTGTCCATTTAAGCACGCACTTCGCATTTTAAGTAATTTTTTGCTACCTCCATTGATTTTTTAATCAAATATTTCCGTGCGCCGCATATTTACATTCGAAATTGCACTAACTAAGCATAATTTTTAATTTTCCACCACAAGTTTCCCATTTTCCGCGTTTTGCGTTTACTTCCCATGAAGAAGAAGACGACTGAATATTCAATTCATTCAATTAAGTATGGAATACATATCCAGCACGGCCAATGGAATCTCCTGAGCAAGTGTGTTTATGTGAGTGTTTAACTAACTAAACGTTAATGTAAAGTTATGGCTTTTATAACTACAGTTATAAACACATACATACATATATACATACGAGTAGTATATGCATGTGTGAGTGCGCTAAGCTAATTAACGGGATTTAGCGTTCTATTTATATTATATATCAGTTCATTATAATATTCACATTATGATCAGCTTAGCGGGGGATTTGCATGTCAGTATATTTCCGCGGGTGTATTCAATGACGCGGCCTTTTACTTTGTGCTACTGCAAATAATGGAATTGCCTTCAAACATAATTGATATATGTAGGGAGGAGGGTAATCGTTTGGGTTTATAATACAATTTAATAATATTCGAAAAGTGTTCTTAGTCGATTTTCAATTAATAAATATTTTATTGAAACTCTTCCA
The DNA here is from genome assembly GCA_031772095.1 of Zeugodacus tau. Lineage (NCBI taxonomy): Eukaryota > Metazoa > Arthropoda > Insecta > Diptera > Tephritidae > Zeugodacus > Zeugodacus tau. The sequence continues at coordinate 9,346,457 of CM062649.1, read as the reverse complement.
ACAAATGAAAATATTAAGTGTTGAAGTAGGTGGCTTTACTTGATAATTTTCAATTCTGAAGAACTCGTCAAGAAGTTCGCAGAGCAGAAATGTTTTAGTCAAATACTTCTCATTCCGAAACCCATTGGCCCAAAAGCCAAACATACGCCAGTCCGATTTGCATGGAACTTATGCGTTCGGCCAAAGGAAAATGAAGAAATGGAAGATCTAAAGTCAAATGGCGCTTTGTGCGGCTAAAGTGTATTTGTGGTCAAGCCAACCCTTTGTTGTCCAGCTCGTCCGTTTATTCCTATGCATTTCCCGCTGTGCATTTGCCTCCATCCATGATTACACGGCCACAGGTGCAACGATAGACGTAGCGATAAATGGCAGCAACTCATCTCAACGCACTCATTTCATTAGCCAGTACCGCAGGATGTTGAAGCCGAAATTTGGCCAGTTTCAGACACTTGGCTCATAATATGTCCAATTTGCCTTTTCTCTGTGAATTTTTCACTTTGCTTGTAGGCAAATCCTGGAACGCGTTAACGGTTGTATGTTTGCAATAATTTCTGCCCTCATACACAAGCTCATCCATTACCTTTGTTTCAGACCGCGCTATGCAACACAACTTTCTTACTCATCTTGTCCCTCTTTCACCGCCAGTCGTGAACAACTTACACACACACTTACCCAGACATTGTACGTTACACAATACGCAAATGCTGCACAGTTTAATCTTGCGGGTAATATTTCTGCTAACATCATGACAACAAAGGACGAAAGGATCTGTGAATTTATGCGCACAATAGCCACCACACGACGAGAGGGTAATGGATGCATTGTAAGCGTTGCTAAACCCGTTGAGTCCGTGCGCCACCTGGGGAGAGTGGTAAACTTCTTCCAACCGCTGGGAGAGTGCTGGGCGCAAGAAAGGCGCAAGGCGATTTCATGTCGTTTGTGCGAAATCTCAAACCTTACTTGCGTACCACCAAAGGCTGCATCTTGCTGTTAAACTTGACAAGAGCGTTGGGGAAATTTTTTTTCAGCTCCTTCTCTGCACCACAATCCACACTGAGCAATTTTTTTTGTAAACTGAACAAAAATCCTGTCAGGGATTAACATTTGGCTATACATATACATATACATATGTATGTGGGCTTCTATAAATAATAGGCATAACAAGTAAAGAATGGCTAAGTTCGGATGCGAACATTTTATACTCTCGCTATTTATTGATGTAATTTTATTAAGATAACACACAATTTGACCCATATATTCGGCATAAAGACCAATAGAAAAACGAAAATCATCATATATGGTATATGAGGGCTGATGTAATTCCTTAACCGATTTCACTAAATTACCCCACCAAGCTTAGCTATATACAAGACTATATGCTCACTTAATTTTGCTAAGATATCTCACACATTAACCGATATATGTGGAATAAAGACCACACATTATTAGGTATATGGGAGCTACGGGAAGTTCTGAACCGATTTTAATAATTTGTGGAACAGAGACACACAATTAGGAGAAAATAATTTGCTCTGAATTAAATTAAAATATCTGAAATATTTGCCGATATTTTCGGTGAAAAATTACGCTCAGGCACTGAGTTCTTCATGTAGATATCCGGGGCATTGAAAAGTTATAGTCCGATTTCGACAATTTTTTCACAAGTCATGCCACAGATCATATACGGTATTTGTGGAAAGAGTTATTTCGCTATCTTCATCGGTTCCTTATATATATCTTATAAAGTGAACGAATCAGATGGAATTCAGAATTGAGTTATATGGGAAGTTGGCGTGGTTGTGAACCGATTTCGCCCATTTTTCATCCGTGTTGTCAGGGTGTCAAGAAAATAATATATATACCGAATTTCATTGAAATCGGTCGAGTAGTTCCTGAGATATGGTTTTTGGCCCATAAGTGGGCGACCCCACGCTCATTTTCCATTTTGTAAAAAAATCTGAGTGCAGCTTCCATCTGCCATTTTTATACTCTCGCAACAAAAGTTGCTAAAGAGAGTATTAGTTAATAGTCCACATAATGGTTGTTTGTAAGTCCTAAAACTAAACGAGTTAGATATAGGGTTACATATACCAAAGTGATCAGGGTGACGAGTAAAGTTCGAATCCGGCTGTCTGTCTGTCCGTCCGTCTGTCCGTCCGTGCAAGCTGTAACTTGAGTAAAAATTGAGATATCTTAATGGAACTTAGAACACGTATTCCTTGGCACCATAAGAAGGTTAAGTTCGAAAATCGGACCGCTGCCACGCCCACAAAATGACGATAACCGAAAACACATAAAGAGCTATAACTAAGCCATAAATTAAGCTATGAAAGCAAAATTTGGTACAAACGATTGTTCTAGGAAGGGGCATATTTGGATGTAATTTTTTTGAGAAAGTGGGCGTGGCCCCGCCCCCTATTAAGTTTCTTGTACATATCTCGTAAACTACTTAAACTATATAAACGAAAGGAGTGGTTTTTTTCAGGTATTTCCTTATATATTCCAAAAATGGACGAAAACGGATAATAACCACGCCCACCTCCCATACAAAAATTATGTTTAAAACTACTAAAAATGCTTTAATTCAGTAAGGAAAACCAACAGAAACCTTAAATTTCATTATAAAGAAGGTACAGAAGAGCTGCACCCAAAATGGTATACAAAACTTTAAATGGGCGTGGTCCCGCCCACTTATCGGTCAAAAACCATATCTCCGAAACTACTCCACCAATTTCAATGAAATTCGGTTTGTAATATTTATTGCATCCCAATGATATGTTGTGAAAATAGGCCAAATCACTTCACAACCACGCCTAGTGAAGTAATCGGAACAGAACTTTGCACAAATACTATATTTATAGTGTGGCATCGCCCTTCTTAAAATCGTCGAAATCGGACCATACATTTTCAAGGCCCCATATATCGAACATGAGGACCTCAGGGGTTCAAGTTTTTTTTTATCGGAAATATAAGTAAGTCTCTCAGATATTTTGATGAAATTCGGAGGAAATATGTTTTTTTTTTTCAACCTAACCTTTGTATGGGAGGTAGGCGTGGTTATTATCCGATTTCAACTATTTTCATGGTGTGTGGTGGGGTACGTAAGGGAACCGACTGCAGAAAGTTTGGTTTATATAGCTTAATTAGTTTGCAAGATATATACAAAACACCTATTTGGGGGCGGGGCCACGCCCATTTGAAAAAAAATAACACCAAAATATGCTCCTCCCTAATGTGATCCTCTGTTCCAAATTTTACTTCCGTAATTTTATTAATGGCTTAGTTATGACACTTTATGTGTTTTCGAAAGCAACCACCTCAGGGCGCCAAGGAATATGTGTTCCAAGTTTCATTAAGATATCTCAATTTTCACTCAAGTTATAGCTTGCACGGGCTAACACTTTGGTACAAAGGATCGCCCTAGCAAGGGGCATATTCGGATGTAATTTTTTTGGAAAAGTAGGCGTGACCCGCCCCCAAATAAGTTTGTTTGTATATATCTCGCAAACCAATAAAGCTATATAAACCAAACTTCTCCAGTCGTTTCTTTTAGCCACTTCTTAATACAGTCCAAGACCACACCCACCTCCCATACAAAGGTTAGGTTGAAAATTACGAAAAGTGAGTTAACTCACTAATGAAAACGCCAGAAACACTACATTTTACAGAAGAAATAGCAGAAAGAAGCTGCACTCAGATTTTATTACAAAATTGAAAATGGGCGCGGCATCGTCCACTTATGGGTCAAAAACCATATCTCAGGAACTACTCGACAGATTTCAATGAAATTCGGTATATAATATTTTCTTGACATCCTGATGGCACGTGGATGAAATCGGTTCACAACCACGACAACTTTCTATATAAGGGTAAGTAATTTTTCAATTTGCCTAAGGGTAATTTTTCACCGAAAATTTCGGTAAATCTCTCGGGTATCTTAATTTAATTCAGAGAATTCAGATTTTCTTTTAATAGTGTGTCTCTGTACCAGAAATGGTTAAAATCTGATCATAACTTCCCCTAGCTCTCATTAACCTAATTATAGGATTTTTAAAAATACGATGGTCTTAATAGATTATAAACTGGTTAATATATATCTTAAATATAATGTATGTTGGTGGCGAAAATGAGTGAAATCGGTTCAGGAATTACCTCAGCCTATATACTATATATGAAGATTTTCGTTTTTCTATTGGACTTTATACCGAATATATGGGTCAAATTGTGTGGTATCTTAATTAAAATATAGCAATAAATTGCGGGAGTATGAAATGTTCGGTTGCACCCGAACTTAGCCTTTCCTTACTTGTTTTTTGCTAACGTTATTTTTAAACGTTCATGTGAAATCGTTAATATAACTCCATTAAAAGGAAAGAACCAGAATTATCTAAAATGACATCAAATATAAAGCCGCCAGCAAGTGCACTAACTAGATGGACACGCTTACAATCTGCGGTGCATAGAAAAGATAACGCACCGTTGAAAAAATTCCGTTATAAAGAGCGGTCAATGTGCATTTGCGAATGACAACACATTTAATACTGAGCATTTGGCTAATCCGGTGGCAACGCTTGCAGCGTCACAGATAAATAGTAAGTGTTAAATATACGATATCGTATGGAAAAAAGCAAAAGTAAAACGTGGAAAAGTAACAAAATGAATTAAATCTGAGGCAGTGCCAATTGCCAATTGCGTCAAATGACTGCATCTGGACGACGTTTCGCAATGCAGTGCCATGCAGAATCGATTGTCAAACAGGACATGCGACACCAACGAGATAAAAACCCAGAAAAATAAAAAAATTCGAAAAAAACGGAAATTGGAGCGATGCACAACGGCAGGAGTGAGAGGCGACCATCATGTCACAAATTCGTAGTTTTTTCCGTGTTACGCACATTTCAAGATTCTTGTTCAAACCGAAAAGGCATGATGATTTAGATTTTGGTTATTGTCACTAGGCCTTCGCCTCTCCTGACCACAGCTGCCATCCTAAGCAAATGACTGCGGATGTTGGAATAATTCGTCATTAAACCGGATTTGTTGCGGCTGTCCACCTGTGCCCGCCATTCGGTGCTAAACTTCTTAATAGGTAAGCTTCTTCTCCTTCCAACATTCCCTTTTTATTTACCAATTCTAATCGGATAATTCATGCTCTTATGGTATATTTGAAAACTTATTCGGCCCCAAGGTGGGTTTTGTGACGTGAAGCCCCTGTGCGCTAAAAGCTTGTTTGATGTTTTCGTTGAATTCCCACTTCAATTCCTTCTTCTGCAGCATCCAGCAATCCTAAATTATATGCCAAAAAGGTGTATATACATATATTCACAGTCATTAGACTAATGTCCACGTTCCGATTGTGGGTGGATTTCTGAACCCCTCGGTATGTTTAATCATAGCTCCTTAATATATTGGCCATCGGCGAATTCAAACACAACGGATGCGTGAGCGAAAGATATAATCAACATTAAAGAATATAAAAAAAAACTATTATTTAGTATAACCCAATAATAACGGATTTTTGGCATAAACAATCAGCGTGTTGTACAATCAGCAGATTGTCTAAAAGCGCCAAATGAATACTGACCCAAAGCCCACATGAATGAGAACCCAATCGAGTCAAAAGCAGAACAATCCAATTAAGCAACAAAAGAGTTACAAGAAAAGCATAACAAATCAAAATAGAACAGAATAAACTTAATGCAGAAACCAAAGAGGCGATAAACCGGTGCCATTAAACCCGACAAGTGAACAAATAAAAATAAAAACACAAGAAACTTACAACTGTCTGCCTAGCGGAACAGAATGTATAGCCATGGAATTGTTTATGGGCTCAGTGAAAGCGGTTGACTTTTCGGCCCACCAAATCAAAGCCCGCCACCCGCCAAAATACCGATTTTAATGCCTATTAAATTGCCTGTATGGCGCTTTGAGCCAATTGTTGTCCGTTGGGGTCTTCGTACAACCGCCTACTCGTGGGGTCAACATCTCTCGAAGTCTCCATGCATTTATACACCAGCTTGTCCTTTTTAATGACCGCACGCGAATTAATGCGACACAAATGTTTAAGTTATCATAAATGTTCAAGTTGTTGAATGTCATTCGCAATTTAAAACTCCTCGGCAGCCCTTACTACGCGCACCTTTTACAATCCACCGATTTCATGCTCACTCGCACACTGCTATGTAGTATATGTCAGAATTTGTATGTTTGTGCGTATTTTATCGGTTTGTTTGTGTAATTTTTATGGGCTTCACTTCCAGCGGAAATATTATTCGAAAAATGCGTGCTCACACAGTCAGTTAGGCGGCGGTTTTGCGTTGCAGGTTGTGGCAGCAGCCGCTTCGCCAAGCCGTGCCCATGACAGGAAGGAATTAAAATCTCAACTTACTAAATTCATTCCAGTCGATGTGGTGAATTTTGTATATTATAAAAGCACTAGCGTAACGATATTTTAGTCCCTATACAATTAGTGCCATCGGGTTGAATACATAGACTGAGCGAAACTTTCTTCTTCTTGACTGGCGTAGACAACGCTTACGCCGTTATAGCCTAGTACACAACAACGCGCCACGCATATCTCCTTTTGGCAGTTTGGCGCCAATTGGTAACACAAAATTAAGCCAAGTCCTTCTCCCATGGTCCTTCCATCGGAGTAGAGGTCTCCCTCTTCCTCGGCTTCCACCAGCGGGTACTGCATCGAACACTTTCAGAGCTGGACCATTTTCGTCCATTCGAACAACATGACGTAACCAGCGTAACCGCTGCCTTTTGTTGACATCGTCATCATCCGATGTTGACATCGTCCACGATTCTACACCATAAAGTAGTACGGGAATGATGACGGACTTGTAGAGTTTAGTTTTTGATCGTCGAGAGAGGACTTTACTTTTCAATTGCCTACTCAGTCCAACGTAGCACCTGTTGGCAAGAGTGATTCTGCGTTGGATTTCCAGTCTGACATTGTTATTGCTGTTAATGCTGGTTCCCAGATTAATGAAATTATCTATAACTTCAAAGTTATGACTGTCAACAGTGACGTGGGAGCCAAGACGCGAATGCACCGACTGTTTGCTTGATGACAGGAGATATTTCGTCTTGTCCTCATTCACCTCCAGACCCATTCGCTTCGCCTCCTTATCCATGCGGGAAAAAGCAGAACAAACGGCGCGGTTGTTGCTTCCGATGATATCAATATCAGAGCTTGTCAAGCTCTTGGGCAAGCAAATAATATACAATTACAAGTTTAAGCTAAATGAAATTTGTCAACTTAAATAATTCGTTCTAGCTTCCGTCGTTTATTTCTCGTTAAAGGAGCCAGTAAGCCAGTTGAAAGCGGTATTATTCGCTTCCCTTGGCATTGCCTCAGTACATCTATTATTCGAAGCAACAGGTCGTATGAGTAATTTTTCTGAATAATTTGCTCTGAAAAATGTGTACTTGTTATAAAGTCTCATTAAGCAGAGTAGAATTATTCTTCAATAAAGAAAATATATCTAAAAAATTCATTCTGAGCTCATAAAGAAATATACTTTCAGTTTATATTTGAGCTTTCAATAAATCGATCAATTATAATATTCTTGTTAACTTCAATTATTTTTCTTTACATTATTTTCTAGTTTGTTCCCTTCTGTAATGGAATTCCAATAACACTTATTTTCGTAACAGCCCTCAACAGCAGAGAAGTATGCAATGTATATAATGACATACTTGCAATAGCCCAGCAACTAAGTAATGCGATTACAATCGCATGGAAATCACTGTGAGTAGATCATTTATTGGAACTTATCTAATCATTTTGTTCAACGATAATGGCAAATGTTCACAGTTTCATTGGTAAAACACACACACAGACAAAGCAAAACCAATAACAACAGCAGAGAACTATAAAGCAAATTAAGTAGTAGAAAGTAAGCAATAACAAGAATTTGCCAGACAAAGGCAATGCAATGTAAGCACGTACGGGGAGACTTCCAACTTGGCAAGCGCCGGATTTGCTATGATGAATGATGAAAGGACCGGCTGGAACCCCAATCGAATGAAATCACTACTGATGGAGTTGGCCGTTACATGTACCTTTATGTGTATGGGTGATAATACGAAAGTTAATTGACGGCATGTAGGCCGTTTTGTTCCTATGAAAGTTCACAACTCTTAACTTGCGCTGTTGACAGCGCATAACGCATTACAGCGCGCGCGAATTCATCAAATCGAATTCAGTGGATGCCGTTGCCAACTGTTGGATTTCTGCTAACATGCCTACCATACAATTCATTAGGCGAGTTGAATTGATATTCTTAGTTAGCCGGTCTTTAGGTTTTACCGTCAACCAGCCTCATTGCGAGCCGACTACCGTCCATAAAAACAAGAAGCACCAAGAGTACCAAGGGCCCCCCTACCATCAGCAGTTAATCATTAAATCGTATGTGCTAATATGACGCGTGTCCTAATGCCTCACTAAAAACGCAACAATGCCAACATCGAACAGTGCATAAATAGCCCATACAGCAATTCAACGGAAAAAATATTGAATTGAATATTGATTAAATGGAAAATCAATTGAATGAGGCGCCTGAGGAGAGGAAACAAAGGAATACGAATGCTACTGCTGAGCAGCGAAGTTGGTAGATCGAATGTCACACTCGATTTAAGCCGTTACTAACTGTACCCAAATACAGTTGACAGCTGTGACCGGAATATACACTACTGGAAAAAATTAAGGGATCAAAAAATATTCCAAATTTTTGGGCAAATTTGAACAGGCCGTAAATGGTCGTACAAGAAATCGATAAAGAAGGAAATTATAGCTCCAGGTGTCTAGTTTTTGGATTAGAACTTTAAAAATTTTTAACCTCTGCGGTTTTTGAGTAATCGTAGAAAAACCAGCAACAAAAAAATTTTCTAAATTTTTTTAGTTAATGAGTTTTAGGCTAGTCGTTAATGAGAATTCATTCAAGTTCTTGAAACCCATCTTTAACTTTCTGTGCGATCATTGGTTGCTGAGATATCGATAATCAAAGACAAAAGGATCCTTTTCCATTTGAAGACCGATATCTCGGCGAGAAGTGGACGTATCGAGGTGTTCAAAAAACCAAATTAAAGCTAAATGAACAAAGTATCCGATCCTTATAGTGGTTAAGCTAAAAAAACGCCCGTAGACCAAAAAAAAAAATAAAAAAATTTTGAAAATTTTTTTGTTGCTGGTTTTTCTACGATTACTCAAAAACCGCAGAGGTTAAAAATTTTTAAAGTTCTAATCCAAAAACTAGACACTTGGAGCTATAATTTCCTTCTTTATCGATTTCTTGTACGACCATTTCTTTCGAAGTTACGGCCTGTTGAAATTTGCCCAAAAATTTGGAATTTTTTTTGATCCCTTAATTTTTTCCAGTAGTGTAATTGACAGCTTTAGCTTGATGGACAGCTGAATTTCCTAAAGCTGCAAACCTGCTCCCTTGGACCGAAGTCCAAGCCAGCACAGATAGCTAGACATTCTAGACAAATTTGGGGGACATTCGACCATTCATCGACTTTATAAACAAACTTCACTGAAAATGTCGCAGCCAATTAACTTATGTTTGGAAAGCCTTGGCCTGTACGTGGTGCGGCATTTGCCGGAAATTCTGCTGAATATTATTGTGCTGCATGCAATAATAACAACAACTGTGTTCACTTTATTATTCATTTTACGAATCATATTTTACTTCGCTAGCATTTACATATTTATTGCGACAATATGAAAAGCAATTAATCATATTATGAACGCCAATAAATTGTTAATGCTGATGGGTGAGGGTGCGCGTGTGCATGGATGTGGATGTAGCGACGGCAATGCCGAAGACTTCATTAATATGCGATAAATGTAGACTGATCTGCCTCATTGTGGCAAACGCAGTCGACAGACACGGCTCTTGGATGGCGTAAAATAAGCCGAATCAACTGAGAATGATGCCACGGTATGCACGAACAGTGATGGTGATTAAAATGCATCGTTAAAGTACAACAAACATCGTTAATACTGATTAACTTCTGGTGAAAACGGTGAAATTAACGGTGGGAAAAGCATACCTGTCACGAGGCTTTCGATTTATTTTATATTTATCTAGAGATCATAACTGAGCTAAGGTAAATACTTCGATAGAGTACAATTTAAACCTGTTTATTTCAAAGTTACTATACGTTTCAATTCCACTCTACTGTTAGTTGTGTGCGTTCATAATATAAACTGTCACTAAGGGTGTCAATAAGTGTTACTTTGTAGACCACACTAACAAATTGGCCAAACTACAAGCCTGCAAGCGTTATCAAAGACACAAGTATTTATTGACACAAATATCCAATTTTTTCACAAATGCTCTTAAAAACTAAAAATTACACACTTCTATACTCTGGCAATATATTGCACCAAGTTTATTATTACTAAACTATTAATTTATCTCCCTCTCTCTGCTTAAGTATCCTCGGTTTCTTGCTGTGTATTTGTGATTTCTCAATTAAATTTTGGAAAAATATTTTCCTTTGATCCCAACCAACAATTGAGATTTCTCGGTGACCGTAATGCCAACAGAACTTTCTCCTCGTCTCGGATTCGTTTATTTTCTTCAAGTTTCCTCGGCTTCGTCCGGACCTAGCCGTTCCTTATTCGTTTTTATTTAATTTGCATACACCGGAGACTATATTGTAAAAGTGACTGTACTAAACGAAAGCAACTTAACTTTTTACTGTAATAGTTTGTTTCAATAGAATTAAATTAAAACCGGTAAATTAGATTTTCGGCTGTATCGGTTGGTTCAAGAGCTTGAACACGCTCGGAATATGATATGCATCATGTATTTTATTATGTATTTTGCAATCGGAAATGAAGACAGCTCGTGCAAGTAGAGCTTAAACACCGTGTCTTTTGGGCCAAGCCGCAAGAAGTAAATGCATTTATTTAGAAAGGGTCTCCACCAGCAGCAACCATTCGCCATTTTCTTCACGAGCAGAAGAAACTCTGTCCTTAGGGGGTGCGAAAGTCGCAACACAAACAACACAGAGCAGGGACAAACGCCTCCGGACACAGCACGCTCCAATTCAATTAATCATATACAAATATTTATTTCTGTTCAATGAAATTTTTCATTTTCAATTTTAAAATCTTAATTGCAGGAAGTTTTGCCGTGGCTGCTGATCCGCACGAATACGAGGAAGACTACGAAACGCCGTTGGACAGCAGACGCATGCTGCCAGTGGGAGATTAATGAGGGACATAATATGCCCACGTCCGAAAAGCGTGAACCCTTGTAACTTGTAGTATTCCTTTCTCACCAGCTCGATATGTAAGTGAATTTGAGAATCCTGCACTTGGATTAGGGACCCACAAAGTGAGTGTGTGCGTGTGTGACAGGCTCCAATTCTCGGGAATTGTTGTCGAAACGCATGGGGGGCATCAATTGTTGGCATCTTGTATTAGCCTAGCCTAGTATTCAAAAGGAACATTGCAGGAGCATATTTAAAGATTTAGCTGGGTGATATGAAACTTCTTTGTTTAATCTTCACGATACCCAAGTACGAAAACGTACAAAACGAGTAAACTAGATCAACAATTTTCACACTCTTTAAATACTTCAAATTTGCGAGTCAAGTCCACTCACTGTTTCTTGTATACAGAAGTACCATGAACTAACCGGACGTCGTGAAGCTGTTCACAATTTATGTTGCTGTCGAGCAGGTTGTTGCCGGTTTATTGTAACGTTACACTGAGCAACTCACATTGTTGTATTTGTTTTTTATTATTGTGTGACGCACAGTAGTTTGATTTCCACATGGTTAAGTACAAATATATTTCATGGTGAAGAAAGAAAATTTCAGTCTATTGGAAGGGAAATAAGCCCAGTATTCAACATCAACTCAAATTCGCTACAGAATTTCCCCCACGCTGCACTGCAATAATGACCGCTGCAACAGTAGGTTGTTGCAGTAGTTGCCGTTTCACTTTACTTTTCCAATTACGCAGCCTTTCGATTGCGCACAGTTTGTGTTGCCTTTTGCAGTCACGCTGCTCTTACCTAACAATTTAAATACTTTAAAATTTGCTTTACTATTTATCATGCTTTCAATAAAAATATGCTTCTTCATCGCCCACTAATAATGGAAAGAGCTCGATACCATTACATTGAGACTAGAGGGATCACGCGTTAACTCCATATTATCAACTTTTGAATAAAATATACATAATAATAAATATATTAAATAATTTATTTAATTTAATTAATTTTTGCATTTCTGTTTTTTTTTTCAATTAAACTTTAATTTAAACAAAAAGTTATTAAAAAATTGGAATTATACATATCTAATTAAACATTCATTTGTATACACTAGCAATTCAATAATTGATAATCACGCGCTTAAAAATTTTCATATTGCTAAACTATTGATTGCAACACGCTTTTACACCAATGTATTAATACGTCGGTTGTGCGCGATGAGGCATACAAATATCTATGAACAAACTCTTATCAAATGCAATGCTTCCCAAAAACAAATATTGGAAATTTGCATGTATTTTATATGAAAACTGTAAAGCCTAGTCAGGGAGCACATGCAACGTGGCGTATACGTAACGAAGTTTAAACGGTTAATTTATAGCAATTTTCATATATGCATCAATGCAAATTAAATTTATTGTCGGCATTGATTAAGTGGCAATCTATGAAGTATGGAAATAAAATATTCATTTAGAGCTAGAATTATTATAGTTTTCAGTGCTTTTTCGAGGAAAGGATTTGCATAGCCACACAGCTTGCACTGGTGTAATAAATTGTTGATTGTTGCTGCAAAGGCCGCAAAATGAAGTGAGAGTGCAAACACTAGTGTCTGCAGCTGAAAATGTAGACAGCAGGGTTATAATCAACTATTCATGCCACTGCCGCATGCAACTTCAACACAGGTGCACAACACTATGCCAACGGGACTTCGGCCATGGAAGGTGCATGCAACGGATAAGGTACGAAAGTAGGAAAGTGTGAAAGTGTGAAAATCGAATGCGTTGCGTGCATCATGTGATTTCCAAACTTGCATGTTGCATGTTGCAAGTTGTTTGCCGTTTGTTGTGCAACAGAGTGCCACAAATCCCATAATTGTCGTAGTGTTGTGCACAAATATTGAACGTAGGCAACGTAGATTAAATGGATTTTCAGGGCAAATTGCTAGCCGAGCGCATATCTGTGGGCCGGTTCACTTGTTATGTAGTCATGTTGCCGCATACTCGTTTAAAGCTGCAAAGTTCGTAAATTACACAATTGCAATGTTGTCGCCAGAACCTATCGATAGGCAGGTCAAGTATATAAGTCAAGATAAGCAGGTCAAGTGTGTGAATGCGTTAGGGATTGCTATGATAACAATAGTACATAAGGGCCGCTTTGAAAATGAAGTGTGCAACTCAGCAATGTATGAACATTCCCTTTTGCATTCATTGTAGGGACGTTAGATGAAAGCTATTGGCATTCTCTCGACTTTTTTGAATTGAAAAGGAGTTGATTGAAACATTATTTTGAGTGCAATATTGTTAATCAGAGAGCCGTCCATGTTATGTTTCGGAACGTTTTTGGTGCTTGTATCTTCCATCTTGCAATTAAATTGATTGAGTGCAAAATGAGTTGTCTGAGAGCCCTTTCGGCTTTAAAGCTTTCAAAGAAAACCTACTGCCGCGGAGACCTTGAGGGGGCGAAAGAGTAGCGCACGGTTCGACACAAACTCGTGTCCACGACATTGCTCTCATCCTCCTGTTCTTCCCTCACGACGGGAGCTGCGATATTTCACACCTTTGTTGATATAAAATTGAGGCAAAACTGTCTTAGCATCTAATATTAATGATAAGTACACACATACATACAAATGTAAAAGAGCAGCAGCATAAATATACATATCTATACTTATGTATATAGGTAAAGGTAATCAAAATGAACAACAACAAAGGCAAACAACACCATCCTCACAAACTATAAAATGGAAAATAAAAACAAGTAAGGAAAGGCTGAGTTCGGCTGCAACCGAACATTTTATACACTCGCAATTTATTAATATAGTTTTATAAGGATAACACACAATTTGACCCATATATTCAATAGATTAACGAAAACCATCATCCGTGTCATCAGGTCGTCTAGAAAGTATTATGTACCCATATATTCAATAGATTAACGAAAACCATCATCCGTGTCATCAGGTCGTCTAGAAAGTATTATGTACCGAATTTCATTGAAATCGGTCGAGTAGTTTTTGAGACATAAGTGTGTGACGCCACGCCCATTTTCCTTTTTTTCTAATCTGAGTGCAGCTCTCCTCTGCCATTTCTTCCGTAAAATTTAGTGATTCTGACGTTTTCCGTTAGAGAGTTAACACACTTTTGGTAATTTTTATACTCTCGCAACCTGTTGCACAGAGTATAATAGTTTTGTTCACATAACGGCTGTTTGTGTCACCAAGAAATATAAGAGTTAGATATGGGGTTATATATACATAAATGATCAGGATGACGAGTGGATTTGAAATCCGGATGTCTGTCCGTCTGTCCGTCCGTCTGTCCGTCTGTCCGTGCAAGCGATAACTTGAGTAAAAATTAAGATATCTTAATGAAACTTGGAATATATGTTCCTTGGCACCCTGAGGAGGTTGCTTTCGAAAATGAGCAAAATCGGTCCACTGCCACGCCCACAAAATGGCGGAAACCGAAAACCTATACAGTGTCATAACTAAGCCATAAATAAAGTTATGAAAATGAAATTTCGAACATAGGATCCCATTAGGGAGGGGCATATTTGGATGTAATTTTTTTGGAAAAGTGGGAGTGACCCCACCCCCAAATAGGTTTTTTGTATATAACTCGCAAACCAATAAAGCTATATAAACCAAACTTTCTGCAGTCGTTTATTTTAGCCATTTCCTTATACAGTCCAAAAATGAAAGAAATCGGATAATAACCACGCCCACCTCCCATACAAAGGTTAGGTTGAAAAAAAGTGCGTTAACTCACTAACGAAAAACGTCAGAAACACCAAATTTTACATAAGAAATGGCAGAAGAAAGCTGCACTGAGATTTTTTTTACAAAATGGAAAATGGGCGTGGCGTCGCCCACTTATGGGTCAAAAACCATATCTCAAGAACTACTCGACCGATTTCAATGAAATTCGGTATATAACACTTTCTTGACACCCTGATGACACGGGAAGAATATGGGCGAAATCGGTTCACAACTACGTCTACTTCCCATATAACTCAATTTTAATTCTTTTGATTCGTTCACTTTATAATACATATATGTATACATTAGGAACAAATGAAGATAGCGGAATAAAACTTTACACAAATACTCTATTTGAGCTGTGACATCACTTGTGGAAAAATTGTCAAAATCGGACCATGCCTTTCAAGGTCCCTGATATCGAACATGAAGAACCCAGTGCCTAAGGCAAATTTTTCACCGAAAATATAGGTAAATCCCTCAGATATTTTAATGTAATTCATTCCCTCTGAATTTTTTTCTTATAACAGTTTCTCTCTGTACCTGAAATGGTAAAAATCGGGTCATAACTTCCCCGATATAATATATGGGTCGAATTGTGTTATCTTTATAAAATTACATCAATAAATTGCGAGAGTATAAAATGTTCGGTTACACTCGAACTTAGCCCTTCCTTACTCGTTAACCTAACCTTTATATTGAAAGAGGGCATGGTTATTATCAAATTATATTAATTTTAATCGTGTGTAATGGGGTCCGTAAGGGAAACAACTGCATACAGTTTGGCTTATACTGCTTTATAGATGCTTTATTGGTTTCCGAGATATTCACCAAAAACTTATTCAGGGGCCCAATTTTACTTGTATAGCTTTATTTATGGCTTAGTTATGACACTTTATAGGTCATTTTGTGGACATTTTCATACCAACCCTCCTATGTAAAAAAAACTGTAATACTCTCTCACCAACTTTTGTTGGCAACATTGCATTGAGAAGAATCGGCGCGCTACGACTTAGCTCCAGGCAAGGAAACGGAGAGTGGCGCCGAAAACTGGACGTAAATTTATCGAGCGTATTAGCGAAAGTAGGAGCGCCTGCGTAAAATTTAATCGGGTATAATTTGTATTTAACCACAAATTTAATTTTTAATGCCAATTTAATCTGACAAAGGAACCCTCGCTGCACGGCCGCTTGTGCAACAGACCGCTTTGCAGGTCAACACAAGCGGATCTGCAGATTAACGCACACCTGGGCCAGCACTACTTGTGCTTGAATAAGGATAATTTTGACGGGAAATAGACCACACAATTTATTTGTGTGTTTTGGGGCATAATCCTGCTCTTCTCCCCCTTGCCCAGTTCGTATGTACGCACGAGATATATTGCACTCATTTAAATATTATCTTTTATCCATTAATGCCATCGCCACGAATGCGCGATACAGTTCTACATAAATTCTATTATTCGCCGCTCTCATTTTTTGTTACATATACGACGCGGTAACCCCAAATAAATGCCGACTTTCAATGAGTTTACTGTGTGGCCGCTTGCGTCGCATAAAATATTTGTTTGTCTCTCTGCCTGTCGCACGCACTCGCTGCGTGTCTCTGTGTTTTGATTTGCGGCTGACTTTCCTTTATGTCTACTTCTGTCCTGCGTTTGTCTACCTGCTGACATAGTGACAGCTTTATCACGCAACAATTGTTCGGTTGACGGTTCGAAAATTTAGTAAATTGTTGTTGCTGCTGCATATTTCCGTATGTCAAAGTTGACGTTCGATGTTAACGAAATTTCGCAAAAGATTTTTGCAAAGATAATTAAGTTTTCGAGTGTAATTTCAGCGAATAATTGCTTGAGCCCTTGAGTTTTATTGAAATTCATTTCAGATGCATAATGAAACATAGCCTTTAGCTTTTCTCTCAAGCGAAAGGCCTTATTCATTCAATGACTATTTAAATTTATTTATTTTCTTTGACCAAAAATTTGAAACTAATTCCTAATAACTGTAGTTAGGCAGGTGCCAGTATTATTTGTGTTCTATAGTTTCGGTCAGCACGTGAATGGACCTGGTTGGTGTAATTGAGTACCTAAATATAATAGACCCTGTAACTGGTTTAAAAAACCGTAATCAACCCTGACAAGATATTCTACGGCAAAACTCTCACTTCGACTATTTTCAGTCATTCACTGGAGATAACAAAATACATCTTGACTGCGGTATCAAAAGAAATGAGTTCATGAAGGTCTTATTTACCCAGTTCTAAGGGACTAGTACCTTGTAGAACCATCGATGTGCCGTACCAAAGTCTCTTCAGTTTATTCAATATAAAAGGATACGTGGCAAGTGTTGCACTCAAAATAGTTAGCACCAGCATGCCAGATGACTCGTCGCACATATGCGCAACCTTTATCACAAGGATCGACAATTTAAAACAATAAAAAAGATAAATTTCAGCACTTTCCACGCACAACGCCGCTTACAGAGAGTTTTTTTGAAACTTGCAAATGTAATGGGAAACAGCAACAGCAACAGCATGAGAGCAACCTGACACTTTTCGGCCTTTTTTGGTGCTGCAACCGTTTTATGCGACGTCGCTTGTAAATTCGCTGTAAAAAATTACACTTCGCGACAAAATGGGCGCACAATTGACGATGATGAAGTGCGACGTGAGCGCCAACGCGGACTGGTACGTGACCAGGTCTAGCCCACAGTGCCATCGTATGGCGCAATGTGGCTTTGGCTGGAAGCGTTGAGATGTAGTGAAACGAATAAACGGCTGAAATGCGAAAAGTAGTGACAAACCCACCATGGCGTGGCGTTTTTACTAACGGGCTTCACTTACTTCAAAAAGGATCGGATATGTACTTTAAGTTTTTTTTTTTTAATATACAATTTTACACTTTGTACCGAGTGTGGGATGTGAAATGTTGCAGAAACGTGACAAATGAATGTTAATGGTCCTACCCCGTTACTTCCCCCTCTTTCACATTTGTACATCTCTAACTGTGAGCTCATCAATACCTTATTTGTCCGTAACGCAGCTGAGAATATGAGTACTGCTGTTTTCCATTTTAGCGACGAGCTCAAACCAACCAAGCACAACACAATAGCCTCTCAGTGTGGCATCCTGAATGACCACCATCAAATTAATTGACGGCAAAATGTTACGAAATTTCAAATATCTACTTTGAGGGTTCATCGCTGGACAACAAGTTCAGCTTGAAGATGTGCACTTGAGTCGCAAGGGCCAGGGTTGGCCAGCAACTGAAGCAAATTAGCCCTTGTCCATAAGCCATGTGTGTTTAAGTATGTGAATTAGATGGCAGAAAGATATCATATCGAAACAAGAGAGAATTTCTTGAAAATGTTATGCAATACCCAAAGGTCAAATGATCAGTTGCGCGTATCTGTGCTTACTATTGCTGTACGCCAATGGTTGTGTGCTGTTTTTCCTCCAAATACTGATTGCCAAAGCAGATATTCCGACAATCCAAATACCAAATAAGAAACCAATCTGAATTTTATAACAGAGAACACTCAAGTACACCCAACCAGTTTGGGAAAGTGTACAAAATCTCCAATTCTCCTTTATTTTTAGCTGCCAACGACCAAACTGAATGAAAATTCCTATTTGTGAAGTGAAAATTGGAACACGATTTAATTGAATTTCGATTAGATTTTTTGAAGATAAACCCCAGATAGTTGTGCAGATTCCAATTTGAAAAGTTTGTGAGCACCCACAAAAATAAAAATGTTGCAAAATACACCAACAACTACCGTTATTGCCATATTAAAAGAATAGAAGCAATAACTAACTGAAACATACGAAATACTAATTCGGCAGAATCACAGCCAATGTAAGAATTTCCAATCGAACTCGCGACGTACACACCCACAAAGACTCATGTATGTAATAATGAAATGTCAAAAATATCTCTGCGATTTGCTATTTCTGCCACTTTTATTGACATATTTACTCACATGAGCATATATACTCTGGCATGACATTAAATCAAGTAAAATATGATAAATAAAGCAAAATGCGGTGACTCTGAGCATATGTCGTGCTTTGGCTGACGCCTGGCGTGAGGCGCCAACAATTTTGCACAACATTTCCGCTAAATCTTTTGTAGCATACTTTACTTTTCATGATTCTTTTTTTATTTGATAAAGAATACTTCAAAAGTTGGCGAATAAGTTCGTTAGTTCAAATCTTTTCCCTTTTTCTTTAATCTTTTGACTCAAGTGTTTGAAGAACGTTTTGCAAGTAGCACCCAACATATTTTTGTCCATTTCATCCCAAATTTTCCACACCCAATCTTTAAATTGCTTAATGTTTAAGCCTTTTGTAACACCGATTAGCCCCAATATGCCAAATATGATGACGGCATCGGTCTAGACCGTGGTCTGGTTCGCATACTACTATTATAATAAATTTTCCAATACCCGAAGGAGGCGTTGCAAATCGCGAGAGCATAAAATGTTCGGTTACACCCGAACTCAACCCTCCCTTACTTGTTTCTACTATTCTGAAAGAAGAATGCAACGTAAATACCGTAGCACACACGAATGGCTCAAAGCCAATGAAAGACAACTATATTGGTGTAGTCAACGCCATTAAAATCCGTTGAATAAATTTCAAAAAAACAGAACAATTACAGTGGAACTTCCATAACTCTAACTTCTCTAACTCGAAGATCTCCATAACTCGAACTTTTGAATTGGCAACAGAAGTCAAATTTCATAAGAATTTCCTTCCATAAATCGAACTTTTCGACCAGAGAATAATACGAAATTTAAAATTTTACTATCGAGGCAGAGTTTTAAAAGAGTCTCTCTATATCGTTTACTTTTTATACTCGGCGACCAAAGACCATTTGTGCGCAGTTATATATGCAACTCATGGTAAATACAACATAAATGTTTACAAGCCTAAATCTACATACGAGTATGTGCCTGTGTGGACTGAGTCCACTGGAGATCATACAAGTGACTTTGTCAAGGGGCGTACTTACTTCACAAAGTAGTATAACTCTGAAATGTGTCAGGACTTATGTGATTGGCGTTGCAACCGTTTAGCCGGTTATAGCCGAATCGACGATAGTGCGCCACCTCTCTCTCTCCTTCGCAGTTCGGCGCCAGTTGGAGATCCCAAGTGTAACCAGGTCGCTCTCCACCTGGTCCCTCCAACGGAGTGGAGGCCTTCCCCTTCCTCGGCTTCCTCCGGCGGGTACTGCATCGAACACTTTCAGGGCTGGAGTGTTTTCGTCCATTCGGACAACATGACCTAGCCAGCGTAGCCGCTGTCTTTTTATTCGCTGAACTATGTCAATGTCGTCGTATAACTCGTACAGCTCATCGTTCCATCGTCTGCGGTATTCGCCATTGCCAATGTACTGTGGACCATAAATCTTGCGCAAAATTTTCCTCTCGAAAACTCCTAGTGTCGTCTCATGTGATGTTGACATCGTCCAAGCTTCTGCACCATAGAGCAGGACGGGAATGATAAGCGACTTGTAGAGCTTGATTTTGGTTCGTCGAGAGAGGACTTTACTGTTCAATTGCCTACTCAGTCCAAAGTAGCACCTGTTGGCAAGAGTTATTCTGCGCTGGATTTCGAGGCTGACATTGTTCGTGTTGTTGATGCTGGTTCCCAGGTATACGAAATTATCTACGACCTCGAAGTTATGACTGTCAACAGTGACGTGGGAGCCAAGACGCGAATGCGCCGACTGTTTGCTTGATGACAGGAGATATTTCGTCTTGTCCTCATTCACCTCCAGACCCATTCGCTTCGCCTCCTTATCCATGCGGAAAAAAGCAGAACAAACGGCGCGGTTGTTGCTTCCGATGATATCAATATCATCGGCGTACGCCAGGAGCTGTACACTCTTGTAGAAGATTGTACCTTCTCGGTTTAGCTCTGCAGCTCTTATAATTTTTTCCAGCATCATGTTAAAGAAGTCGCACGATAGTGAGTCACCTTGTCTGAAACCTCGTTTGGTATCGAACGGCTCGGAGAGTGTCCTTCCCAATCATGACGGAGCTTTTGGTGTTGCTCAGGGTCAATTTACACAGCCGTATTAGTTTTGCGGGGATACCAAATTCAGACATCGCGGCGTAAAGGCAGCTCCTTTTCGTGCTGTCGAAAGCAGCTTTAAAATCGACAAAAAGGTGGTGTGTGTCGATCCTCTTTTCACGGGTCTTCTCCAAAATTTGGCGCATGGTGAATATCTGGTCAGTTGTCGATTTTCCAGGTCTAAAGCCACACTGATAAGGTCCAATCAGTTTGTTGACGGTAGGCTTTAGTCTTTCACACAGTAATTGGCGCAGATTGTGGGATCTCCCTTTTTAGAATAGTTCTGCCGGTAATCTATCGGCCCCCGCTGCTTTGTTGTTCTTCAAGCGGGTAATTGCTATTCGAATTTCTTCATGGTCGGGTAATGGAACATCTGTTCCATCGTCATTGGTTGGGGGATCGGGTTCGCCATCTCCTGGTGTTGTTCTCTCACTGCCATTCAGCAGGTCGGAGAAGTGTTCCCTCCATAATCCCAGTATGCCCTGGACATCGGTTACCAGATTACCACCTTGGTCTCTACATGAGGATGCTCCGGTCTTGAAAACTTCGTTAAGTCGCTTCATTTTTTCATAAAATTTTCGAGCATTCCCTCTGTCTGCCAGCTTCTCAAGCTCTTCGTACTCACGCATTTCGGCCTCTTTCTTTTTTTGTCTGCAGATGCGTCTCGCTTCCCTCTTCAGCTCTCGGTATCTATCCCATCCCGCACGTGTTGTGGTCGTTTGCAACGTTGCGAGGTAGGCAGTCTGTTTTCTCTCCGCTGCGAGACGGCACTCCTCATCGTACCAGCTTGTTTTTTGTCGTTGCCGATAACCAATTGTTTCGGCTGCAGCGGTACGCAGTGAGTTTGAGATGCCGTTCCACAGTTCCCCTATACCGAGATGCTGATGAGCAGGAGTGCAAGTCGAGTAGAGTATTTCGTGGCTGTCTGTTGCGATTGCAGCTTTTCGACGTCGAACCTTCCTTGTGTTTGTTGACGGGCATTCTTTGCTGCACAGAGGCGGGTGCGTATCTTCGCTGCGACCAGATAATGGTCCGAGTCTATATTTGGTCCTCGGAGCGTACGCACGTCTAAAACACAGGAGACATGTCTTCCGTCTATCACAACGTGATCGATTTGGTTCCGCGTGTTTCGATCAGGAGACAGCCAAGTAGCTTGATGTATTTTCTTATGCTGGAATCTGGTACTACAGACGACCATATTTCGGGCCCCAGCGAAGTCGATCAGCCTCTGAGTCTGAATTTTCCGACTGTTGTGCCAAAGACACCTTCTTTACCCACCCTGGCGTTAAAATCGCCAAGCACGACTTTGACATCGTGGCGGGGGCAGCGCTCATAGGTGCGTTCTTGGCGCTCATAGAAAGCATCTTTGGTCACATCGTCCTTCTCTTCCGTTGGGGCGTGGGCGCAAATCAGCGATATGTTGAAGAACCTCGCTTTGATGCGGATTGTGGCAAGACGTTCATCCACCGGGGTGAATGCCAGGACTCTGCGACGGAGTCTCTCTCCCACCACAAATCCAACACCAAATTTGCGCTCCTTTATATGGCCGCTGTAGTAGATGTCACAAGGACCCACCTTCTTCCGTCCTTGTCCCGTCCATCGCACTTCTTGGATGGCGGTGATGTCAGCCTTGAGTCGTATGAGGACATCAACCAGCTGGGCAGAGGCACCTTCCCAATTAAGGGTCCGGACATTCCAGGTGCATGCCCTTATATCATTATCCTTAAAACGTTTGCAGGGGTCGTCATCAAAAGGGGGGTGTCTCATCCGAGGCTTTCGTAGATTTTTCATTGGTACTTCGTTTTTATGTGGTGGTTCCCAAGCCCTACGCACAACCGCATAAGCGGGCTTCGCCTTCTCACTTTAGCTCGCCTTCAAACGGATGTCTGTTGGCTACCCAGAGGATACTTGGTCTAAACCCGGAAGTCGTGAGCTGCTTGAACCATGTGGAGAAGAATCGTTTCTGGCCACTCCCAAGTGAATGACAATCAAAAACTTTCCTCACTTGCGTGAACTTCTTCACATGATCCCATCCTCCACTCCAGGGCTTATAGGCAACACAAAATTAACATTTCATTGACAGTGCAACGGCAACCCAGTCGAAAGAATACAAATGAGCACGAGTAGGTGTTATTCTGAATTAATATAAAATACAACTCTATATGGAGTTAAGTAGGCGGTTTAATGACATTTATTATTCAAATATGTCATACCCAACCCTAGCCACTTGACACTTACTACATGCAAACACACGATGGTATGTGCAACACTTTCGGCTGGTGGCTTCCAAAATTAAATGAGATGGAAAAAGGTGGACAGCGGAAATGACTGTCTGTGGCAGCCCCACGCAAGCGAAGTCGCAAATATGCAATTATAACTGCTCGTTATATTCTTAGTCTCAGGGGAGGTCGCCAGTCAGTGGCAGCAGTTGTCGGTCGTCATAAAACACTTAATTCAACATTTTCCCCCAACTTTTTGAGATAATGTGTAAAATGGCGCTGAAGGCATAACTTGAGCTCCGGCTAAATATCGATGAATAACGATATACTCTCCACATAACACATACCATACAATAAATATATCCCAACTAGTTGGTTTTATCCCGTTCATAGCTTCGCTGATGTGAGTCGTCAATCTCCCCTTATTATCCACGAGCTTTAGTTCGCTAATGCATGCACTCTCCATCATACTCATTCCACCACGATTCCCTCCTATTTGAATTTAACAAATCCGTTTGCCCAATCTAACCTACCACACCTATCATATCTTATACGTGCTATCTACCATGTCTCCGCTAAGCATCAAGGGCAGAAGGTCCGCCTCCCTTCAATCAATTAAGCAATTCGAAAAACAGCACACAAAAGTTTTTGGCGACGTTTGCAAATATAGAAATTGTCGAAAGCCAACTCTTTCGTGATGCAGATAATTGTGCTGCGAGTTTTGCGAGCTGCAGCTTCTCCATTACTACAAATGCGGCAGATGGACTGCTATTGTACATGTACTCGCACATATGTGGTGCAGCTGACAATTGTTTTGTTGGCTGGTGTGTAATGAAGCGCATAAGTGTCTATTACATTAAGCACCGAAATTACAACAAAACCTATATCAACAATACAGAGCCACACCTCAATTCAGCAGCACAAGCATTACCCCCAACGGCTGCGTGTGGTATTGACACGTTAAAGTCTGTGCCTGTGATCAACTTATATATACACGTATGTATGTGCAGACTGAGAATATGTTGACACTAACATTGTTGTTATCATGTTTGCAACGCCAATATTGCGGCCAAACTGTAGTGGGCTGGATGTTCGGATAGCGGCAACATCATGTTGCATTGCGGCAATTAATTACCTGAGCGTTTCAAATTGTCATTTTAATTAGTGAAGGAGCTGCAACACCTGGAACTTGAACGCACATGCACACCCACTAGTATACACACACAAAACCATACCTAAACATCGCATCCACATAGTACTTATACCAGCCAATCAACACAGCCATGGAGTACCTTCGACGGCCCACCTGGAGCGCACTCCAGCTGATTGCTGATTAATGCGGTAGCTTATCGCCCTCAACAGCTCCGATAAACGCAGACACACCCTCGCTGACCCCCACACGCACAGCCGACACCTGGCCCTAAAAATTATTACCAATGCAAGCATGCACACATAAATGTGTGTGAATGTATACGTGAATGTATGTATAAATGCACTTGTAGACGCATACGCCAGCGTGTATGGTAATATCGTATCGGCATATAAATTTGATATTTGTCAGCGCTTAGAGCAATTAGTGTGGACTCTTTGAAAATTTAAACTTCGCGAATTTATTTGACTACTTCGTCAAACAATACTTGTATTATTCATTTATCGAATTTATTTATATTACTACTAAAGAAATATAATAGATCTACATATAATATAAAGCTGTGTTCAATTGGCCTTCGACACAAACTGCAATCCATACAACATGTTTACGCTGGGCACATCTAACTCGACAACAACTATAGATAGGAGAGAGCTTAAGTGTAAATGCGAAGTGCAATTGTGCTACGAAATACCGGCCGTTGCTGCTCATAGCTTATGAGCCTTGCTGAGCGGTTAGGCTCTTCCTCTCGGTCTTGTTTCGAGTACACTTCGAGTTTTAATCTGGCTGGTACAAAACCAGGGCAATAATGTTATTACCATATGAGCAGCTCTTACTCGATGTGTAATGGTACCAAGTACTTACAAGTACCTAGAAAATGTTTTGAAACATTCTCCTATAATGGGAGAGAATAATGCAACCGAAGAGATGGTACTCTCAAGCAATACAACTGAAATAATTGGGGTCAATTAAGTATGATAAATGCGTACAGATAACCGAACTAGTTGAATATAAGTAAATGATTTTCCAAGAAAGCTTTCGTACCACTTTTATCTCAAAGTACAAATTGCCTCATTGCCATTTCATCGCTACTTTCCAATTAAAGCGCAAAAATCACATTATCACTAATTTCAACTGAACACGAAGGTTCAAACCTGTATATACAACCTACTGTCAGAAAATACTCCCAAATATTTGCGAAATCATACACTTGAAGTGAAGTGAACTTTCCACTTGATCCTTCCATCGGAGTGGAGGTTGTCCTCTTCCGCGGCTTCCTCCAACGGGTACTGCATCGAACACTTTCAGAGCTGGAGTGTTTTCATCCATCCGTACAACATAACCTAGCCAGCGTAGCCGTTGTCTTTTTATTCGCTGAACTATGTCAATGTCGTCGTATAAATCATACAGCTCATCGTTCCATCGTCTGCGGTATACGCCGTTGCCAATGTTTAGAAGACCATACATATTGCGCAAAACCTTTCTCTCGAAAACCCCAAGAGTCGTCTCATCGGATGTTGTCATCGTCCACGCTTCAGCACCATACATCAGGATGGGAATAATGAGCGACTTGTAGAGTTTGATTTTGGTTCGTCGAGAGACTTTTCAATTGCCTACTCAGTCCTGGCATTCACCCCGGTGGATGAACGTCTTGCCACAATCCGCATCAAAGCGAGGTTCTTCAACATATCGCTGATTTGCGCCCATGCCCCAACGGAAGAGAAGGACGATGTGACCAAAGACACTTTCTATGAGCGCCTAGAACGCACCTATGAGCGCTGCCTCCGCCACGATGTAAAAGTCGTGCTTGGCGATTTTAACGCCAGGGTGGGTAAAGAAGGTGTCTTTGGCACAACAGTCGGAAAATTCAGCCTCCATGACGAAACATCGCCAAACGGCCTGAGGCTGATCGACTTCGCTGGGGCCCGAAATATGGTCGTCTGTAGTACCAGATTCCAGCATAAGAAAATACATCAAGCTACTTGGCTGTCTCCTGATCGAAACACGCGGAACCAAATCGATCACGTTGTGATAGACGGAAGACATGTCTCCTGTGACAAGCTGGTACGATGAGGAGTGCCGTCTCGCAGCGGAGAGAAAACAGACTGCCTACCTCGCAACGTTGCAAACGACCACAACACGTGCGGGATGGGATAGATACCGAGAGCTGAAGAGGCATCTGCAGACAAAAAAAGAAAGAGGCCGAAATGCGTGAGTACGAAGAGCTTGAGAAGCTGGCAGACAGAGGGAATGCTCGAAAATTTTATGAAAAAATTAAGCGACTTAACGAAGGTTTCAAGACCGGAGCATCCTCATGTAGAGACCAAGGTGGTAATCTGGTAACCGATGTCCAGGGCATACTGGGATTATGGAGGGAACACTTCTCCGACCTGCTGAATGGCAGTGAGAGTACAACACCAGGAGATGGCGAACCCGATACCCCAATCGATGACGATGGTACAGATGTTCCATTACCCGACCGTGAAGAAATTCGAATAGCAATTACCCGCTTGAAGAACAACAAAGCAGCGGGGGCCCATAGATTACCGGCAGAACTATTCAAATATGGCGGCGAAGAACTGATAAGGTGCATGCATCAGCTTCTTTGCAGAATATGGTCGGAAGAAAGCATGCCTGACGATTGGAATCTCAGTGTGCTCTGCCCAATCCATAAAAAGGGAGATCCCACAATCTGCGTCAATTACCGTGGGATCAGCCTCGTAAATATCGCATACAAGGTTCTATCGAGCGTACTGTGTGAAAGACTAAAGCCTACCGTCAACAAACTGATTGGACCTTATCAGTGTGGCTTTAGACCTGGAAAATCGACAACTGACCAGATATTCACCATGCGCCAAATTTTGGAGAAGACCCGTGAAAAGAGGATCGACACACACCACCTTTTTGTCGATTTTAAAGCTGCTTTCGACAGCACGAAAAGGAGCTGCCTTTACGCCGCGATGTCTGAATTTGGTACACCCGCAAAACTAATACGGCTGTGTAAATTGACGCTGAGCAACACCAAAAGCTCCGTCATGATTGGGAAGGACACTCTCCGAGCCGTTCGTTCTCCGAGACAACGTGACTCGCTATCGTGTGACTTCTTTAACTTGATGCTGGAAAAAATTATACGAGCTGCAGAGCTAAATAGAGAAGGTACAATCTTCTACAAGAGTGTACAGCTGGATAAGGAAGCGAATCGTATGGGTCAGGTGGTGAATGAGGACAAGACGAAATATCTCCTGCCATCAAACAAACAGTCAGCGCATTCGCGTCTTGGCTCCCACGTTGTAGATAATTTCGTTTATCTGGGAACCAGCATCAACAACACGAACAATGTCAGCCTCGAAATCCAGCGCAGAATAACTCTTGCCAACAGGTGCTATTTTGGACTGAGTAGGCAATTGAACAGTAAAGTCCTCTCTCGACGAACCAAAATCAAGCTCTACAAGTCGCTTATCATTCCCGTCCTGCTTTACGGTGCAGAAGCTTGGACGATGTCAACATCAGATGAGACGACACTAGGTAAACGGTTGCAACGCCAATCACACTCAGTCCAAAGTAGCACCTGTTGGCAAGAGTGATTCTGCGTTGGGTTTCGAGGCTGACATTGTTGGTGTTGTTGATACTGGTTCCCAAATAAACGAAATTATCTACAACGTGGGAGCCAAGACGCGAATGCGCTGACTGTTTGTTTGATGGCAGGAGATATTTCGTCTTGTCCTCATTCACCACCTGACCCATACGATTCGCTTCCTTATCCAGCTGTACACTCTTGTAGAAGATTGTACCTTCTCTATTTAGCTCTGCAGCTCGTATAATTTTTTCCAGCATCAAGTTAAAGAAGTCACACGATAGCGAGTCACGTTGTCTCGGAGAACGAACGGCTCGGAGAGGTCCTTCCCGATCCTGACGGAGCTTTTGGTGTAGCTCAACGTCAGTTTACATAGCCGTATTAGTTTTGAGGGGATACCAAATTCAGACATTGCGGCATAGAGGCGCCTCCTTTTCGTGCTGTCGAAGGATGCTTTAAAATCGATGAAAAGATGGTGAGTGTCGATTCTTCTCTCTCGGGTCTTTTCCAAGATTTGGTGCAGGGTGAATATCTGGTCCATGGTGGATTTTCCAGGTCTAAAGCCACACTGATAAGGCTCAATCAGTTCATTGACGGTGAGCTTTAGTCTTTCACACAACACGCTCGACAGGACCTTGTATGCAATGTAGAAAGTATAGAAAGTATCTCGGATTGTGGCTAGACGTTCATCCACCGGGGTGAATGCCAGGACTCGGCGACGGACTATCTCTCCCACCACAAATCCAACATCAAATTTGCGCTCCTTTATGTGGCCGCTGTAGTAGATGTCACAAAGACCCACCTTCTTCCGTCATTGTCCCGTCCATGGCACTTCTTGGATTGCGATGATGTCAGCCTTTAGTTGTATGAGGACATCAACCAGCTGGGCAGAGGCACCTTCCCAATTAAGGGTCCGGACATTCCAGGTGCATGCCCTCAAATCGTGATCCTTAAAACGTTTGCAGGGGTCGTCATCAAAAGTGGGGTTTCTCATCCGAGGCTCTGTTCGGTCTTTCATTGGGGAGGTTTTTTTAAGTGGTGGGTCCCAAACCCTACGCACAACCATAGAAGCCGGATTCGCCTTCTCACTTTAGCTCGCCTTCAAACGGATGTCTGTTGGCTACCCAGAGGATACTTGGTCTATAACCGGAAGTCGTGAGCTGCTTGAGTCATATGCAAAAGAATCGTTCCTGGCCACTCCCAAGTGAATGGCAATCAGAAACTTTCCGCACTTGCGTGAACTTCTACTTATGCATGCATATCACGTGCTAAAAAATTAAATGAAAAATTTACTATGTTCTACACTGCATAATAATGAATTTTACTTTAGGCCCTTGCGTTCTTCTATTATCTTTTCTTATCAGTTTATAGAAATTCACATTGTTTGGATTTTGGGAAGAGATGTTAGGCTTAAGCGGGTGTGATGAGTTTTCCTGACAACTTTTCGAAAATTATGACCAGGGAATCCTCTCTAATAATCATATTTTGAATAATTAATATCTGTAGAGATTTTGTGTATGCCTTGAATACAACCGTACCTATTTCGATGGCCATAGGCGTAAAGGTTCGTGCTCTATATGGTATAGTATTATAATGGAACTAGGCAATGGGCAATCCCACAAAATGAGTTAGAAGAAGTAATTATGATTTGATTACAATTGACAGCATTGGACAACTATTGACAACTATGGACAGTCGACAATGAGATGGCATTGTGACAGCAGCCGGTGTTGGCCCAAAGCACATTGTTTACAAATGAATACAGCATTGCACTAAATACTAACATACAGAATGCATAGGCATAATTGTAAAGACAAGTTTTCGCATTTAGAAATATCTCGTTACTTAGTCGTGCTTAGAAGTTGAGTAACATAAGTCAGTTCTACCGTTCTTCGGCACATTGCAGGCATTTTGTATGCTCGTATAACGGTATCTGCTGTTAAGTGATTACAATTTATATTTGTTGTTTTTATTGGAGCCTGTTTGCATGAAAGTTATTACAACATTTTCATATACCGACAGGTAAACATTCACACGCTCTACCGCTCTATGCCGAAGGACTGAAGTAGCGCAAACATAACTTATGCTCTGCTTTTCTGTTACCACAACAATGGCAACAACAGCATGGCTCTGCCTTTGCCAAAGTCATTGCAACACCGTTTTTATTTGTTCATATGTGCGCCACAACAGGAGCACAAACATTGTATGTTTTTCCTTTTGAGGCCATTTGCCACGCCATACTTCTTTCGGCGGCAGGCGAGCAAACGGTACAAACGCTGCCATTCCATATATATATGTACATACATACAATACTTCTTCGAATGTTACTTTCTTTCTTGTTTAATTTTTGCATTTTTGGTTGTTGTTCCGCCTTTTTTGCAACACTATTTTCAATTATTACCCTTCGGTTGTTGTTATTATTGTTGTTTGGCTAATATTTTGTCATGTTTGGCAAGTTGTACGAGGGCTGCTATATATATTTCTAGCCTAGACAACACTAAGTGTTGCCAGGTGCAATCTGACATTTCCATTGGAAAGTTTGACATTTTTTAGCATAACATCACTCAGAACGTGTGTGAATCGTGAATTGTTTTATTTACAGGGAATTAAAAAATTCATCTCGGCCAAAAAATGGAATTAACTCGTGAACATTTTCGTGCGATCATTTTTCACAACTTTCGACGTGGATTATCGCGACAAGAGTGCATCGATGAACGAAAATCTTTGTATGGCTATGAAGCACCATCCTATAGCACTGTGAAAAACTGGTACAACGAATTCAATCGTGGCCGACGCTCGCTCAAAGACGAATTCCGTGAAGGTCGTCCAAAAACAGCCGTTGTGCCAGGAAACATCGATGCCGTACGTGAACTGATAATGCAAGACCGTCATGTAACATATCTTCAGATAGAGGCATGCCTATGCATTTCTCCCACCAGCATACATTCGATATTGCATGAACACCTGGCCGTAAAAAAGGTTTGTTCTCGTTGGATCCCGCATAATTTGACAATCGCTCAAAAAAAGGCTCAAAAAAAGTGCTTCGAAAATTGGTTTGAGCGCATGCAAAAGTGTATAAATCTTGATGGAGAATATTTTGAAAAACAATAAAACCATTTTCGTTGATAAATATTCCTATTTTCATTATTATGCCAGAAATATATATAGCAGCCCTCGTATTCATTTTAGTGGTCAACATGGCGGACTTCAATTGCATTTCGAGTTTCGCTAGCGAGCTTTTAAGTGTTTGGAGTGTTCTTCATAAGTCTTCATAATGAATATGGATCTGAAGTAGGAGTGGCTCCGAAAGCACCGCAACACCATTTAGCATTTATAATCTCCATGAGAACAAAACTAAAAATAAATCGAATACTTTTACTGGCAACTATTTTTTTGAGGCAAATATTGGCAATTTCTTCGGTGTAGAAATTTTATTTGCATAACATTTCAAATATAACAACGCAAAACGAAGAAAGGGAAGCGATGCGAACAGAGACGCCGCCGTGGTGGTCTGCAGTATTTTTCACCGCTTGTCGTGCGTGTAGTGCAACATTCTGTTGCAATAAGTGGCAGTGGCCGACTTTCCTACTGATGTGCGGACTGAAAGCATAAAAAGCAATCAGGCAATCAACATGGAGCAAATGTACTTACACTGTTTATACCCGAGACACACATATGGTAAAAATACCATGATAAAAGTATTATGATATTGTGTTTACTACACACATACATTGACACACATCGATTTGTAGTAAACTGAAATACCAACTTTGTTTCACAGACATCAGATCTTGCAAAAAAATGTAAACAATAAATATTTACATATGTGTAATGGAGAAAGCCATTTTTAAAATTACAAAGAAATGACAAAAATGTGTATTTTCTGCACAAAAAACAGAAGTAGTTGAAATGTATCTTAAAAGCCAGTCAAATACGGTGATACATGACCCTGGCGTTTTAAAAAAAAAAAAAAACTTGTGAAACAATTTTTATACTCTCGCAACAAATGTTGCTAAAGAGAGTATTATAGTTTTGTTCACATAACGGTTGTTTGTAACACCTAAAACTAAACGAGTTAGATATAGAGTTATATATACCAAAGTGATCAGGGTGAAGAGTGGAGTTCAAATCCGAATGTCTGTCTGTCCGTCCGTCCGTCCGTCCGTCTGTGCAAGCTGTAACTTGAGTAAAAATTAAGATATCTTGATGAAACTTGGCACACTTATTTCTTGGCACCATAGGAAGGTTGCTTTCGAAAATGAGCAAAATCGGACCACTGCCACGCCCACAAAATGCGAAAACCGAAAACACATAAAGTGCCATAACTAAGCCATAAATAAAGCTATGGAAATAAAATTTGGTATGAAAGATCATACTATGAAGGGGCATATTTGGATGTAATTTTTTTGGGGAAGTGGGCGTGGCCCCGTTCCTACTAAGTTTTTTGTACATATCTCGCAAACCAATAGAGCTATACAAACCAAACTTTCTGCAGTCGTTTTTTTTAGCCACTTCCTAATACAGTCCAAAAATTAAAGAAATCGGATAATAACCACGCCCACCTCCCATACAAAGGTTATGTTGAAAACTACTAAAAGTGGGTTAACTCAATAACGAAAAACGTCAGAAACACTAAATTTCACATAAGAAATGGCAGATGGAAGCTGCACTCAGATTTTTTTAGAAAATGGAAAATGGGCGTGGCGTCGCCCACTTATGGGTCAAAAACCATATCTCAGGAACTACTCGACCGATTTCAATGAAACTTGGTTTGTAATAGTTTCCTTACATCCCAATGATATGTTGTGAAAATAGGCCAAATCCCAATGATATGTTGTGAAAATAGGCCAAAGTATTTGTAGTGTGGCAGCCCCATTCTAAAAATCAGCGAAATCGGACCATAGGTTGTCAAGGCCCCATATATCGAACTTGAGGACCTCGGTACTTCTAACCTAATATTAGGGTTTCCAACTTTCAATGGACTTTATACAATATATATGACGAATATGTGTGTCAAATTGTGTATTATATAATATTAATAAAGTTAAATAAATAAATTGCGAGAGTATAAAATGTTCGGTTACACCCGAACTTAGCTCTTCCTTACTTGTTTATTTTCCATTTTATTTATTTATTTTTGAAAAGTCATTTTGACAAAATATTTTAGAAAGCTTTTGTATATAAGCTCTCACCTAGGTTTCTTACCTATTTTTAGCTGTGTTCAGTGAAATACCATAAAAAAAAGCTGATATTTTACCATCAAAATACTACATTGCTCACATGGTAAAGTGTTAGTATTTGGTGACACACATCTGGTATTCATACGAACAATAGTATTGTTACCGCATGTGTGTCTCGTCTATTAGACATACTTGTGCACTCGCTTGCGGGCACCCTAGGGTGATCAAGTAGGAACACAGGTCTAAGCGTTATGCTTTGCTGGCACGCCACGACTTCTTTGCCACATAACTCGACTATCGGCGGTCTGATTTACTTTCCCCAGCTTTTCCCCGAAACCACGTGGCTCTATGCAAGTCCTATGCCTATAATTGATTACCAAGTTCCACATATTAACTATTTTTATATTATAGTTATTGCTCGCCCTCTAAGAATTTGAAATTTTTTACGACCGCTAATGTAGATTTCTCCCTTTTTACACTCCATGCGTACGCATTTGCGCAGTTGGCTTACTGTACTAACTTTTAAATTATTTTTTATGCTTTTCGCTTTGCTTTTGTCCCATCGCTCTCTGTCGCACTCTTACATATACCTGTAAGTGTATTATGGTAATGTTATAAGAAATGCATACATTCCATGCTTTCATTTCATGTTGACTTCTCTCATCGCCCTACGATCGGTCGTTGGTTTTGCTGAAAGCACTTGTTTCCACACAAACACATGCATACAGTCGAGACATAATCCCAACTTCCTAATATTTTGTAATTTCTTTACTCTTTACTTAAGTTCTTTACTCTTATTGTCATTTCCATTTGCTACACAATGATTTCTGCAATAGTACTAGACATATTTGTATATATGTATGTATGTAAGTATATGTAAGTTTTCATAAAGCACAATGGCGCAAATCCCAAATAGTAAAAGCTTCTAAGCAAGCGTCTTGAATGTATACCATATAGCCAATGAAAAAGTGAGTTTATTTAATAGTTGAATTAATTTGAAGATCTTAGTGGAGTGTTTTTTGTCTGCTTCAGAAAGTTACAGTTTCTCTTTATATTTGGTACTGCTATCTTGCAGCGATTTCGGCGGATGTATTAGCATATATATGCCCATAGATGTTGAATATCTCGCAAAATATCTCCCTTTTGTATGGAAATAATTTGACGCTAATCTGATTTGTTATTCGAATCTGCCGCTCAAATGACTACCAGTTCTATCACCAATGTCACGCCTTATGACGATAAGTTAGCGCAATGGCTGGACTCTAGCTGGCTGCTGGCTGGCTTGGGCCCTTACAGTTGACTTGAGCGTATATACATATGTAAGTTCATTTACACATATTTTTGGACTTTTGATAATGCATTTCCCTATACCCGTTCCCAGTGCTTGACTCTTCTGAACACATGTACGGAATGGCAAATCACCACCACCGAGGGCATTGCCATCAAACGCGATCAAAATCTCAAAAAAAAAAAAACACGATTGGCTAAACTGAATGGCACTCAATATGGCTTTTGCTCGCCGGCTATGGTAATAAATATGGACGGATTCCTTGAATCCAAGCTCAGTTTGGTGCCGCGCTCCCGGTTCGACGGAGAGAATTGCAATGGACGGGACTGTAGTCATACCACATGGCAGCATCGAGATGGGTCAAGGTCAACAGGCACATACGTATATGGTTTACCTTAAACATATAAAATAAAATTACTTAGGATTTTAAAAAGCGTTCTCATATAAGTTGACACGCATATGTTAAACAGTTCTTGGGTCATAGTAGACTAAAGATATATTCGCGCTTGAGTTCTTCGTTTTCAGTGTATTTAATGCGTAGCAGCATGTTATCATCACTGTGAAAGAACCTAAATTCTTCCAGCCCCTCAAGATCCATTAGGCCTTTCAACAATGCACAGCGTAAAAAAGATTTCTCTGGCCATTTGCCAACTCTGCTTGCCTTTACTTTCGATCGCGGAAAATAGCAGTTTTTGCATTATTGCTAACATTATTGCTAGCAAAATGGTCGGATGCACAGAGAAAATCAAAAAGTTGAATAGTTGAAGTTGGAAGCCACAAAGTTGCGTAAATGCGTTTAAGCAGGTAAATTGCATTATTTGTATGCTGTCAACGAGGCATTTTTCAGTCATCGCTACGACGTCCTACCGCCCGCCTGCTCCTCCTCCGCGGCTTCTATTTTGCACTTAGTGCTCCTTTTTAAAAGCTTCACGCCTTACAACTATTTTTACAGTTCTGCGTAGCTGCTTGGTTGACGTGCGTTCGCACACATCACTGCCTTTCACTTTTATCGTCGTGTTCCCCCATTTTATGTTTCCGTTATGTTTAAAGTTGTTACGCTTTTTCAGACCTTTAATGTCACCTTCTCTCGCACCGGTGTATGCTTTGCAAGCATGTGATTTCACTTTATTTAATTTCGTTTTATGAAATTTGCACATTGCAAATACACCCTGCGCTCTGCGTCAACCCGAATTTCTCCCCAGGAAATTTTCTCAATCTTAATATTAAATTTCCACCTACTACGACTCTAAGGCACTTCACTGGATAACTAATTAGACTATTTCCCAATCAGTAGTCAGACCAAATGTTCCTTGATTGGTTCAGGTAAGTCTTCGACATCACTGACCTCTTTTCTTTGAAAATTGTACTGAAAATGCCATTTTCGTTCAAGACCGTCAATATTTAAAATATTCGTGCGTAGGGTTTGGGACCCACCACATGAAAACACCCCCCAATGAAAAGGAAGCAACAGCCTCGGATGAGAGACCCCAATTTTGATGACGACCACTGCAAACGTTTAAAGGACTACGAATTAAGGGCATGCACTTGGAATGTCCGGACCCTTAATTGGGAAGGTGCCTCTGCCAAGCTGGTTGATGTCCTCGTAAGAGTAAAGGCTGACATCACCGCAATCCAAGAAATGCGATGGAGGGGACAAGGACGGAAGAAGGTGGGTCCTTGTGACATCTACTACAGCGGTCATATAAAGGAGCGCAAATTCGGTGTGGGATTCGTGGTGGGAGAGAGACTCCGTCGTCGAGTCCTGGCATTCACTCCGCTGGATGAACGTCTAGCCACAATCCGCATCAAAGCGAGGTTCTTCAACATATCGCTGATTTGCGCCCACGCCCCGACGGAAGAGAAGGACGAAGTGATCAAAGATACCTTCTATGAGCGCCTAGAACGTACCTATGAGCGCTGCCCCCGCCACGATGTCAAAATCGTGCTTGGCGATTTCAACGCTAGGGTGGGTAAAGAAGGTGTCTTTGGCACAACAGTCGGAAAATTCAGCCTCCATGACGAAACATCACCAAACGGTCTGAGGCTGATCGACTTCGCCGGGGCCCGAAATATGGTCGTCTGTAGTACTAAATTCCAGCATAAGAAAATCCATCAAGCTACTTGGCTGTCCCCGGATCGAATCACTCGCAACCAGATCGATCATGTTGTGATAGATGGACGACATGTCTCCAGTGTTTTTGATGTGCGTACGCTTCGTGGTCCCAACATCGACTCGGACCACTATCTTGTAGCAGCTAAGATCAACAAACACAAGGAAGGTTCGACATCGAGAAGCTGCAATCACAACCGACAGCCGAACGATTTTCTACTCGACTTGCACTCCTGCTCTCTGAGAGCACTCATCAGCATCTCGGTATAAGGGAACTGTGGGATGGCATATCAAACTCCTTACGTACAGCTGCAACCGAAACCATTGGCTTTCGGAAAAGTCAAAAAAACAGCTGGTATGATGAGGATTGTCGTCTCGCAGTGGAGAGAAAACAGACTGCCTACCTCGCAATGTTGCGATCGACCGCAACACGAGCGGGATGGGAAAGATACCGAGAGCTGAAGAGGGAAGCGAGACGCATTTGCAGACAAAAAAAGAAAGAGGCCGAAATGCGTGAGTATGAAGAGCTTGACAAGCTGGCCGACAGGGGTAATGCTCGAAAATTTTACGAAAAGATCCGGCGACTAACTGAAGGTTTCAAGAACGGAGCACACTCCTGTAGGACCCCCAGAGGTGATCTAGTTATTGATGACCAGAGTATACTGAGTTTGTGGAGGGGACACTTCTCCAGCCTGCTGAATGGCAGTGAAAGTACAACACCAGGAGATGGCGAACCCGATTCCCCAATCGACGACGATGGAGCAGATGTTCCATTGCCCGACCGTGAAGAAATTCGAATAGCAATTACCCGCTTGAACAACAATAAGGCGGCGAAGAGCTGATAAGGTGCATGCATCAGCTTCTTTGCAGAATATGGTTGGAAGAAAGCATGCCTGACGATTGGAATCTCAGTGTACTCTGCCCAATACACAAAAAGGGAGACCGAGCCTTTCGATACCAGACGAGGTTTCAGACAAAGTGACTCACTCTCGTGTGGCTCCCACGTCACTGTTGACAGTCATAACTTTGAAGTTATAGATAATTTCATTAATCTGGGAACCAGCATTAACATCAATAACAATGTCAGCCTGGAAATTCAACGCAGAATCGCTCTCGCCAATAGGTGCTACTTTGGACTGACGCAATTGAAAAGTAAAGTCCTCTCGACGAACAAAAACTAAACTCTACAAGTCCCTCATCATTCCCGTCCTACTTTATGGTGCAGAAGCCTGGACGGTGTCAACATCCGATGAGACGGCATTAGGAGTTTTCGAGAGAAAGGTTTTGCGGAAGATTTATGGTCCCTTAAACATTGGCAACGGCGAATACCGCAGAAGATGGAATGATGAGCTGTATGTGTTATTCGACGACATAGACCTAGTCCAGCGAATAAAAAGAGAGCGGCTACGCTGGCTAGGTCTTGTTGTTCGAATGGACGAAAGTGCCCCAGCTCTGAAAGTTTTCGATACAGTACCCGCTGGTGGAAGCCAAGGAAGAGGGAGGCCTCCATTCCGATGGAAGGATCAGGTGGAGGAGGACCTGTTCTCACTTGGTATTACCAATTGGCGCCAAACTGCCATAAGGAGAGATGCGTGGAGCGCTGTTGTGGAAGAAGAGAAGTCTTGGCGATTTCTGTGCGATATGCTGGATACGAAAACAATCGGAAGCCCAATTCAAATAACTTTGACATCGTTTTCCTTGATTTGTGGAACTGTGTATCGGTCGATTGTGACTTTGCTCCTTTAGAGATTCAGCTATCTAGATCAACTACATCTTGCAGCCATTCAAAAACATGTTTAGCAATTTTTGATGTTTGCGTCTGTCATAGAGTTTTTGGAACGTGCACTGACTTCAGCTTTCTTATTCATATGGCCTGTGCGGAGTTTAATAAACCACTTACGAATGGCTGCCTAGCCTGGCGCCAAATTTTTAAGATTCTAATACTTATTTAAAGGAGTGAGAGCATAACTCGCGTAATTCGACATATATATTTGTAGCCCATTCCAATCGAATATTTGAAGATTGAGCTGTTTGAGGTGATTTACGGCAGCTCAGCTTAGCTTATTTAGCTTAATAAGCAGCAGTATGGTGGAGGAATGTTATAGAATAACTCTCAAAATAAATACCTGAACTGTATTCGGCAACTTGTTCGTCCTAAGCAATTATCACAAAAAAAGTTTTTGTTCTTATTTATGTATGAGTGTATGCCCTGCGGATATATAGACAATTTTATACAGTTGTGAACGAGGTATTAACAAATATTTCAATTTGATTAGCAAGTGAGAATACAAAAAACGATATCGCTCTCTGCAGCAGAGAAGACACAAATTTTTTGTTATAGCCTACATCCTTTAAGGAGGTCTCGCATCAAGTGGACGAGGACTGCCATGTAACAAATTCCGAAGCAATTAAGTTGAAAGGAATTTTGCGTCGAAATTACATCTACAATTAACTTAACTTTTTCTATTCACCCTAACTGCGTTCCTTTCCTACAGCCACAGCAAGAATTGTCAGACGACAAAGTATAATATTTAAGACTTTTGTTAAATTGAATGAGGCTTTGTTTCAACTGGCTGCAAAAAGCTTCGGGGTAATTTTGACAAAATAATTGAAATGAATGAACTTTTCACCAAATTTGTTACATTCTTGCAAAATGTTTACTGCCATTGCTACTTCTGCAAAATCGACGAATTATGAGCTCCAGAGAGCGCTTCGACTTTGACTTTCAATAACACACAAAGCAAAGCAGGCAGTGAGGCAGTTCATCAATGCTTGGCGGTGGCAATAATTGAAAGTGCATACAGTCATACAGTCGCGGGCTCAGTTAAAACTGCACAGAGTTGTTAAAATGAGCTACAAGCATTTCCTTTAATTTAATTTATGTGAACTTACGCACCAATACGAACCATCAACCATGCCATCGCCCACCCTTGCAAACCAGTCATTAACACCGAAATCGTGGCATTCCAACTTGCCACACGCACAAGTATCGCAAATTTATTTATATGAATGGCAGCCGCGCTTTTTTACACCCATTAGGCACCGAGCATTCCGCACACCAACTGAAGCTGTCGTTATTCCCGGCGTACTAGGTGAGTCTAGGTCTCTTGTTGTTGCTGTCCATGCTCAGATAATATACCACAAAACGATTTCAATCATCTGCGGCTGAGTTGTTATTCCTATGGCGTAAATTGATTAACAACGCCCGCATTTAGCAGCCGCCATTGTGGAGCTCTTTACGCCCGAACAACACGGCAGCGAGGTGGCAGATGCCCATAGCGAAAATGGTACAACTGAAATGCAAACTATTTGCCAAATAATTATTTTAATAAATTTAATAATTTATTTCTGTGCGATATGCTGGATACGAAAACAATCGGAAGCCCAATTCAAATAACTTTGACATCGTTTTCCTTGATTTGTGGAACTGTGTATCGGTCGATTGTGACTTTGCTCCTTTAGAGATTCAGCTATCTAGATCAACTACATCTTGCAGCCATTCAAAAACATGTTTAGCAATTTTTGATGTTTGCGTCTGTCATAGAGTTTTTGGAACGTGCACTGACTTCAGCTTTCTTATTCATATGGCCTGTGCGGAGTTTAATAAACCACTTACGAATGGCTGCCTAGCCTGGCGCCAAATTTTTAAGATTCTAATACTTATTTAAAGGAGTGAGAGCATAACTCGCGTAATTCGACATATATATTTGTAGCCCATTCCAATCGAATATTTGAAGATTGAGCTGTTTGAGGTGATTTACGGCAGCTCAGCTTAGCTTATTTAGCTTAATAAGCAGCAGTATGGTGGAGGAATGTTATAGAATAACTCTCAAAATAAATACCTGAACTGTATTCGGCAACTTGTTCGTCCTAAGCAATTATCACAAAAAAAGTTTTTGTTCTTATTTATGTATGAGTGTATGCCCTGCGGATATATAGACAATTTTATACAGTTGTGAACGAGGTATTAACAAATATTTCAATTTGATTAGCAAGTGAGAATACAAAAAACGATATCGCTCTCTGCAGCAGAGAAGACACAAATTTTTTGTTATAGCCTACATCCTTTAAGGAGGTCTCGCATCAAGTGGACGAGGACTGCCATGTAACAAATTCCGAAGCAATTAAGTTGAAAGGAATTTTGCGTCGAAATTACATCTACAATTAACTTAACTTTTTCTATTCACCCTAACTGCGTTCCTTTCCTACAGCCACAGCAAGAATTGTCAGACGACAAAGTATAATATTTAAGACTTTTGTTAAATTGAATGAGGCTTTGTTTCAACTGGCTGCAAAAAGCTTCGGGGTAATTTTGACAAAATAATTGAAATGAATGAACTTTTCACCAAATTTGTTACATTCTTGCAAAATGTTTACTGCCATTGCTACTTCTGCAAAATCGACGAATTATGAGCTCCAGAGAGCGCTTCGACTTTGACTTTCAATAACACACAAAGCAAAGCAGGCAGTGAGGCAGTTCATCAATGCTTGGCGGTGGCAATAATTGAAAGTGCATACAGTCATACAGTCGCGGGCTCAGTTAAAACTGCACAGAGTTGTTAAAATGAGCTACAAGCATTTCCTTTAATTTAATTTATGTGAACTTACGCACCAATACGAACCATCAACCATGCCATCGCCCACCCTTGCAAACCAGTCATTAACACCGAAATCGTGGCATTCCAACTTGCCACACGCACAAGTATCGCAAATTTATTTATATGAATGGCAGCCGCGCTTTTTTACACCCATTAGGCACCGAGCATTCCGCACACCAACTGAAGCTGTCGTTATTCCCGGCGTACTAGGTGAGTCTAGGTCTCTTGTTGTTGCTGTCCATGCTCAGATAATATACCACAAAACGATTTCAATCATCTGCGGCTGAGTTGTTATTCCTATGGCGTAAATTGATTAACAACGCCCGCATTTAGCAGCCGCCATTGTGGAGCTCTTTACGCCCGAACAACACGGCAGCGAGGTGGCAGATGCCCATAGCGAAAATGGTACAACTGAAATGCAAACTATTTGCCAAATAATTATTTTAATAAATTTAATAATTTATTTAATAATTAATATTTACTATGTAAATATATAACAATTATAATTATCAACCAAACAAGAATTCGAATTCAAACAAATCGTCTCATGCAAAAACACGGACATGATTAATACTATAAAAGATATATGACTAATTTAATATATTTAATTTTACAATCCCCCCGATCCATTCTCTGACAGTTAAGATTGTCAGTGTGCCAAAATTCCACAAATTGTTTGCGAGATAATAAAACCAACCTTTCACCGATGTGGGTTTCTATTCGAGTAGCTACTAAATGCAAACTTTTGCACAATAGAACAAATTCGACTCACCTTTTCTCAGTCAGCGTTTGGAATTTTAAATGCCATTAGTGATATTTGTTGCCACGCTTCCCACAAATCTGTCATTGCTGGTGTGCATTATTGATTTGTATGCTTCATTTTGTTGGTGACTAAATTATCGCGCGCACCGAAACTCAGGAACTTTTGAGAAATACAACAAAAGCGAGGAAAAAATTAGTTCTCGACCAGGCAATGACCCCTTCTGCCTTTTATGAATAGCGCTTGAGACTTGGTTTGAGATTTCTGTGGATTGAATTTCAATGAAGCACAGCAATTGGCCAACAAAGCTGAAGCATTGCGCTGCCGGCACGGGTGGGTGGATTAGGTGCCACTCAGTGGGAAATGTTTTGTAATTATCTGTCGCCATTTATTGTTGCTGCGTTCGTGTGCTATGCAAATTTGACTATGAAACGTCAAAAAAGTGGGTATCGAAAGAGCTTACTGCCAAAAGCTTAGTAGGAATGTGTACCAAATAACCGGTTTGTAACGGTCCCTTCATAGTCAGCTTTTTACTATGAAACATCGAAAATTTATTGAGGAACACTTGAAGCATTGTTGGCGCATTATAGCTTCCAGCTGTTAACCGCTTTGCCATGCTTTTTGCTTAACTTCTTAATTACTAAATACATTAATACAATCGAATTAGAAATTTTCAGCAAATTGACATTCTGCATGGATATAATTAATAATAAATTGTGTTCAACAATGACACACATAAAAGTTTGGTACGTATTATGCATCTATGTGAATGTGTATATTAGTAAAGAGACAATTTAAAGAAACTCGGTGTAAGCATTTTTAGACTTCGTTAAACCTACTCAAAACATGTGCAACCATAACGGCAGGCGGAAAACAACAAGCGACCTTTTCCGTACACAAACCAATCTTCCCATTTTTATATTCACTTAAAAAGTTTTATGAGTACACCAACAAAACTAACAACCAACCAACAAAATTTGCAGAAATAAAGCAGCGCTTTCCTTTGACTTGCAACAACATGTTGCAAACCACCAAGCCAAGTAGCAACAATAATTCCACAACAAAATAAACAAGCAGCAGGAAAATACAGCGGATTTCATAACAAGCCACAGGTTGTGCGACGCGTTGGCTTGAACTTGAAATTGGCTAACTTAGCAAGAATTTTACGCTTGAAGGCGATTGCGCAGCATGTGGATGGAGTGCGAAGCCCTCGGAGTGTCGATTTGGTGTACTGCCAAAAAGCTGGGATAGCGATTGTGTGGGCGAAAGGAAGCGTGAAAGCTCACACAAACCGGGTAACAAATTAATGTCAACAAAGCTTATTGCACAAATTTTTATTTCAAGCACAAAGCATGTTGCTACCCATGCTTGCGAAATATTTTTATTTTTGCTAAATTGCATGTGAAATTCTTCGCAACTTAGAAAAATTTAGTGGCAACGTTTAATATTCCTCTGGTGGACAACGGTCTTCCACTTGGTCCTTTGTCAGTTTGAAGATGTATTTCAGTTGAATCTAAATGTATATGCTTAGTTCTTCTCAAT
Organism: Zeugodacus tau; assembly: GCA_031772095.1. NCBI lineage: Eukaryota > Metazoa > Arthropoda > Insecta > Diptera > Tephritidae > Zeugodacus > Zeugodacus tau. The sequence continues at coordinate 9,302,958 of CM062649.1, read as the reverse complement.
ATTACGTATACGCCCTGGAGTATCGCCCGGCAACCAAGCAGATTTGGCAAATTTTCGTGACGCCTTTGGCAACAAGCAAACAGACTAAATTTTCTCGTAATGAAGAGATCAGCTCAGTCATCAGATCCATTGTTATTTGACTTTTGGACTGACTATAATATAAACATTGAAATCGAGTTGCTTCTTAAAATTAAATTCAGTTTTGTTTTCTGCTTGTAATCTTTATTTATCTTTAGACAAACTACATTTTGTTTTCTTTTTTAACTTTTTGTGCTATTACTCATTCGCCTTCTCATTACACGGGATTTCGTGTTAGTTTTACCTTTGCCTAACGAAACTGAGCCGGAAATCTTGCTTTTAATTTCCGTTCAAGCCATTCAGCAGTGGAAAACTTCTCCTCTGCTCAAACAAAATGCGGCGAAAATGATGAGTGCGCAACCACAGGCTCTAAATAAGTTCTCACAAATAAACAGCGGGGAGGGAAGAGCAGTTGACAACGAATGTAACATTCAAATTTCGTAGACATCCTCCGCCACTTCCAAACATAAGGTTTGTACTTTTGACTCCCTAGACATTCACGCAAGGCTATGTGTTGCTGTCAAATTTAATTTTGACCTAGACAACACTAGCAAGCCGCCAAACAAAGACAACACGACAATAAATGACAAAGCCAGCATATATTACAGATACAGACACAAACGTGGCATGCAGAGCCAAAACGGATGTCTTCTTAAGCACTTGTTGTTGTTGTTGTTGTTGTTGACTTTATCTAGCACATGCAGCATACATTCTAGCTTGTTGTCTTCATTCACCTCTTCTACTTGTGTCACACCAGAGTTCACTTTAGAATATGTCTTTTGCAATAACTAATTTTCCAAAGGTGTGAAAGTGTGTATGAACATTGTGGTGGTATGTCTTTTACAACGTCGTCTTACAAGCAGCCGAAAAACCAGGGTGCCAGACAATTGTGCTGCTTTGGTTTGTCTCTAATATTTGTGTGTGTGTTCAAGAGTTTTGCGCGTCGCTGATGTAAACAGTTTCCAAAGTTCACCGCCAAAATTATTTTTGCGCTCTCAGCCTGCTTTTCGCGCCACCATCGGCAGAAAGTCTTTGCTCTCGCCTTCAAATTTTCATAAATTCATACAATGACAAGCACAAGTACGTGTGTATTATTTACTGTTATCTATGCATAAGTGCAATATATTATAATCTTATGAACTACTCATACGCTACATGAACTACATACTTGCTCACGGTTTTCCTCTGGTTTTTTATTTTGTGATTCGACTTCGTCAAAATAACTAGCAGCACGAAAAAAGTAGAAATTAAACAATAAATTGAATTGGTGAGCCCGAGGCTTGGTCGGAGCTAAGATATTTGAGAACATAATTTCCCACACATTTCGCATTTTTCATCTAACAAGCAAAAACAAGACTCATATCCATACTACATCTCTGTGATGATCTACAGTGAATTTCAAAGTTTTACTTTTAGCTTCAGGCCACAAATGACCTAAATTCGGTTAAATTATTTTGTGATTCCCAAAATGGGATCTGATGATTAGTTCTTCGGTTATACATAAGCTATAAATAATTATTTTATGGAAGCAGTACCGCGCCCTAAATGTGAACCGTTGTGCGTAACTTTTTGTTGTTACGGTAATGCAAATAGATGGCCAAAGTTTTCAAGGCCATCACAGATTAGTAAAACTATTTGCAGACCCGTAGCTTCCCAATTCCGCAAAACAATGAGAACTTAATGCTGGATAGGAAGCTTTTGCCAATAACGTAGTTGCCCACCGCTTGCGCGCTTAAGCAAACCGGCGGTAGAAAATAGAGCTTTTTCAGCCGAGACGATTACTGATGCAATTTTTATTCACTAATGAATATTTATGTGCACTCTTTGCTTCATTCGTACTCACTCGCCGTAGCACACAAACGAAGTTATATATACATACATATATGGGCGCTACTGTTGGACCAAAGCGGTCGCGTCAATTTAAAATTGAAGTAATCATGTCACGCGCGCATTTATTGAATCTCTTTTCTGTCAAAGCCCGTCAACCACTCACACTACATCCGCTAACTACCACGTTAAGATCATGTTAAGGTCAGGTAAAGGCAATTATGTGAACAAAACTATAACACTCTCTTTAGCAACTTTTGTTGCGAGAGTATAAAAAAACCATAATGATTTTGTTACTTTTGCTATTGTTTGCATGTCGTATGACACCCACACACACACACACATACGGACGGAATCACCTAAAGTGCCATCGTATTTTTGCACTTTCACAATTTTTTAGGGCGACAGGCGATTGAATGCCGCTTTTGAAAAATATTAGAATTGGAACTGCAGCGCTCGACTTGGTTTGCAGAAAACCCGTTAGTTTTTCAATCACGCCATACGCAGTCGACTATGTCAACATCAGATGAAACGACACTAGGAGTTTTCGAGAGGAAAATTTTGCGCAAGATTTATGGTCCTCAGAACATTGACAACGGCGAATACCGCAGACGATGGATCGATGAGCTGTACGAGTTATACGACGACATTGACATAGTTCATTAGGTCATATTGTCCGAATGGACGAAAACACTCCCGCCCTGAAACTGCAGTACCCTCCGGAGGAAGCCGAGGAAGGGGAAGGCCTCCACTCCGTTAGAGGTACCAGTGGAGAGCGAGATGGTTACACTTGGGATCTCCAACTGGCGCCGAACTGCGAAGGAGAGAGAGAGAAATGGCGCGCTCCCATCGATTCGGCTATAACCAGCTAAACGGTTGCAACGCCAATCACATACATACATACATACGCAGATTTCGTGTGGATGCCAGTTGCATACGGCATGACAAACTCAGATGCATTCAAGCTAGTTTCATTAAGGCATTTATGTAACGTGTTGCCGTCCGCCAAACGAGTCCATATGTACGTATGTATCCATGTATGCTCGCCCAACGCCTTGAAGTTGCGATTCATTTCGATAAAGTTAAAAATGGAATGGAATAGACAAGGAAACAACATTTTTTAATTGAAATTCATCAATATAAATCTTTTTCTATCAAAAAAGGAAGAATTGCTCGACCTTCTCTGGTCAATATTAGTTTTGAATTACACGAATATATTAAGACTTGTTTAGATACTGTTTTGATAGTGCTACCAGAAGAACTAAATATTCCATCCAAAAATGTCTAAGGTCGGTTCACCTCCGACAGGCTTTTTGATGATCTTAAATTTACAATAGCAGGCCCCGTTGACACAGTATATAACCCTATTTCCAACTCAAATCAATTAGATTTAGGGAAAACATTTCAAAGTTCCAAATTTCAACGGATCACCATAGATGTCCTCAAGTAAATCATAACTGGTATGTTCTACGTTATGTGGATTAATTCCACTAACGGTGTTGTCTTACGGATCCCTGAATGTTTGTGGGCGATTATGGCTTTGTTAAACGTAGGTGTCTGCTATCAATAGACAGCAGCGAGTACAATGTCGGCTTTAAGGGGGGGGTAAGGTTTGACAACTTTTATTTTTTTCATTTTTTTTTATTTTTTTTTCTGAACCATCAACATCTCAAGAATATTGTGTTACAAGTTTTAGGTCATTCGGAGAAAAACTAACAAAGTTACAGCAGGTTGAATAAGGGTACCTCCAGCTACCTGCGCTGAATGTACAAAACTTTGAATCGATTTTCCCAAATATGTCATTTTTAAAGTCGGTGACCAGCCTACAGAAAAAACTACTGCATCGATCGTTTTGAAATTTTGAACAAATATTCTGCATGTATATAGCTCTCGAATGACGTCGAGTTTTTCCAAACATTTTAATTACTAACAATTTTACAATAACAAATAGGTCGATTTTTTCGTCTAAAATCGTAATTTTGGCTTGAAAATGGTACCAAAAATTTAAAAATTGAAAAATTAAAAAAAACTCGACGTCAGTTGAAAGATAAACTAATAAACTAAAGAAAGCATTTTGATTTTTTGGTTTCGGATGATCCAGTGATGCTGTAGGCTGGTCACCGTACAACAACTTTTTTTCGAAGTGCCTGCAGAGATCGACGATAAATCCGTTATTCCTCGCTATTTTTCGATAATTTTTTTTTTAAATTATCCTTCAAATGTTGTACTTTCATATAATAATAAGTAAAATAAACCTACAGCAATAATTTTTTCTAAAAAAATTCATGAAAAAAAGGTCTTTTTTCGACGAAACAAACCTTACCCCCCCCTTAAGTAAATAAAAATTGGCTACAGCAGATAAAATATAGAAACTTTTGCAAGTTTACTTAAAGGCAAGAAACCATAATAATTTCAAGGCCGCACTATGCGCCGCGCCGTTCGTATTGCGCAACAAATGCACTTGGCTTATCCCATTCGCTATAATTCATATCCATGCTGGTGGAAGTGCATCCCAAATCCATTGTGTATTTAGTGCATATGCGAGGCTATGTGATTGCATTTAGTACAATCCGTTTTGATTTGATAGTGTACTTGTATGGGAGAATGCGCATATCCGCTGAATGAAAGAGACAAAACTTCCTTAAACAACTTATGCCATTTCCGTTTCCGTGAACAATGACAAACAACAAAGGCAAACCGTTGTACAGGCGTCCAACAATAGACAACACAATCAAGGTGGCAAACGCAACGAGAACTTCCATAAATTATACACAAACAACTCACACACACACAGGAAGTGGAGAGGCACGAGAAGAGCATAAGGAAGAGGTGCAATGAAAACGGTACAGCAGCCGTAAGAAGACTAAGCCGCCACTTCGTACAGTAGAAGTGAGAAGAGAAGAGGCAGGAGAAGGGGAAAACATTCAAAGGCTCTGGCGTAGTGTTGACCAAAAAAATATTCTCGAAGCATTATTTTCGTGTAAAAGCAGTCAAAACTTTTCTCCGACTGCAACACCTAAATGAAGTTTCAGTGAACTCGCAAATATCGGCGTCAAGATGTCAAGAGAACACGCAAAAGCGAGGCAATGAAAATTCGAATATGAGAAAGTGTACGAGTAAGCATGTTGTTTCAGCCACATCGAGCAGAAGAAGGAGTGCAAAGGGGAGGTGGATCTGGCAAAGAAGATGAGCGCAAAGTTTTCTTTTCGCCACAAATACTTGGATTACTGAAGCGACATGGTGACTGATTAGCGCGCGCCATCGCCCATCAATATAGGAAAGTTGGTCTGTAAGTGTGTGAGTTGCAAATACAAAGTCACATAAAAACTGTACGCTCGATACACGTGCGCTCAATTCTTGTCTAAGTCGCCTATGGGTTAATAAAGTAAGTGGCAAGTGTCCGATAAAGGCGCGCGCTGTACGCAGCGGAGGAGCGTCACATTATTCCTTCTGCTTTCACTACGTTACTCTTCCTTCAGAGCTCTTGCACAGCTACTGCTGCCCACGTTTTAACTTTGTCCCAAACCAGCTTCGACTGGATCATGTAGTGTACGATATTTTCCGGCTTCACTCGATCCGTTGTTAAGTTCTCTATATCAGATCTCTAATTTTCATATCTCGGGCACGAAAAGAAGACATGTAAGGCATTCTCTCCACTGCTGCCGCATAAGGAGCAATTCGTTTGGTCATCATGGCCATATTTGTATAGATATTCTCTATAACAACCAACCCCGTCAAAAACTGTGTAAGGTAGAAGTCAGTTTCGCCATGCTTTCTATCTACCCACGATTTCACATTTGTAATAAAGACTATGAGTCAATCTCTCTGTCGCTGCTGCATCCCACCGTTCCTGCCATTCGTTTAGGCTCCTTTGTCTTTCCTGTTTCTTCTCTTCTATCGTTAACCGTCTGCCAATATATTTTGTTTTATCGTATATTCTTGATTTCCATGGCCATTATGTCTGAGGGCATGATACCTGTAATGACTCCAATAGCCTCATGCGATACATGCGACCCTTAATCGGACTATCGTTCTTGCCTTTTCTGCATATGATTTTTGCCGTAGCGCTGTCCCCCATATAGGTGCGGCGTACATGAGTATGTAATGACTTACTTTGGCTAAGAGGGAGCTCACACTTCTCTGTGCCTGTGTGTTTTTTTTTTTTTTTTTTTTTTTTTTGTTTTCGGAGGGGGAATCTTCAAAAGATACCGTTATATCGGAAACGGCATGCACGATTCATCCTATTCGCTATGAAGCAGGACGCCTACGTACTAAACCCTAAACTCCGTCTCCTATCGCTTTCGATTTTTTCCCTTACGGTACCACCGCTAGGCATTTCATCGCAAGGGTAAGCTTTATCCAGTTGGCTCTACTATTCCTCGCTCTCCATCCGTCTCTCTCGATTGCGTTGCCACTCATTCCTTCGTAACTCTATTACAGCTTTAGCTGTCCACTCGCTCACTCGGTTCCATACGAGTTGCGATTGTAGCATATGCGGTACGATATTTCCTGGAGTCAGGCGCACTTTTAGGAGTTCCTCTAGTTGGGATCTCTCAATTTCATAACGCGGACATTCAAAAAATATGTGTAGTGCGTTTTCACATCCATTTCCACAGTATGGACAGTCTGATCCGTCGTCATGTCCATATTTTTGTAAATATTCCCTAAAACAGCCGTGTCCTGTTAGGAACTGAGTCAAATAAAAGTCCGTTTCACCATGCTTCCTCTCTATCCACTCCTTGACGTTTCTAATAAGCGTATGTGTCCACCTACCTTTCGTTGTCTCATCCCAGCGTTTCTGCCACTCATGGAGGCTCTTTTCTCTTTCTGCCTTCCTCTCTTCGGTCGTCAGGCGTCTACCCATAGTTTTGGTTTTATCATATATTCTCTTTAATTCCATTGCCAGAATGTCGGGAGGCATGAAGCCAGCTATAACCCCAACTGCCTCGTGTGAAACAGTCCTGTAGGCACAGGCAACTCTAATTGCACTTAACCGGACTATTATCCTCGTCTTTTCCAAATATGTCTTTCGCTGCAGAGCTGTTCCCCATATAGGTGCCGCGTACATTAGTACAGACTGACTCACTTTGGCCAAAAGTGCTCGTCTGCTCTGGCTTGGACCACCAATGTTGGCCATTATCCTCGATAGGGCCGCCGTAACCCTTGCCGCTTTCTCACAGGCTTTGTCGATGTGGGTCTTGTAACTTAGCCTCACATCTATCATCATACCCAGATATTTTAGGGACTTCTGGGTGGATATGTTATATCCATCAATGTTTAGCGTGGCAGCTTCTAACTTTTTCCGACTTGTTATCAACACTGCTTCCGTTTTCTGGCCTGCTAGCTGTAGTTTAGTTGCAGTAAGCCATTCCTTTATTTTAGTCGCGATCTGGTTGCACATACACTCTATTTGACTAATTTCTTTCGCCACGACCGTTACAGCAATGTCGTCAGCATACCCAATTATTTGAACGTCCTTTGGTAGTGGGAGGCGCAATATTCCGTCGTATAATACGTTCCACAACAGCGGGCCTAGAACTGAGCGTTGGGGAACTCCACCTGTTATCGCATAGTTTTGTGGGCCTTCATCAGTATCGTATAATAACACCCTGTCGGACAGATAGCTTGAGATGATCTTCACCAGATAGGGCGGTGTATTTTTTATTTCCAGAGCTCGTATAATATGTGGCCAGTATGCCGAATTAAATGCATTTTTTACGTCGAACGTCACAACCGCACAATATTGTTTAGAACCGTACATCCATCTTGTACCTTCTATGGCTTTACTGGCAACATCTGTCAGCTTTTTAATTGCATCGATTGTGGATCTGTTTCTTCGGAAACCATATTGATTCTCTGCCAGGCCCGGCGGCTCTTTTTCTAGATGCTGATCCAGTCGTACGCATATTATACGCTCTAGCATCTTCCCAATCGTGTCCAACATGCACAATGGCCGGTAGGAGTTTGGCTCTCCGGCTGGTTTGTTTGGTTTCTGGAGAAGGACCAAACGCTGCCTCTTCCAAATTTTTGGGAAAATACCCCCCCGTATGCACCTCGTAAACAGTTTCGTGAGCGGATCGGTGTTGTATTTAGTGGCAATCTTAAGAGCCTTATTCGGTATGCCATCCAATCCTGATGCTTTGTTGTTGGCGAATCTGTCTGCGGCTTCGATTACCTCTTTGTCGGTGACCATTGGTACTGCCGTCGCTACAATTTCTTTATCATACCGCATTTGTACGCTTTGCGTGGGAAATAGTGTCTGTACTATGCTTTTTAATAGCGTTGGACAGGTTGGGGCTTGTCCTTTATTGCCTCTAACTTTTGTCATCACGATCTTGTAGGCATCTCCCCATGGATTATCTTCGACTTTATTGCAGAGCTCCTTAAAACATCTGGCCTTGCTCTTCTTTATTGCTTTCTTAAAATCCTTTCGCTTCTTAATAAAAATCTCATGTAGACTTGGGTACTCCATCGATTGCCGTCTTCTTTGGCACATACGTCTTGCTTTATGGCAATCGGTTCTTAGAGCCTCAATCTCCACGTTCCACCAGTACGCGGGCTTTCTGCGTGTACCTTGCTTCTTTCTGGCCATTGCGGCATCGCATGCTTTGCTGATATATTTTACGATGTTCTCTGCCTGATGTTCAACATCTAACACGTTATTTGGTTTTCCGTCTAACATCAATTTGAATAACTCGTCGTCAAGGGTTTCAATTTTCCATGCTTTATTTTGCGCCTTCTTGACGATTTTGGGTATTTGATACTGCTCGCGGTTGCCATTCAGTCGCCCATGCGTTAAAGTCACCAGCCACTATGTTTCTGGTTGTATTAGATACATCTTTTACCAGTCTGTCTAGGGTTTTCTCATATTCATTTTGCGGGACGCTCGGAGGGATGTAGCAACTATAAAAGTTTATTCCACCGATTTTTGCTCGGGTATAATAGGACTGACCAGTCAGCGGATTATTTTGAAGAGTTTTGTCTCCACAGGCCCAAACTTCTTCTTCTTCTTCGTCTTCTTGACTGCCGTAGACACCGCTTACGCGGTTATTCCAAGCGAAGCCAGGTCCCTCTCCACCTGGTCCTTCCATCGGAGTGGAGGTCTCCCTCTTCCTCTGCTTCCGCCAGCGGGTACTGCATCGAATACTTTCAGAGCTGGAGCACTTTCATCCATTCGGACAACATGACCTAGCCAGCGTAGCCGCTGTTTTTTTATTCGCTGGACTATGTCTATGTCGTCGAATAACACATACAGCTCATCGTTCCATCGTCTGCGGTATTCGCCGTTGCCAATTCTTAAGGGACCATAAATCTTCCGCAAAACCTTTCTCTCGAAAACTCCTAGTGCCGTCTCATCGGATGTTGACATCGTCCACGCTTCTGCACCGTAAAGTAGGACGGGAATGATGAGAGACTTGTAGAGTTTGGTTTTTGTTCGTCGAGAGAGGACTTTACTTTTCAATTGCCTACTTAGTCCATAGTAGCACCTGTTGGCAAGAGTGATTCTGCGTTGGATTTCCAGGCTGACATTGTTATTGGTGTTAATGCTGGTTCCCAGGTATACGAAATTATCTACAACTTCAAAGTTATGACTGTCAACAGTGACGTGGGAGCCAAGACGCGAATGCGCTGACTGTTTGTTTGACGACAGGAGATATTTCGTCTTGTCCTCGTTCACCACCAGACCCATACGCTTCGCTTCCTTATCCAGTCTGGAGAAAGCAGAACTAACGGCGCGGGTGTTGTTTCCGATGATATCGATATCATCGGCGTACGCCAGTAGCTGTACACTCTTATAGAAGATTGTACCTTCTTGATTTAGCTCTGCAGCTCGTATTATTTTCTCCAGCATCAGGTTAAAGAAATCACACGAGAGTGAGTCACCTTGTCTGAAACCTCGTCTGGTATCGAACGGCTCGGAGAGGTCCTTCCCGATCCTGACGGAGCTTTTGGTGTTGCTCAACGTCAGCTTACACAGCCGTATTAGTTTTGCGGGGATACCAAATTCAGACATCGCGGCATAAAGGCAGCTCCTTTTCGTGCTATCGAAAGCAGCTTTGAAGTCGACAAAGAGATGGTGTGTGTCGATCCTATTTTCACGGGTCTTCTCCAAAATTTGGCGCATGGTGAATATCTGGTCTGTTGTTGATTTTCCAGGTCTAAAGCCACACTGATAAGGTCCAATCAGTTTGTTGACGGTGGGCTTTAGTCTTTCACACAATACGCTCGACAGAACCTTATACGCGATGTTGAGGAGGCTTATCCCACGGTAATTGGCGCAAATTGTGGGGTCTCCCTTTTTGTGTATTGGGCAGAGTACACTGAGATTCCAATCGTCAGGCATGCTTTCTTCCAACCATATTCTGCAAAGAAGCTGATGCAAGCACCTTATCAGCACTTCGCCGCCGTATTTGAATAGCTCGGCCGGTAATCCATCGGCACCCGCCGCCTTATTGTTCTTCAAGCGGGTAATTGCTATTCGAATTTCTTCACGGTCGGGCAATGGAACATCTGCTCCATCGTCGTCGATTGGGGAATCGGGTTCGCCATCTCCTGGTGTTGTACTTTCACTGCCATTCAGCAGGCTGGAGAAGTGTTCCCTCCACAAACTCAGTATACTCTGGTCATCAATAACTAGATCACGTCTGGGGGTCCTACAGGAGTGCGCTCCGGTCTTGAAACCTTCAGTTAGTCGCCGGATCTCTTCGTAAAATTTTCGAGCATTACCCCTGTCGGCCAGCTTGTCAAGCTCTTCATACTCACGCATTTCGGCCTCTTTCTTTTTTTGTCTGCAAATGCGTCTCGCTTCCCTCTTCAGCTCTCGATATCTTTCCCATCCCGCTCGTGTTGCGGTCGATCGCAACATTGCGAGGTAGGCAGTCTGTTTTCTCTCCACTGCGAGACGACAATCCTCGTCATACCAGCGGTTTTTTTGGCTTTTCCGAAAACCAATGGTTTCGGTTGCAGCTGTACGTAAGGAGTTTGATATGCCGTCCCACAGCTCCCTTATACCGAGATGCTGATGAGTGCTCTCAGAGAGCAGGAGTGCAAGTCGAGTAGAAAATCGTTCGGCTGTCGGTTGTGATTGCAGCTTCTCGATGTCGAACCTTCCTTGTGTTTGTTGACGTGTGCGCTTTTCTACACAGAGGCGGGTGCGTATCTTAGCTGCTACAAGATAGTGGTCCGAGTCGATGTTGGGACCACGAAGCGTACGCACATCAAAGACACTGGAGACATGTCGTCCATCTATCACAACATGATCGATCTGGTTGCGAGTGATTCGATCCGGGGACAGCCAAGTAGCTTGATGGATTTTCTTATGCTGGAATCTAGTACTACAGACGACCATATTTCGGGCCCCGGCGAAGTCGATCAGCCTCAGACCGTTTGGTGATGTTTCGTCATGGAGGCTGAATTTTCCGACTGTTGTGCCAAAGACACCTTCTTTACCCACCCTAGCGTTGAAATCGCCAAGCACGATTTTTACATCGTGGCGGGGGCAGCGCTCATAGGTACGTTCTAGGCGCTCATAGAAGGTATCGCTCGCTTTGATGCGGATTGTGGCTAGACGTTCATCCACCGGAGTGAATGCCAGGACTCGACGACGGAGTCTCTCTCCCACCACGAATCCCACACCGAATTTGCGCTCCTTTATATGGCCGCTGTAGTAGATGTCACAAGGACCCACCTTCTTCCGTCCTTGTCCCGTCCATCGCATTTCTTGGATTGCGGTGATGTCAGCCTTTACTCTTACGAGGACATCAACCAGCTGGGCAGAGGCACCTTCCCAATTAAGGGTCCGGACATTCCAGGTGCATGCCCTTAAATCGTAGTCCTTTAAACGTTTGCAGTGGTCGTCATCAAAATCGGGGTCTCTCATCCGAGGCTGTTTCGTCGTTTTCATTGGGGGGTGTTTTTATGTGGTGGGTCCCAAACCCTACGCACAACCGCATAAGCGGGTTTCGCCTTCTCACTTTAGCTCGCCTCCAAACGGATGTCTGTTGGCTACCCAGAGGATACTTGGTCTAAGGCCGGAAGTCGTGAGCTGCTTGAGCCACATGTAAAAGAATCGTTCCTGGCCACTCCCAAGTGAATGACAATCAGAAACTTTCCTCACTTGCGTGAACTTCTACATATGACTCCATCCTCCCACAGGCCCAAACGGCAGCTTTATTAGTCAGGTCAGATACCCATGATGCATTGTCTAAGTTTTTGTATTGCTCGCTGATTATTGCCACATCTACCTTTTGTTCAAACACTGTATGTGTGAGTAGTTCTTGTGCTGCCTCGCAGTGATTGAGGTTTAACTGCAGGACTCTCATATTTTGGCTCTTTTACACGCGTCTTGATAGAGGGAGCATTTTTTGCTACCTATCTGGTGTTCCGAATTCTCCTTTCCTTGTTTTTTGCATGCACCGCAGGACGGTTTCTTTTCACAGGTCTTCGCGAAATGCCCCTTCTCTCCACATTTGAGGCAGCACTGGCTCCTATCATCTGGATTGTTGCACACTCTTGCTAGATGACCATATTCAAAGCATCTAAAACACTTTATTAGATTCGGCTTCTCCCGTATACGGCATACCACCCATCCGATTTTTATTCTCTTTGCATCGAGAAGTAGCCTAGCTTGTAAAGCAGGGAGGCTTATGACAGCTGTTTGCGTGCCCGCATATGCCGCCCTGATACTTTTGATAGAAGTTCTATTAAAACCACCAAGTTCTTTTATTTGGTTTCGTATGGCATTCGTGATGTCCTCTTCGGAAGTTATTTGGTCTAGGTCTTTAATTTCCACTATCATTTCATGGGTGAGAGTTTTGATAGCTGCTTGATTCCCTAGAATCTTACCAATCTCATGTGTGTAGTCACCAGTCTTTTCCATTTGAGCACCCTTCAATTCCAGTAACATTTCTCCTTTGGCAGTTTTTTGATCTGTTTACGTCTTCTCCGAGTTTCTGGAGAGCATCTTCTTTCCTGACCGCGGGTAGGATATCGCTATAAGACATATCACCGGTTCGCGCGATTACAATGGCATCAGGCCTTGGTGGACGTTTGTACGTTGACTTCTTTTTTCTTTTTACCTCCATCCAATCGGTCTCTGTTTCCTTCGTTAGACCTTTTTTAGCAGTGATGGGCTTATCGACTTTGCTCTCCTTAGTTGTTATATGCTGTGTATCCTTTACGTGGCTAACTTTGTTTCTTTTTGGTGGCGTTTGACGTTTGGCCTGTTTTTGGTCTCGCGGTCTCTTTGGTGTGGTTTCCGTATTCGCTGGAATATTTAGGATGTTTCTTCTTTCTTTGATTTTTTGGTGTTCCTCTTTCGCCTTTTCATATAGCTTCGATATATGGTTGTGCAGATCCCTATGATTGTTGTTGATGGATCGCCGTGGTTGACGCATCATTTCCATCAGCCTCTTTATTTCTTCTCCCAAATCCATCATATAGTCCCCACATGATTGTACCACTTTAGCCTGTGGAGTGCTTTCTTGCAGTGCTGGTGGCGACGACCTTGCTCGGATTGGTTTTTCCACGCTTAATACCTTTATGGGCGATCTACCTAGTCTTGAGGCACGCTTGAAGGGGTCTATGTCCACGATTGGTGTTCTTTGGGGGGAGCATGTCTCCTGTGCTCTACTTATTCCACCACTAGGAATTCCAGTGCCGCAACTTGCGTCGTTGTTATTATTTATGGTTTTTCTCAATATTGGTTCCATTCTTTCTTGTTTTGTTGTGCCAGCGCATCGTGTGCAGGGGGGCGGGCCGAAATAAACAGGAACGGGTATACCCTCGGAGACTATGCTCCTACCCCAGTTCCCTGAGGCCTGTCCTTCGCTTTGCTGATCCCGGAGTACACGGACGGATCAGCGCTCGCCCGGGGCAACGCAGGCTACTAATCTTACGCCCAATGCACACTTCTCGACCAGAGCCCGAAGTGACTGGTTTCTGATAAACATCGCGGCTCCCACCTCGGCAGAGCATTATCAATCTTGACAACGGAGAAGTCGTTGTTAAGATTTCGAGGGACTCCCAGTGCGCCACAATGTTTACCGGTCAAGTATTTTTATCAGCCGCACCTAACATGGTGAACAGTCGCTGACCAGGAAGCCGCTCATCGTGAGTCCGTCGCGCCTGGATTTTTTTATTACTCAGTATGTCTGTGCATAGTGAGGGGGACACATATTTCTATGAGGCGGTGTCGATTCGCCACAGTCACAGGAACTTCACCGGATCTGCTAGCTTTTATACCGCATCCTCCGTCCCTGCCGCTCATCGTCGGGGATTGCTTATTCGTTTAGACATATTTCGCAACTAACCTGCTACTACAGGCCGTCCGGCTATCCGCGACCTGCCGACCCCCCCGGTAGCTTAGAGCCTAGCTGAATGGATTGCTTCTATTGAAACAGTCCCTGTGCCTGGGTGTGTGTGTGTATATGCCTGTTGCAGTTGCACGCATATTGCAGCTCGTTATGTGTAACACATGTAACAATGGCGCACGTTCAGTAGCTTGACTTCATGGCTACTTTGGTCATTGCGAATATCTTGCGGTAAGTGGCTTGTTATAATATTTTACGGTGTTTTCGCACTATACGGCACTGCAGTGTTAGTGGCAATAAGGGCGGCAAGCATGTGCGAAAATGTGCCACAGAATGGCCATACACATAACTTCGCATATCAAATGCCTTACTTTATCACACTTTACTTCTATTACAATACTTAGCTCTAATGAAGTGTTGCAGCTACACACACTGGGAGATGAAGGAAATATAATCACAGTCCAAACTATCGAGTTAAAAATAAAGTCATTAATAACACTGTACAACAGTCGGCTGGGTAATGAACCAAAACAATTTGTTTCGAAAGGTTGATTCATAAGAAAAAAAAGTAATTTCTCCGTTTAAAATCGAAATATTTGCCTTCGAATTTCGATATTGCGCTTATTGTAACCATATTTATCAACTATAGTACGCAAGTTACTAAAAAATTAAAAACAAGGGTATTATCGACGTTTTCTTCCTATTTCACAACACACCGCATACCATCCGGCGAATAAATTCCCAAAATGATAAGAAAGATATCGATATGCTGAAAAAACTGCCAAGGGTTACAACTGAATTTGAAATGAAAACGTTTTTTTCAGTTTCCTTTTTTTAAATTGTTTTGACGATGAATTTTCGGCATTTAACCACCTGTGGTGTTTTCCAGTTGATTTGCAACACGTGGCTAAATCTTTTAAGGCACCACACTGGTTGGATTTACGCTTCGCTGAACAAGTCGTGTTTTTTCATGTTGCTCGTTTTTGTTCTTATTGTTTTCACTTTTACTTTATTTTTGGCACCTTTTGAACTATTTGTATTTCAAATTGGTAGGACAATTATTGGAGTTAACGAATTTCCATAAAACATTTATACTTTCGAAAAATCTGAAAGCTTAAGCTTTGAGGTCGGTGAGCCAATATATCTTAAGCAAATATTTTAAACGTATTCAATTCCCTCTCTATCTTTAACAAAGATACCATGCAGGCATTCCAAAGACACAAACAGCGTGTTTAATAAAAAAACAGATTTACAAAAGAAGTTGATGCGAAAGCCAAATCAGAGCATGCTTCCATGATACGTTTTTGAGTAGGCCGTACATGAGAAATCGCAAAATGAGACGTAAAGTTAAATTTACACATCGAATTCCAATTCAACAGCATGAATTAACCGAAAAATTGCGAAACTCGCAAGAACAAATGCCGAAAAATACACACGAATGAATACGAAATCCAGGCTGTAAGGTTTGCCACACGCAACACAAAAGCATTAAGGCGAGGGTATTCAGTAGGGAACCACAATTCAACAGTTTACGTATTCTTTTTTGGCTGAGCAGATATCAGCTTCTTGGTTTGAATAACGCAAGCTCAAATATTTCACCGCATGGCACACAAAGCAATTGGATAAGCTTTTACTTATGCGGCCTTTCGGAATGGGAAATAAGTTCAAGGCTACCTCGACCAGCTGCAGCCGTTGCAGTACGTTTAAGAAGATACACGCCTTTTTGTTTCTTACCGCAGCGTCTGAGCCTGCAGCAGTTTCACCAATATAAGTTTCATATCTGTATTGCGTATACGTCGTGGAGTACAAGTGTAATCGAAGGAGCTCTACCAGCCGGCGTTGTGGACTAATCTTAGTAGCTTACGCTGGCATTTGCACTGTTCAGCCCTCAGAGACTGTGCAGAAAAGACACCGTGTGAGCAGAATCAATATTGCTGTGGAGAGGTCAACTGGAGGCGAAATTGAAAATGATAAAGTCGTCTCGGTGTAGTATTGCAGTGAAATGATGGGCACCATACTCTCTAGGGTATATCATCTTACTTGTTTTCTGGGCAAAATGATGTGATGGATTTGCTGAAATCATGCTTACACTTTTCATTGTTTTTAAAATGCTCACTTATTTAATTCTTAGTAATTCCGTTATTCCGTAAAAAATTATTCATATAAAAAATAACTTAATTAGTATGAAGTCACTAGCTTAGATAGGCTGAAGTAGGGAAACAGGAACAGGTTAGTGTACTCAAGTCTAGTGCATAATGAGGCAAGGAGCAGGGAAACTGAGGTCTTCTTATCCACAACATAAACTAAAATGCCTTGAGTCGATCTATTAAATGTTATGAGGACCTCGATATCGGCTCTCATTCAATACTTTAACTTACGATGACTTCTGAAGCTGCCTTTGCAATAGAGCTCTTGGTATTAGACGAATCGACTAACCGAATTAACCGAATAGGGCATTATACGAATAATAATATTCGGTTTGCACTATTCGGATAGTCGTCAGACATCGACTATTCGATTAACCGCTCATTTTCGACTATTCGGTCAACCGTTCGTTGTCGACTATTCGAATAGTGCAAGTTCATTAATTTTCTTATTTTTATTAAAAAAAGTGAAACATTAAAACTAACAAAAAACTCGCTATTTTTTTATATTGGGCGGTCGGTGGGTGGGGCTTTTGGTCATTTTGGGAAAAAACTTGGTAGTCGGTTTTCTGTGAAGAACCGGTTTTTTTGGTCGGTCAGTGGTCGGTTTTGCTCGTGCCCTTCTGCCCGAACACTTCTCAACCGATTTATACCGCACATTGTATATATCTGGAAAATACGGACATATATCTGGTTTTGGCCTTCGCAAAAATCGCTGTTTTTTTTTTGCTAAGGCCAAAATCGGAAGATCGCATATATATATTGATGATTTTTTATCGCGGATCGCGAATAAATAGCATTTCTGTCTTCTTAATTTTTCACTATCAGCTGATTAAGTGTAGAAATATGACAAAATATGACATACAACAGTTAAGGGTGCTCACAAGTGTCGTATTTTTTAAGAATATTAAAATATGACATAAGACATACAAAACAAAGCTTGTGAATTGCCTAAATGTTTCCAGCAATGGAGAACGTCCTCTCTGATTATGATAAAGTTAAATTTTCATTTATTCGAATAGTGACAGTATAACTATTCGAATAACCGCAGTAGAACGACTATTCGAATAGTCGGAACATTGCGACTAACCGAATAGTGCTAACCGGTTAATATTCGTACGAACGGTTACAAACCGGATATTCGAATAATCGGTTTTCAGCTTAATCGAATAATTTTAAGAGCCCTACTTTGCAATAATAAGAGCAGTCTTCTAAAACTATAAATTGATTTTATTAATTTCACATTTTCTTATATCATTTTCCAAATAACCGAAACAAGGAATACAATTCCCTCAACCGCACCGAGGGTGACGATTTTAACGCCTTTTACGCGGCCAATAATAAATTCAATAAGCGAGTGGTGTTTAATGCTCGCCATGGCCGGCAACGCCTGCTTTGTGGCCCAAAAGAGCGCTACTCCGCAAACAACAACAATTGGACGGACAGTCGGTGGACCGGCAAAACGCTTCGCTCCGCACAGCACAACACACACACACGCACACTGGCAACTCACACAAAAGGCATATTTAAAATTCAAAAGTGCACTTTATTGCCCGTAAGTGTTGCCAATGCGCCGAACAGTGCGATTTGTGCATACCAATCTTATCGTAAATCGTAAAATGGTTAAATGGTGAATGCTAAATTGAACGTTCAAAAGCGCGCCGCCCATTTTAGCGGCTCTTTGAGGCAGCCCGAGTGGACACACAAGAGAAGAAAGGGCTAGGGATGGGTGAAGCCCACTGGGGGAAGCAGAAGGCGTGCACAATGGAGAACAATGATTTTCATGCACAAACCGAAATGCCAAATCTATAGCCGGGCGAACAATTGCTCTGCATACAACGTACATATATAGATATTTATGCCTCTTCTTGCTTTTCCTTTTTGTTGACGCGCTGCATATTGCTGGCAACGCAGCGGGTGCACACCGAGCAGCTGCAGACGGGCGATGAAAGAAAAAGCAACGCAAACCAAAGAAGCCCAACTGAGAAAGAGAAATATTTCCATATTGGATTAGTGCACACAAAGGATGCGGTCATGCAGAGCAGTCGAAAAAGATTCGCCCCGAAGACCGCACCGCTCAATTCATACTCGGCAACAACAACAACAAAAACATTGCAGCGGCTGTGTAACGGCAGTTCAGTTCACCCACATCCTTCTCACACACACACACACACACACGGCTACAAGCTCTTAGATTTGTTCGAATTGTTTGCTTTGAGGCTTTTAAATGCCCCGCTCGAGGGTCGTGGGGCGGGAGCGCGCTGGCGATTACAATGTGCTTGAGGTTGCTGGTACGCCACTTTGGGCATTTCGAATTATGAATAGTTCATCGGATAATGCAGCGGATAGTAAATGGCCTCTAGGGCGAAACAAATAAAAATAGAGAGGATAATATTGAAAAGCGAATAATGCAAAGCGAAGAAGTAAAGAGCGCGCCTTAAAGCGATTTATTACGAAATCTGATGTTGCCAGTGAGAGGCGTTCTGCCTCTTGCGGAATCGTTGAAACGGTGAGATAATATCAGTTTCTTAGCTCTCATTTTATAGAAGAAAAACACAAAATTAAGCGCTTATTCCAACAATAATCTGGTGTCATTGGAATGTAATTGTTTTTGGCTTGTACAAATAAATAGTCTCAATAATTTTGAGCTGTTTGATAAGCAACTGAATTCATCTTAAGAGCCAGAGACCGTATAATCGAGAAAAACATGCAAAGATGGTTTTTATTACAAGCTGAAAGAGCGAAAGATTTGGAATGAATTAGAAATTCCACATTAACGAACGGTAGCACCGTGGCAGTGTATTTCTGTCTAGGACTACAGAACCTTCACCTGAAAGCTACCGAAAAATTTCTTAATAGGTAACACAACAATGAAGAAACAAAGAAACTTACCCAAAACCTAATTTTTCCTAACCAATCCCAAATAACCTTATGCCCTCAGGCCTTCTTTCGACTTTTCAATCACTAAAAAAGGTAAAGTGCAACTTTAAAATCGAAAATACAGCGTGTTACTACATCAGCCAATCATCAACTGAAATAATTTAATTTTGCATACCATTTTCGGGGATTGCGCAATTCTGCATAGCGCCTTAGGACGCAATAAACATTCTCTTGTTTCGTTAAGTAATTTCTAGCAAATTCACCTGAAGTCACTGCCAGGCATAATATACCATGTTAGCAGCACGATGGAAATCCAGGACATTTTAGTTACGGCAGCTCGTTTCAGTAGCTCAGAGCTTTCAACCATTCTCTTCGTACGACAGCCCACCGGTGCGGCACCCGACCAACGCCCGACTGTGGCTAACACACAAACACACTCGCCGACAATGTTTCTTACACTTATTTCACACTTTTCCTTATTTGACAGCAAAGGATCAACTTGTCGTTTATTGTGTCAATTATCATTAAGTCCATCCGCAGGACAACACAAGCGCCACACACACACCCACCATGCACAGCCAGCCATGCAACCGTATTGTTTTTGTTGTAACGTTTGTAAATTATCGTTATTGCTATTATTGTGCCAGATTGACTGTGCATAAGTATAGCTCGGCTTTGGTCGACCAGGCATTTCGGCACTTGGCTTGACTTGGAATTTGTGGCTTTTGTTTATCGGAAGTTAAATGTACTTATTTACTTTCTCAATTTCATGTAGAAGGTATTATGTGCGACGTTGTTATTGTTGTTGCTGCATGTTTTCCTAAATTAGAGTCTTTATTATGGTACATCTCGGATGTCATAAGTTCCCTACAAATAGTTGTTGTTGGCAAAGCTGTTTCTTAAACACCGAAGACAATGAACACTTGTGACATTTACAGCTAATTTTATTAGTAACGGAATATTACAGTTACATTTTAATTTTATAACGGCACTTAATTCATTTTTCGAGTGCTTGATGGTCCTAAACATTAA
Source organism: Zeugodacus tau (assembly GCA_031772095.1). Classification (NCBI taxonomy): domain Eukaryota; kingdom Metazoa; phylum Arthropoda; class Insecta; order Diptera; family Tephritidae; genus Zeugodacus; species Zeugodacus tau. The sequence continues at coordinate 9,282,686 of CM062649.1, read as the reverse complement.
TTGTTTTACCGTTACAACGGTGGCGAACGTCGTTAAATCTTTAAAGTACTTGAAAGTAGTTATTTTCATACAAAAGTAATCACATAACGGTATTAGGTATGAACGATTACTGGATTTAAATAATTGCTATGTACATATAAGACTATCAAGGAAACCGGAGATTGTACAGAACGCGATATCTCGCGAAATCTTTTCAGTATTAGAGAATCTTAGTGCTTGCTAAGGTAACAATAGTATAGGCAGCGGTTAGTTGGAAAGTTAAGCTTTTAAAATAGTTTAAAATTTAATCAAATAAATGCGGACGATTGAAGGCCATGACGATGTTATTGAACTATAGTTGAAATTATTGAATACTGGGTAGTTTTTGCTGCGGAAAATGCAGAAAGCTAGAGTTACACGGAGTTTTATTGTTTTTATATTCAGGTTTCAATTTCTAGCAACAAAAGTCAGCCAAAAAGTTTAAATTGGTGCATTGAATCGCTCTGAAAAGTTCTCCAACTCGAGCAATGAGCAGTGAGCAAGTCAAGCACTAAAAAGTGCTATCCGCCCACATGGTTTCGCCTCCAGAAAAAGTTCAAACACACGCCGGCCAAACAGCGGATGAAACGGACGGAAGCAAAGCCAAAACATGAATTTTGTGTCATGCAAATTCTTGTTCTTTGTTTTCGGTATGTTTTGTTTTTGTTTTATAAAAGCCATAGCAAACACTGGGTCAACACCGGAAAGCAAAGAAAAACAGTGTCAAAATAACAAAAGTATGACAAACCTGCTCAGTGGGCGGACAGACGAAACGAAACAAGAAGCGATGAAACTGGCAACGGTGCCCACAGAGGGCTGAAAAGGGGTATGGAGGACGGATAACACTTCAGATTTAGGTTCATCGGTATTATACACGAATATGGGCCAAACGTTGTGACACAAACAACAAGTGTACGCGAAATGAAATTTTACAGCAACTACAACAATGGGGGCAAAGAAGCCATCACAATAAGCGAAAACAGCTAAACAACCGCCTGAGTGACTTTTGATTCCCACTGGAGAAGGCAAAGGCAACAGCAACGACAACATCAACAGCAAACAACAACAGAATGTTACGATGAAGCCAGCTGAAGCAATAATAACAACAACACGGCGAGTTTAAGCGTAAATTTGTTGCATGGATTTGCCGTCACAGACAGACAACACAACTTGAAACACCCGTTCGTCGCCCACCTTTATCCCGGCTGCGGCGGCAATGACGGCTTTGGTGGCATTGTTGGCGGCATTGTTGTCACAATGACATCTCTTCTTTTTTGACATTTTTGATACACATATTTTCACCGCATTGTTGGGCTTAATCCTATTGCTCAGTGCTCACTGTCGTGTTTCTTTGCTTTGTAAACTGTTCTGCGCCTTCACAACACTTCAGTTCAGTTAGTGTTGTTGCTTTTCTCTTAGTTTGAGAGTTTGAGAGTTTGCAGCGTTTTTGTTTTTTGTTTTTGTTTCTGCAGTTATTACAGAGTGTTGTGGCGTTGAATGAGTTTTGTGACAAAGTTTGCACACAACAATTTGGCTAATGTCCAATTTTCAGTTAATTTTCCTCTTTTCTTTGCTTGCGCTTTGCTAAGTGTGTAACGGCATTTCTTGAGTATACAAACACTCGAAGCAAAGAGCACCATAGATTTCATACTTAACCATGTTATTTCTGTAGACATACATACATACATACATATGTACATATCTATCATGCATACTTATAGTCAACGATTGAATCACAATATTTCTACTAATTTAATAAACGAAAGCAATAATAGACATTGACAATAGTTGGTAATTTCTCTAAGAAATGTTATGGGCCATTGTTTTGATACCTGCTGAGAGCAATAAGCTGTGGATTGGCCTCATAAAAGATGAGTGAATGTTTAAAACATCACAGATTTTGCTCTAACTTTCTCAAGAATTGATGCTCTAAAAATAAATATGTAAGTTTTTATAAAATAATCTCCTTAACGAATTTCCAAATATTTTTGCAGTTATTGTCAAAATCTCTGCAGAGAAGCGATTTCAGCTAATGAAATGGGATGATTAAAAATTGTTTCACCGTTGGAAAGCTATACTATCCCTGAGTGACATAGGCTATATTTAGTTATATTAAATAGGGTTCCTTACCAAAACTCCGATAATGTAAAAAAAATACCAAAAAACTTTCTTTAATCGTGAATGCTGCGAAAACGATTGAATATATAACAAAGTGATGTACTACAATTTTGTAGAACTTATCATTATCTTCAAAAAACATCATATCTCTAACTATTATAGTTGTGTCACATAAAGCGGTTTTCTCTATAAAAAAATTAATTAAAATACCACTACTTGAAAAGGCTCTTTATTTGTACCTTAGTATTAATCCTTATCGAAATATTGATTTATTATTTAAGATCGCTTCAAAACCTTTATATAACTTTTTGAATTATTAGATTCTGACATTCCATTCAAAAGATATCACGGGTTAAAAATTTTGAAAAGCCGCTCGGCGGCTAACTATGCGTTGTAGAGTTGTAGGCGTCCTCGGGCACGGAAATATTCGTGGAAGGCCAGAAAAAGATTAGAAAGTGAGTAAATATGAAAAAATTGCGAGGAAGCTAATACTAAGAGAATTTTATTCGAGTTGACAAGAAAAATATAAAAAGAGAAAACAAGAAAATAATATTTTTAAGTTTGTCATTGTTGCTTTGTTAAAATATTTTTGTTATTGTTCAATTGTATAAGGTTGTGTCGATATCCCTAAACAATTTGTAACAAATAAGGAAAGGCTAAGTTTGGGTCCAACCGAACATTTTATACTCTCGCAATTTATTGATGTAATTTTATTAAGATAACACACAATTTGACCTATATATTCGGCATAAAGTGCAATAGAAAATCATTATATATAGTATATGAGGGCTGATGTAATTCCAGAACCAATTTCACTCATTTTCACCACCAACTTGGCACCTGTTAGTAACGGCACATTCGGCCTTGAAATTACTCTTAAATTGCAAATGAACGAAACACCAGTTGGCAAAATCACCAAAAATAGCGCTATAACGAAGATTTTCCAAATATTAAAGAAGTCGCTGGAGGTACTGCACAGGACTTTAAAAGATCTTGATTGTCGATGAACGTTTTTGGTGGAGCCAGGATTCTGTTAGCAGGTGATTTACGCCAGACTCTTCCAATTATTCCTGTATCAACTGTTACTGACGGACTAATCGCATGCCTAAAATCATTTAATTTGTGGCGACACATAAAGTATCGCCAATTAACAACTAACATATGAGTGTTTTTGCAACAATATCAAATTGCGATTGTAGAATCAGTTGGAAATGGTAGGGTCGCAGTTGACACCTCGATGGATTAATAGCATTTCCAACAGATTTCCGTCACTTCATTGACCTGACATGAAATCTCATACCATAAATGATTGATTGAATGACCTTCATATATTGGTGGTAAAAAAAGATATAGATGATCTTAATGCGACAATTTAGAATTTCGGTCCAAGAGAGTTGACACAGCTACAAACCAGGATGACGTAGTCAATTATCCCAAACTATATAAAATTGCCTGTACTATCACCATTCACTTTGCAATTAAAAGTAGTGTGAGTTGTAATCATGCCGCGTAACATAAATCAACCTCCAGTAATCAATATCGTCGCCGAAGCCAAGATTGGACCAACTTAATTTAATGTATACCTTAGCCACAAAAACGTGTGGCCGGGTCTGCTAGTATGTATATAAATATATTAACCAAGTAAACTTATGTTCTGAAAACAACTAACGGTCAACGAATAATTCGAATAGCTATATTGTCACTTCATTGTTCGCTAAGGTTGAGCTCTCCTATCTTGTAGGGAGTAGCGAATCGAACAAGGTCAAAGGAATCAAAGATATCAAATGAATAGATAAAAGAAGTCTTATCGTGAAAACTGTTTTACAGTTATACCATATATGCAAAGGTATGCATACCGTTGACATTTGTACAACAACACAAGACGCTGCTATAACAGGAAACCTAACAGAAAGTATAGTCGGTAATGATATAAAGGCATTGATATTATCAGGCTGAAAGTTGTTATCCTTACGAAGTTTGGTCGCTTAAGCGAATATTCATATCACAGAAACAGACGAAAGGCCTCAATGGTCATGGCAGTGTAATGATTAAAAATAGGCTTGCCAATGTGTAGATATGTATGCTAAAAGATATATACAAAGCGCAGACTAGTGACAACCAAAAAATGTATTGTTTTATGTCAGTCCAAAGAAAGTCTCGCTTAATGTGCGTGTCTTAATTGAACATACACGCTTTTCATTTTCATCAGAGTTCGATACTGTAGCATCCAATGTCAACGGCTATGCTGTTTTGTATCGAAAGTATGCTGGATGTGCCCAAAGTCATTTCCAAGAAATAAATCCACTTGCAATCGCACACTTTTCTACACAAAGACATTCAATCAATGCAACGAGCTTATATGCTTTCATTGTGTATACGTATGTATATGCATACGCGCTGACTATCGAAGACACAAACTGCAATTCTTCGTTATTGCCTTACTACCTAATATCCATTATTGGTTTTTTTAGTTTAATTTCATTTGACTTCTCCAGTTTGCTGCTTGTCTACCGAATCGCTTATTTGAGTTGGCATCTGTCTATTTGTCTACTTCAAATGTTTGCAATACGTGCATGAGTACCGATTCTTCGTTTCACCCTTCCTTCTAGTCGATTTGTTGTCACACTTTTATACAAATGAGTATGTATGCATGTTTGTTTCTTTTTCGAATAACACGATACATAGCACATATTTATGTACACATGCAGGGCAGCAGCCCTGACCTTCAGTTTTCTTGAGCATAAAATGGAAAATTTTTAGCTATGACTTTCATATTCAATATTAAGGAGATTTCAAAAAAAATTAAGATAAATTAGTTGTTTCTGAATTTAGTAATGCATGTAGCACCAGCAAAACATAAATCTACAATAAATAATACCCAGTGATATACTCAGATATATAAAAACGTAATGTACACAAAAACCAAACTCCTCCTACATAAGGGCCCATTTCCAATGACTGCTATCTATTAAGTGAAAATAAACTGAAATAAAATAAAACCGAGTTAAAATAATAAAAAAAAATTTACCATCAGCTTTTAATCCGAATTTCGACATAATTTGTCTGCGGGAAACCACTCAAAACACAAACATTCAAAGTGCATAGATTTGGGTTACAGAACTAAAAGAGTATACGTCTGTTTAATACATATGTATGTATATGCAGGCAATCCCACTATCACAATGCAGTAATTTGCATTTAGTACGTATTCTTGACGTTAATATTTTACCACTGACCATAAGAAATAATTTATCTTATAAAACTTGTGAAATGTTACTAATATTTTTGTCATTGATATAAAACTTTTAACAATAACTTTTGCTACAGAGCACATTATTTCCAATCGCAACTTTATCTACTAAAAACTACACAATAGATATATATGTATGTATGTAACACATGTGTCCTTAAGGTTATTCACTGTCAGATGAAACGCATTGGCCGCCTTCGGGTACGTTATTTAAACGCGCTATTAATTCCTTGGCAGGATTAAAGATGCCATTTGTCTGTTGGGAACAAATTTTGCATCTCTGTGACTTTTTATAATTTTCTAGAGCGCATTTCTCGCAGAAATAATGTTTGCATCTGAAACGAAAAAATATTGTATATTTGCTTTTGCACATATGAAGATGAGTACTTACTTTGTTACCACAGGATTTTCGAAACTATTTCTGCAAATGAAGCATTTAAAAGGCAACGACTCTTCGTCAGAGTGAATTTCGTATTTCGCGTCGTCCTCATCGGATTCTGCATCGCCACGTTGTTGAGCAGCATGATCAAGTTCCAATTGCCAGCCAGCTTTATAGTCACTTCGATCATGCAAGAATTTACAGCTATCACCAAAACCGCAGTAGCCGGTTTCTTTGTAATCTTTACAAATATCAGGTTGATAATCCCATCGCACAGTGGCACGCAAATGAGCTGGTGCTCGTATTGGCCCCTTTCTCACCATACCCGAACTGGCATTTCCTTGTGCAGTGCCTTCCTTTTTATAGTATTGTGCATAGTTATTAAGGCCGCGATATACTTTATCATCTGCTTTGCCTTCGAGTTCTTGATTAATTTTTAACATTTTTTCATGTAAGGCTTGTGCATCACGATCCTGTGCTGTATCTGTTTCATTTATGGAAGTAGCACCCTGATCTTGTGGTCCACTCGGCAAGGCACTTCTTTTTGACTTATAAGAAACGCTTATTTTGTTATCATCCTCTTCAGTCTCACTATCAGAGGAGGCTTCAGCTGTACGTTCTCTCTTGCTTATCAATCGTTTGGTACTTTGAAAATTGGGATTTGAACGCTTACGCGGATTATCACTACGCACAATCACTGAGTTAGTTTGATCATCACTGCTCTTCTCTGTAATTAATAATTAATAATAATTACAATCATTTAAAAATATTGTTGTTACTGGTAGAGAACCTGATTCCGATCCGCTTTGTTTACGACGTAAGGTTGTTGGTTTCCTGATATTTCGTTTCTTAAAACCGAACGAAGATGTACTGGCGTCTTCAGACATATTGCGATTTTTTATTTATTTTATTATTGATATAAGAGTATATGCAATATATTTATATTGTTAAAGTGCTCTTTAAAAATGTGTTTATATTTCCATTAGCTTCAAATACCGCGAAAATCAGCTGATTGCCACCGATTAAGCCTTGCCATACTTTGTAATTTTGTAGGGTGTGTTCACAACAGGGTTGCATTGAACAATATTTTGATGATACTGCAAATACTTTTTTAAACATATTTTTAATGAGGCGATATTATTTATATTAAAATTATTGTTGTTGTCTTTAATATTCTCTTATTAGGCTTGAACAATCAAAAAACATTGTTTTCATTATAAATAATATTCTTATTCTAAGGTTGCGGCAACTCTGGAGTGTCTGCAATTCATTTGTGTTCATTTAACCGGCAACCAGATAATTTTTTTTTTATTTGTTGATGAATCTTACTAGAATTTTCAGAGTACAAGGTCAGTGTATATTCTGATAATATTTGATAATAAGCATTTAAACTAATAGATTTTTAGGAACAAAAATGGCTCTGAAATTGCTGTCGACTGTCAAATGTTTCGGTGGAGAACAGCGGATCTATTCGCATGCATCTGAAGTTCTGGGATGCGAAATGAAATTTGGTGTCTACATGCCACCTCATGCTGTCGATGATCACACGGAATGTCCAGTGTTATATTTTCTCAGTGGTCTAACCTGCACCCAGGATAATTTTATTCAGAAGTCTGGCTTTCAGCAATATGCCGCAAAGCATGGCATTGTGGTCGTTAACCCAGACACCTCACCCCGCGGCTTGAATCTTCCCGGAGAAGACGACAGTTGGGATTTTGGTAGTGGTGCCGGTTTCTATGTAGATTCCACTGAAGCCCCATGGTCTAAGAACTACAAAATGTACACTTACGTTACAGGAGAATTAGTCGAATTGGTGAATGCCAATTTTCCGGTGCTACCTAACAAACGGGGTATTTTTGGACACAGCATGGGTGGTCACGGAGCTTTAATATGTGCTTTGAAGAATCCAGGTGTTTACCAGTCAGTGTCTGCATTTGCACCCATATCTAACCCAATCGAATGTCCGTGGGGTAAAAAAGCGTTCAAAGGCTATTTAGGTACAAACGAAGAATCTTGGAAGGATTGGGACGCTACTCAGTTAGCTAATACCTACGCCGGTACACCTTTGGAAATTTTAATTGATCAAGGCTCCGAGGACAATTTCTTTAAAGAGAAACAATTGTTACCAGAAAATCTCTTGAACGTCGCCGCTGACAATGACCATTTACAATTGATTTATAAGAAACGTGAAGGTTATGATCACAGTTACTTCTTCATTGCCACTTTCATTGCCGAGCATTTTGATCATCATGCAAAATTCTTGAAGGCATAATCTTCGGTAGCTATTTGAAAAATAAATAATGCCACATCAAGTGTCTTATTCTATTTAGAGTCTCATTTATTGAAGATTCAGATTAAGATAAATTGTTAAAAATACATGATTGTTTTTGTAAATACTTGTAAATTGTGCTGGTCTTTTTGAGTGTTCATAAAAGTAAGATTAAACAAATAAATTTAAATTTGCAGCCAATCTTTGATTTGAAAATAGCAGATAATAATACAATGGTATAGCATTTTTTAGAATAATTGTACATGATTACTATCCCCTTCTATGGAGATATTAAAATATACATACATTATTGCACTTTATAGATTTTTAAGGGTTTAGGTGGGTTTCAGATGATAAAAAATGGTATTTTTAATTTTTTTTTAATATATACAATCATATAAAATTTCATTCAAACAATTCAGCGTATCAAAGACACGTGTTTAAATAGTAGTTATTGAAATTTGTATTTAAAAATTCCGAAAACTCAGCCGTTGGTATCTCATCTCCCATGACGTGTCCAAAAAAAGGTCTTGCGGTGGACATCATAACTATAAAGTAAACCAGAAATATTTCGATAGTACCTGGGTTAATCTAGTTAATTAACGAAGGAAAAAAGAAAATATTGAAATTTGTATTTATAATAACAATATAAAAAATCCTTTGTTCATAATGTTGTTTGTTTGTATTTGTTGATAATGTTATTCAAACGATGTTTCTTTCAAATTTTAAAACCCACCTAACCACTTAACGCCATTTGGTGGGCATGGCTATAATCCGAATTCGCCCATCTACAATATTGACAAGTTTCTAGGAACATATGATCCAAGTTTCATTAAGATATCTTAAAATTTCCAGATGGACGGATGGACAGACAGACATGCATCTGGATTTGAACGCGTATTGTCATCCTAATCAGTTTTATATATACTATATATAAACATTATATCTATCACTTAATTTTAGGTTAGGTTTAACAACGGTCAAGTATTACACTCTGTGCAGCATGTTGCGAGAGTTCAAATAAAGGGTGATTTTTTAAGAGCTTGATAACTTGATAAGACTTGATAACTAAAAAAAAACGCATAAAATTTGCAAAATCTCATCGGTTCTTTATTTGAAACGTTAGATTGGTTCATGACATTTACTTTTTGAAGATAATTTCATTTAAATGTTGACCGCGGCTGCGTCATAGGTGGTCCATTCGGAAAGTCCAATTTTGGGCAACTTTTTCGAGCATTTCGGCCGGAATAGCCCGAATTTCTTCGGAAATGTTGTCTTCCAAAGCTGGAATAGTTGCTGGCTTATTTCTGTAGACTTTAGACTTGACGTAGCCCCACAAAAAATAGTCTAAAGGCGTTAAATCGCATGATCTTAGTGGCCAACTTACGGGTCCATTTCTTGAGATGAATTGTTCTCCGAAGTTTTCCCTCAAAATGGCCATAGAATCGCGAGCTGTGTGGCATGTAGCGCCATCTTGTTGAAACCACATGTCAACCAAGTTCAGTTCTTCCATTTTTGGCAACAAAAAGTTTGTTAGCATCGAACGATAGCGATCGCCATTCACCGTAACGTTGCGTCCAACAGCATCTTTGAAAAATACGGTCCAATGATTCCACCAGCGTACAAACCACACCAAACAGTGCATTTTTCGGGATGCATGGGCAGTTCTTGAACGGCTTCTGGTTGCTCTTCACCCCAAATGCGGCAATTTTGCTTATTTACGTAGCCATTCAACCAGAAATGAGCCTCATCGCTGAACAAAATTTGTCGATAAAAAGCGGATTTTCTGCCAACTTTTCTAGGGCCCATTCACTGAAAATTCGACGTTGTGGCAGATCGTTCGGCTTCAGTTCTTGCACGAGCTGTATTTTATACGGTTTTACACCAAGATCTTTGCGTAAAATCTTCCATGTGGTCGAATAACACAAACCCAATTGCTGCGAACGGCGACGAATCGACATTTCACGGTCTTCAGCCACACTCTCAGAAACAGACGCAATATTCTCTTCTGTACGCACTGTACGCATTCGTGTGGTTGGTTTAATGTCCAATAAAGTAAACTGAGTGCGAAACTTGGTCACAATCGCATTAATTGTTTGCTCACTTGGTCGATTATGTAGACCATAAATCGGACGTAAAGCGCGAAACACATTTCGAACCGAACACTGATTTTGGTAATAAAATTCAATGATTTGCAAGCGTTGCTCGTTAGTAAGTCTATTCATGATGAAATGTCAAAGCATACTGAGCATCTTTCTCTTTGACACCATGTCTGAAATCCCACGTGATCTGTCAAATACTAATGCATGAAAATCCTAACCTCAAAAAAATCACCCGTTATAAGACCGAGGACGACTTAGCAAACAATCCAACACTCTATTGACCGCTTAAATATTCAAAATGCAGCCGTCTTTCTTCATAATTTATAACTGTATTAAATTATGTAGATATATTTATTGTGAACACCACAAACGCGTATACATATATCATATCATATATACATACATATGAATATGTAAGTACATAGTATATAGGATAGTGGCATGCACAAGTCAATTCATATATTTGCAAAAGCCATTCAAGTGTCGCTAACCTCAACTTCCTTCGTATGACATACAAAGCATTGTATCAGCAAATCTGTTCTGGTTACCGTTAGCTTTGCGTAGTAAAAGCACACGTTGAATACAGACAAAGAAAAATATTTGTAAACTCTAGTGGAGCTTTCATTCACACAGTCCAGCTGATGGCATTTTGGCGCCATCAGGTTGCCGCTTCGGCCATGAGTTCGTTTGCTTCGCGGCATCCTTCTGCTGCTGTGGCGAGTGAACAACAAATCAGTCGAAGACAGACAATTGAAGACACTGGTAGTGTTTAGTGTTTCACGCTCCCTAACTTGAACGACAGGAGCTCTACGCTTCTCAGTGATTGAACCAAGTGTGTGTAGCTTTTTTGCTTAGTTGAACATCGGTCCAACAAATTGCGCCAAATAAAAGATAACCATATCCGATTCACTAATAAGTTGTGTCAGTCACGCGCGTGTGATTTTTGCGCAGGAGCACGGAAGCGGTGTGCTTTGTGTGGTGTAAATAGAAAAGGGAAGTAAAAAATGCGAAGATTTTCGGCGCATCACTCATACGCAACGCTGTGCCGCGTGCCGTGCGAAGCGTGAGAGCGCACGATTTGTTTGCTTACCATGTCCGTCCAATAAAGACGCCACAAAACATTTGTCAGCCTTTGGCGCCACACGAAATCAAGACAGAACACCGGAGGGTCGTGGAGTTAAGGAGGCAAGGAGACACAGCAATATTGGAGGCATCAGCGACCGCAGCATCACAAGTAAGAGTTGATTTAGATTGCGTTGAAGTATGACGCCTGAATGAATACATATGTATGTATATGTTTATTTGTGTTTCCATTGCTTGTTTAACTGATTGAAAGCTGCCATTGTGAGATTGATTCTCCCTGTAAAGGGGTGAGTAGCGACGCAGCAAACTAGACTAAATTATGTTTTTTATGTGTCGATTGCAGTAAAGCGCTTTGTCGCATCCCCCGTGACTCGCTCAATTTCCGAGTTTTTGGTGATTGATGTACGAAATTCCACGTTCGAACTATATTTATTTGCACGTACGCCTCTGAGACAAAGGCGTCTTCCGTTATAGATATTTGTCTACTATTTACTACAGTTTCACGCACCGTTTGCTCTGGGTAATTGCCGAGATTGAAAATGTTGGTGATGGGAAGGCGGCTGCATTAGCTAAACAAACAAACCCGAAAGTGCCTAAAGTATGTAGAAGACGAAATAGTGAGAGTGTGAGAATGTGGCAGTCGCTATGATTGTATGTTTGTTTATATGATTGAAAAGGAAATAATCCGTTTAAGGACACTGTGGCTGAATACGTGAGCGTGACATCATCAAGAATCACAATTCATTGTTCTCGTCAATTTAATTATAGCATGGCTGTGTTTATGCCTTCTGTTTGTCCAGGCAACTCCTACAAGTGTTAGACTTACTCTAAAATGTGTGAACTCCGAAGGAATATTAAATATTTTTGTGAAACTTGTACATCACGGGAAAAACTGAGACTGGTTAACGAAAAATGTTCACTTAGTCCCGCTTTTCTCGCACGACCCATCGAGCGGTGGTCACACTCTTGACTACAATTGCGCATCTATTGTTTAATATTTTTATGAGACCATATTCGGTGTTCTACAATGGCGTTGGCGTACAATGCGCGTGTCGTACGTGCGGAACCGCACGATGTGTTTAATGGGTAAATGTATAGTGTTAGATTGGTGATAGAAGGATTAAATATTTTTTATTTTTCATTTTTACGCTGTGAAAACTGGTTTTAACATAATAAAGTATATTTAAAAAAAAAAAAATATTTTGCTAAATATTAAAATATTTATAATACAGCAAAAAGTAGGTAAATTAATACATGACTTTGAACACCGCTTCGAGGAGTATTCCTATGAAATCAGTCAGACCTTTGGAAACGGAGTACAATCTTTGGCTCTACGTGTTACAAAAATAGTGGCAATTATTACTTTTTCCGCACTACAAAAATAATTCTGGTATAACAAATTAAAACGGATCATCAATTATTTTTTAATTATATCTAAAATAAAACTAAAACAATATATTACAATTATTATATGATTTAACTAACTAAATTCACTGGAATTCGTTGTTTTGTTACGAAATTATCCGCCAACATAAAACACACTCACTCCTCATTTAAATCAACAACAACACTAGAGTCTCCCTGAATGACTTGTAGAGGATGGCGCAATTTGTTATTTTATACACAGCATTATTACCTGTTGGTTGTTCACTCCACCTACACCTCATTTATCTTCATTATTTCAACCACTTCCGAGTTATTTCACAACTGAGTCTCCTCCATTAACAACGAAAGTTTTTTGCACAATTTTGTTCACAGTGTTGCATTTAGTCAACTGTACAGACTTTATTGTTGTCATAATTAATATTTATGTGCAGATTTTAGTTTGAAGGTTATGCAACCAATTTCGGCGCCGGAAATTCAGTGCGCATATTTCCCATATATTTTTAATGGTCACGCTTTTTGCAAATAAATAAATTATTATTTAAAATTTTTGGGAACCGCTGAGAACTTACACCAACACATGCCAGTCAGTGTATTTTACGTCCGAGAAGAATTTTATGAAAGCAATAATATTAAGAAAATATGTAAAAGTTGATGGAGAAAAGAAATGTGATTGAACGGAGTCCATCTTGAGATTCGTAACTATTTTTTCAATTCTATATTATTCGTACTTATACGTATCATGCTTAGCAATGATGAGATTTAAGATAATAAACTCCTCAATTTGTGATGCGTTTGACCTTTAGCTTTTACATTGTTAAATATAAAAACATGTTTTATAAATTATTTGATGGGTGATGTCCGTATGCTTTAGGTTAATATAGAATTACATTGTACAAAACTACCCACAGTATTGTATGCGAACTCTATTGCGGTATTTTTTTACACGTGCACAACTCCTAGCTGTACACAAATTGATCTTTGTTTCACAAGTTTATCAAAATATAATTGTAAATGGAACTACTTACACAGACAAAAAATAATATTAATTTGTGACAGTGTGTTTCTGTAAGCTACCACGCCAATTTTAACAATCATATACATATTTGTAGGTATGTATGTGATTGGCGTTCAACCGTTTAGCCGGTTATAGCCGAATCGATGAGAGAGCGCCACTCCTCTCTTTCCTTCGCAGTTCGGCGCCAGTTGGAGATTCCAAGTGTAACCAGGTCGCTCTCCACCTGGTCCCTCCAACGGAGTGGAGGCCTTCCCCTTCCTCGGCTTCCTCCAGCGGGTACTGCATCGAACACTTTCAGAGCTGGAGTGTTTTCGTCCATTCGGACAACATGACCTGGCCAGCGTAGCCGATGTCTTTTTATTCGCTGAACTATGTCAATGTCGTCGTATAACTCGTACAGCTCATCGATCCATCGTCTGCGGTATTCGCCGTTGTCAATGTTCTGAGGACCATAAATCTTGCGCAAAATTTTCCTCTCGAAAACATCTAGTGTCGTTTCATCGTCCAAGCTTCTGCACCATAAAGCAGGACGGGAATGATAAGCGACTTGTAGAGTTTGATTTTGGTTCGTCGAGAGAGGACTTTACTGTTCAATTGCCTACTCAGTCCAAAGTAGCACCTGTTGGCAAGAGTGATTCTGCGTTGGATTTCCAGGCTGACATTGTTATTGCTGTTAATGCTGGTTCCCAGGTAGACGAAATTATCTACAACTTCAAAGTTATGACTGTCAACAGTGACGTGGGAGCCAAGACGCCAGTGCGCCGACTGTTTGCATGATGACAGGAGATATTTCGTCTTGTCCTCATTCATCTTCAGACCCATTCGCTTCGCCTCCTTATCCATGCGGGAAAAACAGAACAAACGGCGCGGTTATTGCTTCCGTTGATATCAACGTCAACTTACACAGCCGTATTAGTTTTGCGAGGATACCAAATTCAGAGGATACCTTTTCGTGCTGTCGAAAGCAGCTTTGAAATCGACAAAAAGGTGGTGTGTGTCGACCATCTTTTCACGGGTCTTCTCCAAGATTTGGCGCATGGTGAATATCTGGTCCATGGTCGACTTTCCAGGTCTAAAGCCACACTGATAAGGTCCAATCAGTTTGTTGACGGTGGGCTTAAGTCTTTCACACAGTACGCTCGATAGAACCTTATAGGCGATATTTAGGAGGCTTATCCCACGGTAATTGGCACAGTTTGTGGGATCATATATTTAGTATCTTTAAAATTGGCCACACCCAGTTTAAAGGAATCCATAATAACAAACTAAATTTTTCGACAATTTGCTTTAAAGCACAATATGTTAGAGTGCGCACGTAGCTAGCTCGGCCTTACTTTCGCTATTTCATTTTTATTTTATTTGCCATGGTTGTAACATAGTTCTCGACCGCGACATGACATTAAATACCTGAAATATTTACCAAACGACTACCGTTGCCGAAAACATGCGCACACACACACACAGCACACGCATACATACTACACATATATTATATATTTGCCACTCGCATTTATAACGGCAATTTATCTCATCCATATGCGCCAATATGCCAGGATGTGAACGTGCCATGACAACAGCGTACTTCTAAAAGTGCTTCAAATGTTTCTATATTTAACTGTGTCTGTGCGAAGCGATATACATAAATGCCCTGCAGGCAAACGCAAACCGATAAATAACCTATATCAACTTAATATTCTACGTAGTTTAAAAAGTATAGAGATTACGCAAAAGACAGTAGAATGATTTGCAACAAATATAGGTAGTTTAAAAATACCCTCCAGCTAGTTAACCTCAACAATCTCCAGAGCAGTAGTTAATCAATAAAAATGTAAAATGCGTACTTAAATATTTTCGAACCATTCCTCTGTTAAATTTAATTAGACGACAACTATCGCATTGTTGACTAGTTCACAACTAGTTCATCACCCTTGTATATCTAGAAAGCAAACTTGTCAATTGACACTTCCTACGGTGCTGTCAAATTGAATACACCTTTATCTCTTACGGAAGATGGATAATTGTGTTTGGCACTTTTCTTGCGGGGTATATTAATTCGAAAGTTCGTGTCTGGTTAGGAACGCACTTTTATGCTTGTATGTGTGATAAGCTATTATGCTGCCAATTAAATCAATCAAGACAAACTCGATGGGACATTAATAAAATATTCATTTTTATAGGCCAAAATTGATTGAGTTAATAATTTGGAAAATTAAACGATTTAAAGTGACTTTCCATATTTCCATACATAAGGCGCAAATATTACGTAAACATGACGGAAAGTCACTTTAAATCGTTTAATTCGTCTAGTAAATATTTGTTCCCAATCTTAAAAGTGAACAAATATTTACTAGAATTTGTTTCTCCTTTTCTTCTTAATAATTGGTTGCCGATTTTTGTTGAAGCCGCATAAGACATTTCGTCAATTTGCAAGATGTCAAGCTGTGTTAATACGTTAAGTTGATGAAAAGAGATAATTCGCCTTGTATGAACACGTTGAAGTCAGTAGTTCTGAATAAAGCTCTTATAAAAGATTTGATCGGAATGAGATTATTCTGCCGTTCAAATCATATCTGATCACTCTTTTAATTTTGAAATCAACAGAGATCGAACAAGAAGTGTAGGAAGATTGTCCAGTTCTAAAATAATACTGGTACGTTTTCGAAATTTTTTATTAAGGCCCATTTCATGGCAAATTCATGGTATTATAAACTCTTGTGAATTGAGCAGAACACAATTAAATTCCAACAGGATGAAAATAGTAGTATTCAGAGATGCTATTTATTATATCCGTTAAGTCTGAAAAACTCCTTGATCGACAATTCAATAATTTTGATTGACTATCCTTTATCCAGGTCGGTCGGAAAATTCCCACATATACTCTCGGACCTTATGCAAACAAGGCTAAATGAGATAAATCGTTGGGCAAAATCATGTGGATTAAGCCTAAATGCAAGCAAAACTGAGTTAGCGATGTTTACAAGAAAACACAAGATTCCAGAGTTCACACCACCTTTAATAAACGGCACCTCGCTATCAATATAGGTGAAAAGGCAAGCTACCTGGGACTAATTTTAGACAGGAAGCTGTTATGGAAACCAAACTTGAATGCCAGGGCAAGGAAGGCAGCTAGTGCTAAAGCCATAATACACTTGCAAAAGAGGTTGGACCAAAATGGGGACTAATTCCCCGCGTATCACATTGGCTCTACACAGCTGTGGTAATACCGATTATGACATATGGGATATTGGTCTGGTGGCCAATAATTGACAAGAAGTACGCAGTAAAGCGTATGGTAAGTTTACAAAGAGCGGCATGTATATGTATCAATGGAGCTGTCAAAACAACGCCGAGCCAGGCATTAGATGCGATTCTGTAGATCTATTCTGCAAACAACAGGCGGCGAAATCGGCTCTTAGGCTGAGGGAATCTTCGCTACGGCAAAACTGCAATAGGGGACATTCCAAATATGACGGACTTTCGCAATCCTATAGAAATGAATTAAAACTCGGTCCTACACATATCCTTCCCCTATAGAGAGGAGTGGGAAATGGGAAAAGTGGACAAAGATTCAGAGATAAGTATCTACACAGACGGTTCAAAACAAGACAAACGAGTTGGAGGTTGGGTATTCTCAGAAAAACTAGATATCAGAATAAAAAGGGAATTTATATACCTCTGGCAACGTGCAGATATCTAATATATAAACATGCTGTTGATATGGCTGAATCACAATGGAAACAAGTAGACAAACGTGGCCTGAGTGGAGTAAGAGCCGCACTTGTCGTTTATTGAAATTTAAGAGGAATGACACAAGAATCCTTGTAGGGGTGTTAACGGGACACTGTCTGATTGGTAGACACGCCAGCAGACTGGGGTTACCTTGTAACGATTACTGCAGAAGCTGCCAGGAGGAAGAAGAGGAAAAAACGATTACACACCTTCTATGTGGATGTAAGGCTCTGTATAGGAAAATAATTGCAATTATTGGACGCGGTTTTCTCGAGGATGTGGGTGAAGTTGCTCATATCAAATTGTGTGAACTTTTTCACTTTATTAAGACCACAGGGTGGTTCAAAGATGACTCTATAGTGTGAGGGATTTCAGTCGCAATGGTGTCACAATGGGCCTCCAAAAGGCCTAGGTGCGTCGTTTTGACAACCACATAACCTAATCTAACCTCTCCGGGTCGGTTTGGCGCCACCAGGTCATAGTATCGATCTAAACCAGAAAAAAAAATTGTAGTTCACCCTGATGAACACTTTGGGATAATACCCAACAATTCAAACGAACTAGGATGAGCTTCAGCGAGTTGTACAGGGCTTGGCCTTCCCAATAAAATTACACAGGAATTATTGCATGATACAACAAAGTGTGGAAAATCATCCTTCGCACTGAATTTCAATTCCCGCCTATTTTATGAACAAATTATATTTTTTTTTGGAAATTATTTAAACTTCTTTGACAATATTTACATTCAATGCGTGTACTGAAAATGAATTTCATAATAATATCTGTGTGTTTGTATGCTGTTGCTTCATCGGCTTAACTCCGTTTGATTGACAAGTCGGCGGCGTGATAAAATGAAGTGACACGCTTCACTTGACTTGCATGTTTTATTTTGTACATATACATATGTACACATATATAGTACACACATGCAAATTCTTCAAAACTTGACCCAAACCGGTAGGGTATGAGTACACACAAATAAATTGGCGCATACATACAGAAGATTGCTCCTGGCTTCACAGGCCAACAACACTAATAACTAGGGCTTATCTCAATAAACTACATATACGAACATGGAGTACAAATTTACACGCAACCGGCAACATTGCGCTACTCCCGTAAACCTACGCACATGTATGTACTCGTATGTACTCATTTTTTGTACCGTAAATACACATACATACGTAAATACATATTTCGCTTGACACGGATATTTACGCATTCTCCTCCGCTTTCATGGAACATCCTCCATTTCACCCAGGCTGAGCACTCACTCATTCACTGCCGAGCCAATGGGTGGGCCGCAGGGAGGAAGAGCAAGTTGAACAGGCGAATCGTACGCACTTGAATATACACACATACACTCGTATATATAGAAATATGTATTTGTAGTTTGTCAAAGTTGGCATGCCTGTTGGAAGAACTTAATTCGGGTGCTGCACTAAACTAATTGAAACTGCAATCAAGACAATGCCGTTATTCATTTCTGTGCATATTGTATTTGTATTGTCATGTGTAATTATGTATGAATACCTGCATAAGTGTACAAAAAGCTATACAGAGTTGCCATCGCGACGATGAATGCAACAGAAATGCCTTTATCCGTTTACCCTTGCATTCCTATCGTTCTTTTTGTTGTTGTTCAGAAATATTTATCACAAAACTTCTCATCTGCAATAAATTGCGCTGTAATTGCTAATTGCCGCATTAAGCGCCAAGCAGGAGGCAAAAAATGGATAATTCAATGATTCTTCCACACACTTCCAAATGGATACCATAAATCGGATCGCAGAAATGCATACATAAGAGTTCTGAGGAGTTTACTAATATAAAAAATTCAACTAACGGTGCAAAGGCGGGCTAAAAACTCTATATACATATAGACTAGGGCTCTTAAAATTATTCGATTAACCTGAAAACCGATTATTCGAATATCCGGTTTGTAACCGTTCGTACGAATATTAACCGGTTAGCACTATTCGGTTAGTCGCAATGTTCCGACTATTCGAATAGTCGTTCTACTGCGGTTATTCGAATAGTTATACTGTCACTATTCGAATAAATAAAAAAAAAACATAACGATTTTTGCTAAGGCCAAAACCAGATATATGTCCGTATTTTCCAGATATATACAATGTGCGGTATAAATCGGTTGAGAAGTGTTCGGGCAGAAGGGCACGAGCAAAACCGACCACTGACCGACCCAAAAAAACCGGTTCTTCACAGAATACCGACTACCCACTCGTCGAAGTTTTGCCCCAAAACGCCCCAAAGCCCCACCCACCGACCGCCCACACTGCCACGAGTGTGTCCCAAAAAAACCGGTTCCAAAAAGTAACCGGTTACTGCAGTACTAGGCATATGTCGCAAAAAACCGAAAAAATTCGGCAGCAAGTGGGTAGGGGTATAGAATAGCGAACTCAAGAAACATACCACACAGTGTTGTATCAGCCATATTTTAATTTTGCATGTGAAAAAACAACAGTGTTGGTATGACAGTCATAAAAAATAGCGAGTTTTTTGTTAGTTTTAATGTTTCACTTTTTTCAATAAAAATAAGAAAATTAATGAACTTGCACTATTCGAATAGTCGACATCCAACGGTTAACCGAATAGTCGAAAATGAGCGGTTAATCGAATAGTCGATGACTGACGACTATCCGAATAGTGCAAACCGAATATTATTATTCGAATAATGCCCTATTCGGTTAATTCGGTTAGTCGATTAGTCGAATACCAAGAGCTCTAATATAGACACATATTATTAAAATTCAAAGTAATGTAAGCTCCCCTTGAAGCTCATCCTAGCGGATAAGCTCTATGCGTAAATATGTATATTATCAGCCTTTGTCGTTGAGGTCACTTAGAAATGCCACATTTCAAATTTCCCAGGTCCGATGAGTATGTGTAAATAATCCATTTGTAAAAATCGTCCAACCTTCAACCGGTATCAACAGACACAATTCCATAATCTTTATTATAGAAGTTACCAATACATTTGCAGATATTTACGTACGCTTTTTTCATTGAATTAAAACTAAATAATTTATGACAATAGACATTGCAAATACCCAACCGACCCAACTGACCCGACTGGCATTCAAATTGTGATTCCCGAGGCGACAACTTAAATCAATCTCTCGTCACACACAAGCGCCGTGGCTCACAAAATCACAAGTACAAAGAGTTTGCCAGTGAATAGAACTAATGGATATTGGGCGTCTCTGTGCGGGAATCGAAAGTGAAAGCAGTGGAGGTGGGCAAACTTTTGGTGGTAAACGGTGAGTTCGAGTAGATGTCAAAAGCTTCAAGGTGAACAAAAAAACGGTTAAGAGGCAGGCTGAATAAATATCAACAAAGAGCGAAGGCAAACCACCAAGCTAAAAATAGTGAAAAGGAGAAAGACTGAATTGGAATGATAAAAGGCTTTTTAGCAACGCGGTTGGCATCCTGGTGCCAGTGCGCGTTCAGCGACCACAAAACACAAATTCATCGACAATCAGGTCGGCAAATTCCCTACTGGGCAGACAGACACCCGCTAATAAAGTCGATGAACGAACGGATGGACGGTCGGTTGGATGGATGGCTGCTGTCGAGTGCGCAGTGTTTTTGCGTATGCTAATGTGGGAGTACAGCGAGGGTTATGTGGTTGAAAGCGTGTTCGGTTAAGCAGAGATATGAACAGAGGCGGCGAACGCATAAAAAACGCCATCAAAATTTAGACAATGACTATTTCAAATCAGACCTATAAAACCCCCACCAATAGCGCTGCAATAAACTGCAGAGACTGCGGTACTCACCATTATGGATAAACATTTAGATGAATTACCGAACGGGTGTTAGATGATTACGTCGGTCGTTTAGAAGGGCGCTCGATGTGTGGTGTGTCAGCTCTGCCTTCGGGCTTTTGTTCTGGCGATTGAAATATTCGTGGTGTCACCCTATTTGAGTGCGTATAAACATAAGTAAATGTTATATGCCCCAACTGTTCATATGGCATTGCTGTGGGAATTATTTGCCAGAAGCCGAGCTCCTCCATTCTTCTTCTTCTTGACTGGCGTAGACACCGCTTACGCGGTTATAGCCGAGTCCAAAACAGCGCGCCACGTATCCCTCCTTCTGGCAGTTTGGCGCCAATTGGTTATACCAAGCGAAGCCAGGTCCCTCTCCACCTGGTCCTTCCATCGGAGTGGAGGTCTCCCTCTTCCTCTGCTTCCACCAGTGGGTACTGCATCGAATACTTTCAGAGCTGGAACACTTTCATCCATTCGAACAACATGACCTAGCCAGCGTAGCCGCTGTTTTTTTATTCGCTGGACTATGTCTATGTCGTCGAATAACACATACAGCTCATCGTTCCATCGTCTGCGGTATTCGCCGTTGCCAATTCTTAAGGGACCATAAATCTTGCGCAAAACCTTTCTCTCGAAAACGCCTAGTGCCGTCTCATCGGATGTTGACATCGTCCACGCTTCTGCACCGTAAAGTAGGACGGGAATGATGAGAGACTTGTAGAGTTTGGTTTTTGTTCGTCGAGAGAGGACTTTACTTTTCAATTGCCTACTTAGTCCATAGTAGCACCTGTTGGCAAGTGTGATTCTGCGTTGGATTTCCAGGCTGACATTGTTATTGCTGTTAATGCTGGTTCCCAGGTAGACGAAATTATCTACAACTTCAAAGTTATGACTGTCAACAGTGACGTGGGAGCCAAGACGCGAATGCGCTGACTGTTTGTTTGACGACAGGAGATATTTCGTCTTGTCCTCGTTCACCACCAGACCCATACACTTCGCTTCCTTATCCAGTCTGGAAAAAGCAGAACTAACGGCGCGGGTGTTGTTTCCGATGATATCGATATCATCGACGTACGCCAGTAGCTGTACACTCCTCCATTAATCCATAAATACTCGAAGCATAATTGCAGCTCAATTTAATTGTATCATACTATTTCGGCCTCCGAATGGTGGTGTACTATGCCACACATACGCACATGCTCATATATTGGGGACTCGTTGCTGGTTGGTTAGCCCCACAAGTTATACACACGAATCGAGTCAGTGACATGAAATGCCAAAAGTTTGTGTGCGTCCACCAGGATGCGGTGCATATTGTGATGTAGAGAGATACCTGTATTAGCCAGGTATCGGTGGCATACATATGTTTGAGTTTGTAACTATGGACTGCATTTGATACTGGTAACAAAGGCCGATGGTGTGGGTGTGCGTTTGCTAGTGTAACTGTAACCCATTTCACAGTAATTTACGTAGCATTGTTTATTGTACCATCGAAACTATTCAGCCGTAAATTTGGTCCTTAGTGGAAATATCTATGTGGAATATATTCCACATACCATGTACATACGTATGTATGTACGTTTGTATGTGTAAAGTATTAAACTCGAAACTATATTTAGTATAATCCCACGCTGTTGACTTTGCTAAGTACACACAACTTCTAAAGTCTGTGGAAAAATAAGTGCGTGAGATAAAATTACGACATGGCAGAAGTTTCGCCTTATAGCCACAAACTATACAATTATTCCAACCGTCTTGGCTGTATTTTTGTCAGCTTCAGTCATCTTTGTCACACAGTATTCCCTTGACTTTTGCTTGTGTTTTTGAACTTTGATGCTATGTTCATGATTTTTTTCATAAATGTCGAAAAACTTTTACATACTAGTCATGAAAAATCGGCTCAATAATTAGGCAACGCAAAAAGCTTCGCCCTTCTGGACTCCCCAACTTCGATTACATACTTCCGATTAGTAAAATATAAAAGAGCAAATTCATGAAAGCACGCTTTGAAATATTCAAATTTTAATTTACTTGTACACAGGTTGTAGATTTTTTAGTGATAAGTTGCCAATTAGTCCCCCGCGCTTAAATGTGTAACTCACCAGCTGTACCACCAAAGAGCCAAAAGGGCGGTGAGAGCTAAGGAATTTTAATTTTACAATATTTTTCGTTCAATTATTCCGACTGATTGCATCCTCTCGATGTAATTACATACAAGTTGGACAAGCAAGGCCTCGTAATAATAGGCTTCATTCCACAAGAATAAATTAAAAAGCGTGTAATCACGAACGGAATATTAGATACCGACGGAAAATTGAGGATAAGAGAATATCTACATATATTCATCCATTTGATTACGTGCATAGGGAGGAAGTTGTGATTATGTTTAATTATATAAAAATGAGGATAGCTGGGTTATAGAATTTTCTGCGGATTATAAGGGTATTGGTATGTGATAGATAGTGAGAGATGAAGATTAAACGGATGTATTAACGCGTATTATTTTATTTTCACCGGCTATTTTTGATACCAAATGCTTCCTTAAATTAGTTGGTAGTTGGAAAAAGCCTAATAGTCTCACCATCAGTGTAACAATCATACGCCATGACGCACGGGGAATTTCCAACCAAAATAGATCAAACAATCCGAAAGCATTTTTCATCTAATTTGTCGCTTAAATGTACACCTATGATTTTCATAGCAACATCAACTACATACGCCTAGGCTTTACTAAATGTAGTGCTTTTCAATCAACATAATGAAAACATTCCATTGATTGTTTCTAAAGAAATCCATGTACTTCATTCATTCCTGAAAGTTGTGTCTTAAGTATAGCAGTTTTTTAGAAGTAAATACTTGAGTTTTGAAAGTAAATTCCTCTCTCGACGAACTAAAACCAAACTATACTCATTATTCCCGTCCTGCGATATGGTGCGGAAGCGTGGGCGATTTCGATATCTGAGACGGCACTTGGAGTTTTCGAGAGAAAGGTTTTGCGATATATTTATAGACCTTTGGACACTGGCAACGGCAAATACCGCAGACAATGGAACGATGAGCTGTACGAGTTATACGACGATATTGACATAGTCCAGCGAACAAAGACAGCGGCTACGCTGGTTAGGCTATCGGGTCCGAATGGACAAAAGCACTCTGAGACCTCTACTTCCTTGGAAAGCTCAGGTGGAGAGCGAAATGGTTTAAATTTGGCGCCAAATTGCGAGGTAAAGAGACGAATGGCGCGTTTTATTGCCGATACCTACTCCAATTACATTCAAATACTTGAGCAATTAATAAGTTTTTACACGAAAAGCGCCATTTCAATTTAATTTCAGCAATTAAATATACATACATAATTAACTGCAGTTATTTGAATATCGTAATAATTATATATGCGTGAGCTCATATACAGCTGCAATGAATTTTTTATTCGGGAAATATAAAAATATACATACGTTTGTGAATCATGGTTCCACAGAATAAATACCTTAACTCACTGTTTGCATGCCGTTCTTTAACATAAACATTTATTTTATTATATAACTTTTTTTTACAAATTATAATACAAGAAAACCGAAAACACATAAAGTGCCATAACTAAGCCATAAATAAAGCTATGGAAATAAAATTTGGTACAAAGGATCGCACTATGAAGGGGCATATTTGGATGTAATTTTTTTGGGGAAGTGGGCGTGGCCCCAAATAGGTTTTAGGCAAGCCAATAAAGCTATATAAACCAAACTCGGTTTTTTTAGCCACTTCTTAATACAGTCCAAAAATGAATGAAATCGGATAATAACCACGCCTACCTCCCATACAAAGGTTAGGTTGAAAATTACTAAACGTGCGTTAACTCACTAATGAAACACGTTACAAACACTAAATTTTACAGAATAAATACCAGAAGGAAGCTGCACTCAGATCTTTTTACGAAATGGGAAATGGGCGTGGCGTCGCCCACTTATGGGTGAAAAACCATATCTCAGGAACTACTCGGTATATAATATTTTCTTGACACCCTGATGACACGTGGGGAAAATGGATAAAATCGGTTCACAACTACGACAACTTCCCATATAACTCAATTTTGAATTCTATCTCAATCCTTCACTTTATAACATATACTTAAGGAACCGTTGAAGATAGCGAAATAAAACTTTACACAAATACTGTATATGATCTGTGACATCACTTGTGAAAAAATTGTCGAAATCGGACAATAGCTTTTCAATGCCCCGGATTTCGAATATGAAGAACTCTAAGGCACTGAGTAGTTTTTCACCGAAAATATCGGTAAAATACGATGGCCTTAATAGCTTATAAATCGGGTAATATATGAAATATCTTAGCCAAATTAAATGAGCATATAATCTTAGATATAATGTATGTTGGTGATGAAAATGAGTTTAATCGGTTCAGGAGTTACCTCAGCCCTTCTATACCATATATGATGATTTTCGTTTCTCTAATGGACTTTATACCGAATATTTGGGTTATTGTGTGTTATCTTAATAAAAATATAGCAATAAATTGCGAGAGTATAAAATGTTCGGTTACACCCGAACTTAGCCTTTCCTTACTTGTTTTTATTTCATTTACATATGTGAGTAAATTCAATGTAAGAGTCCAACAAGGTTTCTTCAGAAATTTATCCATATCAGCTGAGTGTTGTTGACTCTCTTCAACTACTATACGAAGAATTTCTCATACTTAGCTGACTACTACTACATCAGCTTCAGTAAGACATTTCATGGAGATGTGAGCAAGTGGATCTGCGGTAATGCCGATAAATTGTTAATTGGACGTAAGGGATTTGTGGAGTCTTTTCTGCAAATCACTTGCCTAATCTCGCATAGCTGCAGTTGTGAACGGAGTGTGCTAGGCCAGTAGTAACCGGCGCAAAGGTTAAATTACAATACCAACAATAGCCTTTTCAGACCATTTTCTCTCAATATTCTAGCGAGAAAGTGATTAAATTGCTGACAACAACAAACTGGCTTTACTGAGGAAATGTTTCATACAAATTTCAATAACACCCCCCCTCCCCAAATTGAAATATATATACACGTATACTTGCATACTTAAAGCAATGTTTAGACGAATGTCCACCTTTGTCGTCTGCGCCTGGTAACTCACCAGTGTCTTTTTTTAATGGTATCAATTAACATTTTGGTCTCTTGTTGTTGCAACATTTACATACGGTTGCGCAACTTTGATGACCGAAAAGTAAAATCAACATCTCGTTGCAATTTTCAATATCGGCAGTTTTCATTTGAATTGAAATGTGATGCCATGTTGATATTTTCCGAAATTGACAACTTGTTTGTGTTAACTTGGCATATATTTTCAGTTGTTGATGATAGTGGAGCCTTTGGCAAGTCTTTTGAAATCCAATTTTGCAATGACTGCAGTTGTGAATTGCAGAAAATATTTACTCATACATATATGTATAATAGAAATTTAAATGTATGACTATATTAAAATATGCTGAAATTGAGAATCTACTTCAGTTGAGAATTAAAAAAATTATAAATCATTAAGGAAATCCATTTCGAATCGTAGCGTAAAAAACACTTAAAACAAAACACTTATGTAAGTGTGCATCTTGATGATGCGAGAGCAAATCAAATGCAAAAAGGCATTTAGACGGAACACTGCATTTGTTCATCATACGACCTGTCGCCCATGTTTTACTGTCATTTACATATGTATAAATATTTATGTGATGTATGTGATTTAGAAAATCTTTTCAACGAAGAATTCAGATTAAGAGAATGAAAAATATACAATCGGATGTCAATCACGATTTCAAACATCTACACCTAGATTCGTGTCACGATTTTCTGGTATCATAAATTGGGAGCTTCCATGAATTCAGCTCTTAAATTTCATATACTCGTACATATACTTACATGCGTAAAGGACCCCTTTCTTTATCCTTTGCATAAAGTCAAACAAACGTACTGCTTACGTATTTGCCATCATCTATCCATACATATGTATGTACGAAATAAAAATTGTTTCTCGGTCGATGCTTTTGAATTTACCATTTCAGCGATGGGTTTTTATTTGCACGCAAAAACGTTATTTTATTATTATTCTTAGTGCTTGGGTTGCTTTGCTTGATTGGCTTAAAATGCAAGTGCAAACAAATACATATTTGTATATAAATAAAGATTTCTTTCCATTAGGGTGTCATTTATAGTATTGAATTAACTTAAGTTGGTATATAGAATGTAATAGTATACGAGTATATAGATATTGCAGAATTGTGTATATATTTATTTTGATCGCTCTATTATTTATCACACAAAAATGAAAGAATGGTAAAACATTATCTGAACTGAATATTGAGAACTTCCATGCATAGAATGAAACACTTGAATAGTCAAGTAAAGGTAAAAAAATAGCGGTATTAACACTTGAGAACCAACCGAAGTAATTCATAAATAACTACCATTAAAAGAAAAAGCTGCCTTTACTTGAAAGCACTTTATCATTTATCATTTTAAGGAAATAAAATTTAAACGTCATTGCATTTGAACTAAATTATTAACTACCTTAATGCTCCCTTTCGCCTTTTATATCCTATCCATATATTCTCCACAATCGTTTCGCTCATTTGCTTAACACAGTTCATTTGTTCGGGTATGCTTTCCTATACAAATCCGTGCATACTTACATAGGGTTTAATACATTAATAGATACATATGCATGTACAAATGTGCTTATGTACTTTTTCACATTTTTATTTTTCCTGTTGCATTTGCAATTTTCCCCAAAGCAACGCCTTTTCACATACGAATGTTTTTGTTCACAAACTCAAAGAAGCTTTGATTATGTTGGATTGTTGTCTCGGTTTCATGGATCCAAGAGTTTTGTTTATGTATATTTGCACATATCAAAAGATTTAACCAATCGGCCAGAAGTCATAAAATGAAATTAAGAGTATTTTTCATTCTACTCTCGCAACATGTTGCACAGAGCACAATAGTGTTCTTCACCTAAAGGGTGTTTATAACACCTAAAACCAAACGCGATATATTTATATGTATGAATCATATAAAGGGTGGGAATCAGTGATTAAAAAAACCAACGCTCTCTAATAGGTTAAATGTGCATACCTCACGAACAGCTCAAGTATCTTATATAGTGCAGGTTAGCATGGCAATCGATTTAAAAATTACACAATGGGTTTGGTACAGCTAACTTTTATGTAAAATTCTAAAATTTATTTATAATAGTCCATCTATATCCTTATTTTATAATTTGAAAATGG
>CM062649.1:9225882-9253764 GCA_031772095.1 Zeugodacus tau | reverse complement strand
TTTGCCACTGCGGTGACTCTTCTTCAACGCACTATCGGCGATGACATTTCCCATTCGTTGTTGCAACAATAAAATTTATGATTTTCGTTTTGTGGAATTTTCATCATTTTGAATTTTGACTTTGTTGTATTTCTATAACTGCCATGTTACGCTCATAACATCTTATTCAAGCACTGAAGGGATCACTGGTGGAGACATCGTGAGGACATCGAAAAATAAGTGATGAAGCCAATTTTATATTTTAGTGATAAAGTGCTTCGGGTAAAGCCTTTAAAAAGATTTGCGCTCAACTTAGAAGTTAGTTACTCACCTACAAGCTTAAAGACCAAGTGATTAAAAAAATCAAAACGTTCAAGTGCATAAAGGTGTTGCTACTGGCTGTTATTGGTATTGATTTAGTGGTGCAACTGTAGTCCGCTGCTTGCAACCGTATCTTCGTACATAATAAATATTTATATGTGACTTATATTTTATGAATTTATTACCAACAGCCATTCATCGTTATCTGCTGTTGTAACATCCGCAACATTACATCGCAAAGTACTAGCCCATTGCAAGGACGCGTACTCATGCACTTTCCGACGGTTTCTGCGTTGCTTCTCCATTTGACTAGCCATGTGGCCAGCAGTCTCTCCCAGTTCAGTTCTTTTAGTTTTGGTACACAGTCTGTTGTATATAAAGCACGACCAAGTAGAAAGGTACTAGCACACCTGCAACCGCTTACATCTTACTTTCTCCGCCTTTCTGCTCTTAGTCCATCTCTTGTGCGTTCCCACATAGCTATTGTTCAGCAGTAGCAGTAGCTATGTGAATTTTATCGCGCCAGCTCCGCTCCATTGCTTGTGGAAAGTTACGTGGCGTTACCGCAGTCTACATATTTGTGGTGGTTCGCTAAATTTTACAGTGACAATATTTATATTCGATTTTTACACACACAATGGCGAAACCCGAAAACCTATAAGTGTAATAACTAAACCATAAATAAAGCTAACAAGTAAAATAAAGTATCGTAAAGGTATAAAGGATTGCTCTAGGTAGAAGCATATCTGAATTTAATTATTTCTGGGAAGTGGGCGTGGCCTTGCCCCTAAATCAGTTTTTTGAGAATATCTCGGAAACCAATAAAACTATATACACCAAACTGTCTGCAGTCGTTTCTGTTACAGACCCCATTACACATAAATAAAATTTTTCACCGTTGCTGTGGTGGTTGTAATTTGGTGGTGAAAAATATTGAAATCGGTTCAGGAATTACTTTAGCCATTTTAATGCCAAATGAACACATCCCTGCATTGTCCTCTAGACTCGTCTAAATACGAATTGGAGGACAATGCAATAATGCACAACAGCGCCAACATTACCAGCGAAAAGGTTCTTATAAGAAACTAATAAGAAAAGGAAGTGAGTAAACACGGTCGGAAAGAAAGCGCCAAGCCGGATCCCCCCAGGAAAACAACAACGACAACAAAGGATCATCAAATCGTCGTGGGATTACCCACCCAAACAAAGGGTTATATTTATAACTATTGTTTATAATTAATCCTAAATTGCGAATGATCTGCTAACCAACATACATTTAAAGCCACTTATTTGTATAACCAATACACACACAAACATTGTATATCCATTGTACCCCACATATTTATAAATTGCGAGAGTATAAAAGTTCTGTTGCGGTCATATTTAGTCTTTCCTCACTTGTTAGTGATCTATTTATCTTGCAGCACTTTGGCAGTATTGCACACATTTTTAATTGCACTTGCTAAAATTGACTTTTATTCATAAAACCTTACCCTTCTCTAACATAACGCACACGATCGATTTTATCTACGTATTTTAAAGTACTGCAAGGATTAGGCAAACTTGACTCCTTAGGTAAACAATTGCAGAATAATAATTTTCTATTTCACAGCCTGAATTCTTGCACATGTAGCTTACCAATTACATACCTACCGAAAGCAATTACACTTTTGCTATACATTATGGCTGTCAATAAAGTTCTCACTTTCTTTTTTGAGACTTTACTTCAAATGTCAATTTGTCCTACTTTCCCTTGAGTGCCGGATGCGTTTACAAAGAATTTAAGAGTAAAATGAAGTTTGCGCACACCCAAATTCAATTTGGACAATGCGAGGGCCGTCAGCGGAGTCGTTCGCTGCGTTTCCATATGAACTTGCCACATGCATCTGCACAACTGTGCCATACTCATTATGTGTGTATGCCGCGTTGGTTTGCCAGGATTCAAAATGTTCATTTATGCAATTTTCAGTGACCAAACTATGGAGCGCGCACATAGTCAGTCTCATTTCCATTATTGGTCGGTCGTCGTCGTCTTCTGGCACATCGCCGCGGCACACTGTCTCAGTCACAGGGACCACAAGCTGTGATCCTCACACAACGCCAGGGTCGCTGTCATGCCATAGCCAACTTTTGGACATATCTTTGGTGATGACATCTTCATTGGCGCCGCTTTACAGCGGCAAAAGCCTCGCCTTCCTCCAATAATCAACGGGGTGTTTGTAATGTGTGTGTCATTTGGGCACTGAAAATCTCATTTATCTCCCCTGCGCTTCAGCCCCTCCATCAGCAAATGTAAAGGCTGCTGTTAAGGTTATTGACAGTGCGAGTGACAGCTCCCAATCGCTGGCGCGTATATGTACTTGTGGTAATTTCACTGACATTTCACTTTCGATTTGCCTTTCCCTGTAATCCGCCCTCAATCGCCGCTCAGCTGAATGGTCCCTGCATAACGACGTCCCAGACTCGCTTTCTGACTAGAACTCTTCCCTTTTGAAGTCAGCTCCTCAATATTTTGGCCTGTTTACTTCATACATTTTGACTGTCTTTTCATTTGACTAGCAGTGAGCTGTTGCAGTTGACCTCTCTGTCTACTGATGTATCCTTGAGCATGCATATCAGCAATCGAAATTGTGTTAAAATTGTTGTAGGAACGACATTCTTTATTATTGTAGAAGGAATTTCAATGCTCGAAACTCGCATCGCCCACCGCTGGTGATTTCCAGAACTTTGTCGCCAATTGCCAATTTCTGACTGTCTGACTGTTGTGGTGATTGTTTTAATCGGCTTTCACCAACTGCTTCTTTAAAGAGTTTAATTAGAGTTGGAAGTCAGCAGTATAAATTCAGATTTCAG
This sequence comes from Zeugodacus tau, assembly GCA_031772095.1. Lineage (NCBI taxonomy): Eukaryota > Metazoa > Arthropoda > Insecta > Diptera > Tephritidae > Zeugodacus > Zeugodacus tau. The sequence goes on along the minus strand of CM062649.1, from coordinate 9,250,611 downwards.
TCTTCACAAGTACTGTCATCCTGAAACCTCGTGGAATTTTTTTCTGTTAGTGGATACTGTTGCTGAATTTATGCCATTTTTTAACATTTAGTTGACGTTCGGCGGGAACTGTGTAACAATAATAGCTAATTCTATTCAAATAGGAAATACATGTTTGTTCATTGCCTGGTTCAATGAGCATTTGCTTTGCATGTATTTCAATAATTATGCCTATTGTTATTTGTCAGAATTGTACAATATTTCATGTCAGCGATAGTTAATGCATTAATGTTTATTATTTCTCCCCATATTTAGCTTTTTACTATTTTTATTCTTTTATATTGTACAAATATGTTTTTGTCACTTCACTCGCATTTTTACAATGAATCACAGCTTATGGAAGTGTCAATATTTATGTTCACAAAAAATTATCGACTGCAAATATAAGTGCTCATGCATGCTTACACCATCGCTTCGTCGTGTATTGAAAGCTACATATTCAAAGAATTACATGAAACACCCAAACAAGAAACGAATTCACTCCGAGAGAAGCGTTTATCAACAAACTAACTCAAACAGTCGAACTGGTCTATTTCCGCTGTGATTTTGTTTCACTCTCTACGTTGGCCGATTGAAAGACGACTTCTCTAATTCTCATATGCCTCGGTAATACCGTTCGACGAAGGAGAGGCGGCGTCAGGAAGAGTGAAATCCGCCTTGGCTGCAAAGTTCGCTATTAAATTCTTTCAACTTTAACTGGAAGATGACCCAGCACTTTTGCCTTTCTATTACTTTAAGATCATTTACGTTTTCTTTGTATGATGTATACTCTCTTCTGGGTATAGTTGAATAATTGGAATAATATATAATGCAAATACTTGGTAATAGGATGAATAGTAACATAACTTTCTAAAGCAATTCTTTAAGAAGCTCACAAACAATAAAAAAGCTTGCTTGCTAATGTAATTAAGTAGAGTGTTTTCTGTCGGTGAGCGGCAGAGCAATAACTTTTAAAGGGACGATTACCCGACGGACTTAAGCTACTTGAAAACAATTTTTATGTTACTGTTTTAACACAAAGCTTTTGTTTATTAAATTCATACCAATTTTTTTTAAATATACGCTTTTCGTGAAAGTGCTAACAATGCTGTTATCACAACTCTCCCGTTGCAATCATAAAACATAACCTATTTTCGCATTTTCGCATACTGCAACAGAAAAAGAACAACGAATTTGCGTACATTAAATTAACAAACAACTGGGAAATATATTTCAGCGGCTATTTATATAATATGCATGCCGTATGCATATAAATGCACAGCGTACACCTCGGAATACAATTCATGCAGCGAAGTAATAGAAACCGCAATAAATGGTGTAGGTGTGATTGCGGGTTTTAAATCAATGTGTTTTGTGCTTTCCTCCTTTTTTACGGATGCATTACATTTCTCTGCGCGTTTTTGTCATTTCGTATTATATTTGTTGAAACGCAGTTATTGTTTAGTATTTGTCCATTCAATTCTTTTGTCTCACAACTTGTGTAGACATTTTTTGCATTTTAACACTCTCGCAACATGTTGCACAGACTAAAATATACCATATACTAAATGTACTGATTTTCATAGTTGGAGTTGGAAATATTTGTAATCAGTTAACAATTCAAACAAAACTGTTCCAAGAGTTTTGCGTTTCCGCAAATTATTCGAAGAAAATTTGAAATTATGTCATTTATCCTGGTCCAAACTCACTTTATTAACAGAATTGTAACATTATATGGTCTACAACTTTGCTTCCGCCGTTTTTTGAAAATATAAGGCTTTTTTTGTATAAAAACGGTTACAAAAATGTTATTCAAAATATTGGCCGTCGCTAGCTACTACTTTCTACATCTTTTTGGCAGCATGTGTATTCCGTGCAAATGTCGAGAATTCAGCTCAAAAAGTGACATTTTTAGTTCTGATAATATTTTTGGGATGCAAACAGATCTCTACAAATATTTTGTTGGGTTAATGTTGACACAAATGTCCAAGATCGATATAAAACGATTTAATCGACCAGTGCTTGACCGTAGAGACATCTATTGGAAAACGGCGGAAGCAAAGTTGTAGTTGTAATAGATGGTGTAATTTTCTCATTATAAACAAAATTTGCCGTCTTATGTTCTATTTAAATTTTTACGGGATAAATAACATTACAGAAGTTGAAGCCATTTGTAGTTTATAATGAATTTAAGACTGTAGTTGCGTGCGTTTGTAGGAAAAATTAAAAAGCTATGAAAACAACAATATTTAAAATATATATAAGTATCTACGAAAGTAGGAGATAGGTAAACAAAAAACTAAGTAAACAAAAACGGAAATTTGGCACCAGAACTTTTACAGCTGCTACCGTGTTGTGTACTTAATCGCACTTGCAAAACCTGTATGAAATTAGCATAGTTCTGTAAATACAGGTGGGATTTGTAGAAAACAAAAGTGAGTAATATCTACACACATAAATAAATTAATGTAAATATGTATATTTCTTGGTAAGCTCAGATCATAGAGCGATCCTAACACCTTAATATTAACTTTTCAAAACCTGTGTATCAACTCCCTTAAATTACATATAAATTTCCCAAAACACTTTTTTCGAGTGATTTATTTACATAATGAGGGGGAGAGTGAGTGGCTTTTCCTCTGCAAACATTTACTAAAATTATTAGACCAACCAAATATAGCTGAGCTGTTGCGGCTTAGCTTTGCAGCTTTGCGGTGTTTTCTTACTTTTAACTATTTACTATAATTACATAGTAAGTTTGTACATACCTATACAGTCCAAAAAGAAATGTGCTATTTCTTTGGAGATGAGAAATTTGATCTGCAATGATACATATTTGTGCAAATATTGCGTTTTTCGGTTGCGGCAACTATCGAGTGGTTTAGTTATACCAATTAGAAAAGTTTTGAGTCCCGAAGCTTCCAGTTTTTAATTGTGTGCAAAAGAAAATCTCACCGGCTTTGGCTATTGAAAGTGAACTCATCACTATGTTGGCTTCTTCATCAGTACTGCCTCTTGCATTGCCGGTAAAACTGTTTTTATTATTTCAAAACTTCTGATGATCTCTGTTGAGCTTTGTATTAACTAAACAATGGACGCTCACACCATAGGCTATTGTTTGCTGTGAATTGCTGACTGCTTGAATTTAGATGCGTGAGCGCAACGCTTGCTATGTTTCTATATCTCTGCACATACATAACTAACTAAAGTGTATCGCACGCATTGAAACTTCATATTTGGTATATTATAGCGATAGCAATTTTATATACTTTCCACATATTCGCATACTCACACTGGCATGCGGTCACCCTATGAGATCCCATACGCAGCTAGAATCTTGTTGTGTGCATTTATTTGTAGAGATTCATTTGTGTGAAATAGTCGTAAAAACGTTTCAATTGATATCCAATCAACGAGCTGTAAATGCCGAGTGGCCTTCGCCACACAGAGTCATACCAACACATGCTAAATTCGTGAATATTGAATATGGTTTGTTATGAATGGCATTTAAGTGCATCAAATGTGAATATCACCAACATAAGCTCACCCAAATCCCATAGCTCACCCACAATATCATGAACATCGAGCAAAGCGGAATGTGCGATTGGTGTGTGGTAAGTGTCATTGCTGCTGAAACAGCTTGCGGATGGGTTCGAATATTCCATATGTATGCGCGGTCAGCAAATGTGGTAACCCAAAGGGATATGCTCGTTTATTGCAGCATAAATATGAAAACGACAATGATAACACTAACTGGCGTAAAAACAATCAGGACTACTAAGTAAGGGAATGTCCGAACCGAATGGCCAATGTGTCACTATATGTCATGCACCGCCTAACAGTATACACTGCAAAATCCCAAGCGAGAATAAAAAATAAATAATCAAAAAAAAAAAACCTAGATTTCTGTTAACTCCCACCGGCAAAATACCGTTATGTGGACTTGATTAGTGCGGCCACCAAAATTGCCAACAAACATGAGGCATTCTGATATGATGTTATACTGAGGAGAAGCATATTTGTTGTGTTTACATATACTGATTTAGAAATAATATAGTTTCTTCTTTACTCAATTCGAACATCTTCAAAATAAATACGATACACTTATATACAATATTATATATATATTGCATTTCATTTCATTTTTTGATTTTCCATGTTTCTGCAGTAAACCTCAATGTTAATATTTTCCAGTTTTCTTCTCGAAATGCTTCATTCTTCCTTTCCGAAAATCCAATAAAATGTGCCGCTTGCCTAATGTTACCGTCTGCCAACATGAATATATTTTTATCCGTTTTGCCGGCAGGCGTTCAAACGTAAGCCTTCAACACGTGGCACTCTACGAGACAACTCTCGTACATTCAGACATGTTAACCCCTTCCTCTTGTTCTGCGAGTTGAACGCCCTGTACAATGTGAACTTTTTCATTGATAACATTTTTTGTTTGCTGAGAGGGGCGAATACTCCCATATCAGAATTGGAAATTTTTGTCCTTGTGACAAAATCAACTGGCATTATGTGACAATATCCGTAACAAGCTGTCACCACTTACTCCAACCACAAAGCAATATTCAATAGATAGGAATTCGAAAAATTTAGCCGGAATTTCGCGATGGTGAAAGAAGAAGCATAACATCAAGTATGAAGAATGTACTGTAAAACAAGTAAGGAAGGGCTAAGTTCGGGTGTAACCGAACATTTTATACTCTCGCAAATTATTTATTTAACTTTATTTATATTATGAGTATATAATTAATATTCGTCATATATATATACCAGAATATTAGGTTAGAAGCACCGAGGTCTTCGTGTTCGATATATGGGCCTTAAAAACCTATGGTCCGATTTCGGCGATTTTTAGAATGGGGCTGCCACACTATAAACATAGTATTTGTGCAAAGTTCTGCACCGATATCTTCACTAGTGCTTACTTTATATATTGTAAAGTAACCGATTCAGATCGTCTTCAAAGTTCTGGTATATGGGAAGTAGGCGTGGTTGTGAAGCGATTTGGCCTATTTTCACAGCATATCATTGGGATGTAAGGAAACTATTACAAACCAAGTTTCATTGAAATCGGTCGAGTAGTTCCTGAGATATGGTTTTTGACCCATAAGTGGGCGACGCCACGCCCATTTTCCATTTTGTAAAAAAATCTGAGTGCAGCTTCCATCTGCCAATTCTTATGTGAAATTTAGTGTTTCTGACGTTATTCGTTGATGAGTTAACCCACTTTTAGTACTTCTCAACCGAACCTTTGTATGGGAGGTGGGCGTGGTTATTATCCGATTTCTCTCATTTTTGGACTGTATTAAGAAGTGAAAAAAAGACTGCAGAAAGTTTGGTTTATATAGCTCTATTGGTTTCCGAGATATGTACAAAAAACCTATTTGGGGGCAGGGCCACGCCCACCTCCCCAAAAAAATTACATCCAAATATGCCCCTTCATAGTGTGATCCTTCATACCAAATTTTATTTCCATAGCTTTATTTATGGCTTAGTTATGGCACTTTATGTGTTTTCGGTTTTCGCCATTTTGTGGGCGTGGCAGTGGTCCGATTTTGCTCATTTTCGAAAGCAACCTTCCTATGGTGCCAAGAAATAAGTGTTCCAAGTTTCATTAAGATATCTTAATTTTTACTCAAGTTACAGCTTGCACAGACGGACGGACGGACGGACGGACGGACGGACAGACAGACATTCGGATTTGAACTCCACTCTTCACCCTGATCACTTTGGTATATATAACCCTATATCTAACTCGTTTAGTTTTGGGTGTTACAAACAACCGTTATGTGAACAAAACTATAATACTCTCTTAGCAACTTTGTTGCGAGAGTATAAAAAAGGAATTGTTATTTTAATATTTAAACAAAAATCAAATAGGGTAAAGTGTGTTATCTACGTATATTTTCAAAACATGTGCCGCTATTTCAATATTTAAAGAGGATAAATCGTTAGAAAGGCCCTAGCGACACGCATTTACCGCCATAGTGTATGGGAACCGATGCGAGCGAATTGCTTTAATTATATATTAGACTCTAGGATAGGTAATTTCTGAAGAAAAACGATGTCGCAAGTTGGGAAAGCCATTAAAGGTCCTGACAAAAGTGCACCATAAATAAGTATTTGTTCAAGAGTAAACAGGTTAAAGCACTAAATAGGAAATAATTAGAAGACCATGACCACGCCCTAAAGCTCTTAAAGTTATAATTCTATAATACCGTTGAAATCTTGAAACGTGCTGACTATAGATTATTAGGTAATTATCAAAAATAATCCAAAACTTTCCTAAACTGAATTTTATTTTAATTACTTATCTATTTCAATCAACAGCGTTCTCGCGATAATTATATACATGCACCAATAATTTGGCTATAATGAGTTTGCAGAACAAAACAATCGTTCTTCAAAAGTATCCCTCCAGTAACTCAATTTCGCCCGAAAACAAGGTTATTTGGCATTTTTAATTGCTCTGCCGGAAAGTTTGCTTATGCCATGGAGTCCAACACACTCGAAAGCCATGGCGACAACAAAGTACAATCAAATATGCTAATACAGAAAACGTGTCCGCATTTGCTAACCGGGGCGGGGGTCTTGTTGATTATTTGCATTTTATATTGTTCTGTTTATCGAACAACATGGCGGATGAGTGCGAAAGTATGTAAATAATCGACCGCTTCCTCCACGCTGTCGATAGGGCAATAAAAAGTAATGCGCACGAAATTAACCAAATATAAAGGCACAGACCCTCATCAGTATATCAAGATTTTCCGTTCGCTCAATTTCGACCCATCCGATGCGCGAGTTCATATTAGCAATAATATGGCAAACAATAAGCATACATATTGAGTATCGGCAACTTGTTACGAGATATGGGTTTTATGAATTTCTATGGTGTGGCAGCTGTCGTTATATTTTATGTCAGCCATTATTGCCACTAACACCCCTAGCGTGGGTGTGATTGTGTGCATATGTTCCCGGAATGTATGCGACAAAAGTGGAAGCGTGCAAGTTGAGCCTGCAGCGAAACATGGGACTAGTCCAGAACACCACCAGTCTACAACTCCAATTCCCTGACAGAAAAGGTTCAAAGCAGAAGAGCATAGTTAGGTCAGTTTGCTAGTATTTTCCAAATACTGATTCAAGACCATGTAAAAGAACAAAATCCAAATTAAAGTTGTTCGTGAACTTGTATATTTCTGCCTGAAATTCTGCAGTAGGAAACTTTTGAAGATCCCAAATGCTTGCTTGGAAAACGAAGGTCGGTTAACTAGTTGGGTTTGTAGTTGTTGCTAGTTGTCAAGTTGTTGGTAACGCGTTGATTGATTGTGGGGCTTATTTCTGCTCTTATTATTACGAATTAGTCCTCGGAGATTATTTTTCGTATGAAATACTTGTTGTTATTATGTGCGAAATGCCCTGATATTTGTTAGTTGCGATAAAAGTGCAAAATCCAATGCATTTATGATGATGCCGTAAGACTTTAATCCGATATTAGCTAATGACGAAATGAATTTGTTTTGAACCGCATAAGCGAGTCAAATGCGAAATCATATATAAGTAATTAATATGGAAATGTGTATTGAGTTGAGATAAAGTAATGACAAATTTGTAATTAATTTTTGGATCCGTGCGGTTGCTAATAGTCAATAATTTAGATGCTAAAGCTAATAGTCTCTTCATCAAACTAAAGAAGAAGCAAAAACCAAAAAGTCAAATCATTTCGAGGTGAACGTTCACTCTCTGCGGCGTGTGTGTGTGTAAATGATTTATTGTTGGCATTTTGCCTTATAAAAATTTCGCACCTGCATATTTGCGCATTGTTCACCGCTGGCAATGACTGTTCCAGTCTAACCATTGTTTATGGGGGCTAATGACCGTTTGCAGCGCGCAGTGACTGCGTTAAATGAGGGCCATGACATTTAGATATATAGGTATGTATGTTTGAAAATATTAAAGTGCATAGTCAGCTATGACTTGTTACCAGGGAAATTTGTTATCAATGCTCTTCGGTTAACTAGGAAAATATTAATAGCTTAATAATTGCATCACTTACTAAATTTTTTCCATAGAAAATACTTAATAAACTACTAGAACTAGAAAATATTTTTAGAAACGTTTAAATACGAAAAAAATTAAAGTTTTTCAAAGTAAAAATTGCATTTCTATTCAATGATCGTCCATTAAATTAAAGAGAAATTTATGCAAACAAGTTTTTTAATGGAAATTTGTTCTTACATAGACACGTAGCAAAACAGGAAGCAGGCAAAGCGATCATAAATTGCAGCTGGCAAGGGAAGCGGCTGTTGCAAGGCATACCTTTGATACAACTAATTATAATTATTTTTATAGCATACTTGCAGGCGCACGGACAAACAAACACAAAAGCACGACACTATGCGAGCTAGCGATTTGTCACGCTTACATTTTGCCCGAACTCAAATATACCCACAAACCCAGTGCCTCGGCTGTTGCTACTGAAGTCATAAAATATTCGCATTTGGTATTTAAATTTTGCGACACAAGGTTGGCGTCTCATTGTCATTTCAACACGCGGTGGCTGTGGCGGTGGCATACCAAAAACACTAAGCTTATAATAAATGGAAGAGAATACGCCTGAATATGCTGGAATCGTTCGACGCCGCTCAAGCAACGTACAGAAGTGCGGCGGGTTCACACAGCGAAGGAGCCAGTTGCTGAAATGAGTATGTAAAGCAAGGACCGTCGCAGCGGTGCCCACAGCTCACTTCTACACACTTTACCTTTTTTAGAACGTAAAGCTATTATGAATTGCGTTTGGGAAGTTTCCCAACTTAACGGTAAGCAATCGTGCGCAGGGTTGCCAACTTCTATACTACAAATTTTGGTTATTTCAAGTGTGGCTTGCATTCCCCATAATCAGCAACAAAAGTGTATGAATTCGCATAAAAATATATACAAATTTGTGTTGGTGAATATCTATTGTATTATAATTGGACTACTATACCCCTTTATTAATTTTTAAATCGTGGAAATAGAGTTTATCCGACGGAAAAGGCGCCAAAGCACTCAACTAGTTTGTTCTGGTATGACTTGTTCGGGATAGACGAGGCGGTCCGAAAATTTGCGAATACTTTAATGAATAAACAACCCTCTTGAACCAGTAATGTTTATTTATTTTTTGACGAATTGCCCCATAATTCTAAGAATTTTTTAAATTTAAATGTGATTTGGGTAAATTTAGTTTAATGTCCCCCAGACCCCTTCTCCGAAGCTTTGTGTGAAATTAATTTACGGGTTTAATTTACCGTTTATTTAAATGCTTTTGAAAACCTCTCAATTGAAAATCGCTTGTGGCTACTCCGCGCTGTTTCCATTATCTTAACTTGCTATATGGTATACTCTTTAAATTGCTTTAAGCTCTCAAATATGTAAGTTGCACAGTTGACAAATCAATTTTTGAATAACTTTTACAGTTACAAATACAAATATCAATTGTAGGTGCATATATGCCAATTTTTGTCCAGTTATTTCCGTTTAATTTTATACATAAATTCACGACTCATTGAATCGAATAAGCGCTCGATTTTTTGTTTGCATCTTCTTGTCAATTGCTTTTTCAATACGATTATTTTTTGTTTTTGTTTTTCTGTTGATGAATTCATAATTGATTTATCGCTTTTTTAGCACATGTGGGTGGCATCGCCTCGTACCCACCAACTCAACCAGGTTGTAGGATGCTCGATTGACTTCTACCAACGCGAGTGTACTGTCACTCCGACCGGTGCTACCGCAGATTGTCGCTGCACAATTTTCGACAATTCACATCGCATGCCATTTTGACTGATTGACAAATAATGAAACTTTTAATGGAGTTGCAAGAGTATTTTCAACAAATTTTCTTGTTTCTCGTATGTGGATGCATCCAATCCTGCAGTCTGTGCTCCTCGTTGCTGTTACTGTTAATATTTGTTATATAACATACATGCAGACGCCTGACGCCTGCCTTGCACATGACAGATGAAATACAGTCGACTCTTTACTTACACTGGTGTGATTCTGGTTTCTCCATAGTAAATTGGAGTTTGAGCATTTTCGAAACTGTGACACAAGTATAGTATTTATATAAGTATATATAAATTCGTTTATTTGTGTATAAAAGTTACAAATATTAAAATATATTTCTGGGAATTAAACAGTTCTTGACTTTGCTATGTGAGGTTTACAATAAATAATAAATAATAAAAATCAGGCATAAAATTCTTATATAGTTAGTCTACATCTTTGCATATATTCTACATATTTACATGTGTTTTGCAAAAACTTATTTTTAAAATGAATGAAAATAGAAGTGACTCTTGGCATTTCATTACTAGTGAAATGGGCAAGCAAGTTTTAGCCAAAAATTTAGAACGTCGTAAAAACGTTCTTAACAAAAAAAAAATAAAATAAAGGAAAATATTTTTATACAAAACACATTTTTTTTTATTTTTCTCTTTATGTAATTTTTTATTAGCACAGCTTCCCATCCCACCCACTTACACGCACACTTGAAAATTTTCCCAAGCAAATAAATACGTAAGTGGCGTAAGTAATATACTTACGAGTATATGTGTGTATGTTTATGTAGCTTTCCTTGAATTTTTGGTGTACACCTCTATAAATAATTCAAATTTAATCGGAGTGAGGAGTGACTTAGGTTATCAAACGCAACAAGGAATTACACACATACACACATGTGCTACTCACGTAGCTCGCATTGCGCTTGTTTATTATTCTTTCGAGCACTTACTCTCTTGTGCTCCTTAATATTTTTCGTTGTTTAGAACCCTCATATTCGTAAGAAAATACAAAATTTAAAAATTTACTTTGCGCTTTAAAACTCGCAGCGCTCTGAGTGACTTTTAAACCAATAAATTCCTACTTCAACGAATGATGAAAAGGATTTATGAAGACCTCAATCGAATCCCTCGAGCAATGTAACTCTAGCGCACTTTTTGGCAATGCACCCAAGCAGTCTTCGAAATTAGTGGCATCACGCAGAGTTCCATTGCCTAATTCACAAATAAAATATCTTTCGAGAAGACCTAAATAATTTATAGCTCTATATTATCCTGTAATTGCTTTAAAAACATATAAACCTTATTTCGTACATTATTCAACAGAATTTCAACTGAATTACACTACTATTTATCAATGCTCGCTCCTAGCTAAAGCTCAAGCAAATATAAATTTACCAAATTATTTGCAAATAATCATTAATTCTATGTTCGCTTGCCACAATTGAAATGAATATAATTACCACGCCCATTTTGGCCACTGTTCCCTACCGGATGCTAAGGAAATAAGAAAACCGAATAATAAATGCCGTTAGGCAAAGTGTTGGGCATAAAGCTATTTGTTTTCACCGTTACTTATTTGATTTCCTCCTTCTACATAGAGGTGTGCTTCGGCGAAATAAATGGGCGCAACGCTGTAAATTTTCATTGAACGTCGACGAGCAGCATAAGATGGCAATCTATGAGGCATAGCCAAAAAAACGACAAGTAGCTCGTACACATGTTATAACGCCCTACAGACAGCGGCACGCAAGCGATCCATAAGATGCATTAGTATTCAATTTAAATTAATTTAGCATTTGCGCCATTAAGCGCTCTGACTTTGGAATACCGTTAGAAATCGCGAATATAAATTGCGAGAATTCATTGCCTATTTTCAGGCACTAAAGCAACCCGCAAACAACGCTAGGCTCGCGGTGGAAAGCACTTAACCTCGTAAGCCGCCATTACAGCGGCTCTCACCTGGCTAGCTTGCACTGAAGACCATTTTTCTTCGGCCATTTTAAGCGGCCGTTCCACCCGAGAGCTTGCTGAAATTAGCAGATGTATGGTTAGGCTTATTCGCGCGTCGCATCAGGCACTGGCGTGTAGCTCGCGGCTTCTGCTGTTTTAAACCGTGCAATACAATTTTGAGAAATTAATTGCTTGCGATAAATCGCTAATAGGGAGCAATCGCATGTGGCTCACACTCAGATCCATGGTGCGGAAACGGACATTGGACGTAAAAATCGTAAAATTGATTATCAGTGCTTTGAATTTAGTATCAAAAAGTATATTTCAGCTGCTACTAAGTTAATCTGAATTTAAAAAAATGTTTAATTTCGAAAACCAACCCGTTATGAACCCGTTATGAACATACTGAGGTACTCAATTTGTAGCGGAAATAAGTACGCTTTCCACATATTCAGTGCATCTCTCTCTCTCTCTCTGTTTTTAGTTAACATTGTGCACATTTCTTATTATTCCTTTATTCAAATTGCAACAGCACTAACCATGCTTATTCGTGTACTTCATCTCCTACATTCAATCCACTGCCTTTCAAATTAAAAATTCAACCCAGCAAATTACGAGTTGCAATTCAATACAAGGCTGGTTAACCAATCTAAGATGCATCAAGTGCAGCAAAGTGAGAGACCCTTGCATGTTCGTATATATACATATGTTTACATGAGTGCAGTTATATTTCCCTTCTGCGTGAGTGTGTGTGTAATTGGTTATATGCAGCCTCTTTGTATCACAAATCGGCACTTGGCTTATGCTGGTACGCCCTCAAACAAACAAATAAGCAAGCAAAGTGAAGTAAAATCAAAGCTTCTGAAAGCACAGAACCTCGCAAAGCCACTGAAATTAATTACGTTATATGCAAATGCGGCAATCATAAATTCAATTGCCGATGGGATTGAGGTATGAAGGACGTGCTTCAGTCGCTATACATAGTATGTATATACACAGAGAGATCGAAATTAGTTTATATTCTGCGAAAATTTAATGATCTGAGCCAACACATTTGTGTAGACCGAAATACTTTTTTATATGCTATGCAGCAGCCTTCTTTATATTTTCTAAAGAGAGGATTTAACTACAAATTTCACCGAATAAAGAATTTGTAACAGAAATCCTGTAATTATTTTCATCTCATAGACTACAAAAGTTGTGGTTTAAAATTGTAATGTTTGTTTTATGTTTGGGACGTTTTCTTCTAAGTAAACTGAGCACTTCACGCGAATGACTTGGTACAGATATATGCTCGCATCTATTGATTTCGTTATTCTTTCGCTATTAACAGCTTTACATACACATGCATCTACTTGCCAGTAAATATAGTATAATCGCACTCTGCAGAGTGCTTAAAATATTTTTTATTGTTCCATAAAATTGATGGCACGCATGTGTGCCAAGCTTTTTTCTTTACCCGCGTTGCTTACTTATTTATGCGGAAGCTGTCTACCTTGATGTTAGGCGCTTACTCCACTTTGTATTTTCTTCTTTGATGCCTGTATTCGTTGGGAGGATTTTATTGAATATTTATTGTTATTTATTAGCCAAATAAAGGTGTTTCACACATCGATTTGACAACGATGCTGTTTGCGCCTAATAACCGTTTGAAGTGGCACACAGACGCCGGGCTTTGCATACCAAATTACTTGGTCCCTACTACCGCAGAAAGTGCGAAATTATTGACTCGTAAAATACCGTAAAAGTTTCATCCTTTTTGGGAAATTTTGGCAAACATTTCAAAGTTCAAACCTACGCAAACAAATAGACCATACTTAGGCGGGAATAAACTCATTTGCAGCTGGGTCTCACCCAATATTCTCAACGCAGTATGTACATCATTATCACACCTTGTAGTGTTCAGTTTATAACTGTGATTATGCGAAAACTTTTAGTATTTGGCATTTGCATATTGCTCGGAGAGTTTCTATTATGGCGTGAATGCCACATATCTGCACATACATAGAAGTGATTCATAATAAACAAATCTCAGCGCAATCTTCATTAAGAAGTTTGATTAAGATATTCTTCCCGAAATGTTTATTATTTTGAACTTAACCACCCCTTAAATGCATAAACAAATTAGTGGCCACTGCAAAGCATCCATTTCAAATTACCCAATTCATTGTACTGCAATAAAAAGCGGAACTCTGCAATCGGTGCACAAAGTTTTAGCCTAATTTGCAGCACATTGTTTGCCCATAAACCGTGCGGTGGCTACAAAGCAATTAAACTCTTGGTCACTCACCCACATAATTGCAGCGCGCGCAGCCGGCAACGCAAGCAAGCTAAAGGTGATTATTACTGTTATATTGCTAACTGTTGTTTCGCACTCAAAAGCAGTTCTGGTGAAAGTTGCTAATGACATTATCGCCACAACATATATAGTTTCCAACAAGTTGCAGTGAACAAGGAAGGAGGTAACCCAATTCGTGTTTAAAACACAAAAGTCCTAAGCTTCCTAGAATCAACTGGATATTAAAAATGCATATTACTAACCAACCGGCATTACCCATGTATAAACCATTTGCAGACCATACAGGTCTCTTATATATTAAAGAGAAACAATATCAAATGCACAAGGTATAATCATGGACTAGAAGCCATTGTAGAGTGGCGTGTGTGATAATTGATTTTCAACAGAGTTCCTTTATTCTCCTGTTTTCATATCACATCTTGCCATTTTGGCGTCACTTATTAATACGGGAAACTCATTCATGAACAGTTTAATTTTTATTTTTCAGGATAATACATACACGTTTTAAGATTTCAGTACAAAAGCTTTGACTAAGACTTCTTCCCATATAATTAAAAAACGTGAGCCGGCGTAAGGCTTCAGATTTTTTCATCTCCACCTCGAGCGCACACTAATGGATGCATGTACAAGCAATTTTGTTGAAGAAGCTACCTCTTACCCATCAAGCCGTGTGCTATTAGCAACAGTCTGCAGGCTAATTGGCCACCAGAAGTACAACCAAAGCAGAGCAAATTAAGCACCTCTCCCATAGAATGAAGAGGTAATAAGATGGTGGGTAGAAAATCAGGCAACGACAGCGGAGGAGTTTTTACTAAGAAAGTGGTGAAATACTGCAAACTCGTATGAGACATAAAATAGATGAGAAAAAGAAGTGCTAGCGAAAGAAACAGGCAATGATAAAATAAAATTTAATAAGGGAAAAAATAAGTATGATAGATAATGGCAAAAGCCTTCTTCTTCTCTCATGTGGGTGCGTGTAGGCAGCAGAATCATAACAATGACTGCAACAGCAAATTGTTTAGCCCACCCCATCGTGAAATTTGCAAAATGGTCCAAAAGGTCTTTCAAAAAAGATAAAAATTAAATCCAATCACAGTCAACAAGAAAGCCAAGAAATATTGTATGAAACTTATTTCTCAATGCTGGCACATATTTTCACATGTTTAAGTATATATAGTACATATGTCTACTAGAAACGAAAATCCCAAAGTGGATAAGAGACATACATATGTTGGGCCACTACTGGTTTATCTAGGAGTATTTCGTAAGTGCTCCCAGTGTGACACCAATTAACCATGTTGTCCAACAACTTTTGCTGGGTTGTTTATTTTTAGTAAAAAAATGTTAATGAAATACACGTAAACATCTTAACGCACACGCATTACAAATGTAAACCGACAATGAAATAAATTCTTAGAATTAATTTCTTTAATTTCTCATAAAGTTCCTCTCATGCCAAGCACTACTTTACACTTGAAGGAGGCAAAGGAGGTTTAGTGCTGGTATGAAGGCGTTGTTGTTTTGAAGTCAGAGCACGCTTAGGATTAAACGAAAACATAAAAAAATTGATACTCATTTACTTCATTAATGCTGATTAAGCTGCAAAAGGCCTTTATGCCGAAAAAATAGTATTATGTAATAGTAAAAGGGGAGAGAGCTGTAAAGAGATTGATGCTTGACTATGCTTATTTTTCTACTTTACCCCCGAAGCTAAGTAATAATGTAGTGTGAAATTTCGGCCAAATTTATGCGGAATTTATCGAGAAAACATCGCGATATAAAACAATTACACAAATACTTACAAACGTTTACATTTATATATTCTCTTAGTCGGTATGAAAAGATGCCCCAATTTGGATGTCTCGCTATAAGTGTTTCATGGCAGTAAACATTTTAGGTAGGCTGAGAGCTATATATCTCACTTTTATAATTATAATATAAAACTCAGCAGCACAGGGCTCTTGCAACACTTTTGCAGTTATTGGACGATCATGCCGGTCGTAGTTATTCCACTTACATTTTCGTATTAAAATTTTGTTTTTTGCACTTACACTCACTCTCGCATATTCGAGTACCCAAAATAAATGGCACGGCTGGGTCATTGCGAATGGCTTCTATTTTAAGTACACTTTTCGCATTTTAGTAAGGTTTCATGTTTCCTCAACACGTCGAACAATGTCAAGCAGTTTCTTCTCCTTAGCACCTGCCGGGGTGAACACAAATGCCTCACTCTCCTAATAATCCCCTTAACTTGTTTTTCGGACATTGGAGCACTCGCTTTCGTTTTGATTTCGAATTCATATTGTTGACTGTGGCGTCGTGTTGCATGCTTCTGGTGATTACCAAGTGCGCAATTTGAGCAAAGCTGACACAAATTCCCGTTTGAGTGGGTATTTTGTACAGATTTATTGTTTGTTGTAAAACTAAGCTGATTTGCCTGAGCGGGTATGTAAGTGGGAAATGAGCAGCATCCAGTAATTGTTTTCTAAGTGGGCCTAACCAAACAATTGTGGAGTGTAGATTAACATAACTCATAACTGACTTACAAATCAGTTTGCTAGTGTGAAACTTATGAGCTGTTTCCCTGTCTGACTAAGTGCTTTAACATCCCAAACATCAGAAATAATGTTAACAGCTGTTAATTTTTAATTTCTGCAGGTTTCAGATCAATAGTGAGCCAAAAGACAATGTGAAAAGAAAACAAAACAACCGGCTAGGACTGTAATTTTATTTAATAAGCACAGTCTAGACCTTGTATTGGATTTGGGGACGGCTAGACTTGGAAGGGAATATGAAGAAAGAAAACAATTGTGTATACCCACGGACACAATACTTCAAGAAGACTGCTTATGTTCAATGGTTACGCTTCAAAAACACGACTAAGACACATTGGAACTTCAAAGTTGTTCAAACCAGGTTTTCGGCGTTAACATGTCACATTGGAGTTCAATCGCTCGTGTAGCAAATCTTGCTACCCATATATCTGTCATCCCGTCGCCTGAATATACTTCGCACGTGAGCGTGAGAGAAAAGCTCTAATTTCTCTCTTATTTGCCGTGAATCGGATGAGCCATAACATGAATTTTCTCTACTCTCTTAATTTGCGCAAGTCCAGTTATTTCACACAATTTCTCTCTCTATCTCTCTCACACACATTTCATCCCTTCATATGTCGGTTATAGCATTAACGTCGGAAATACATCGGTCATTGTGCCGCAGTATTTTAGCCTCAAGCGCGTCTGCTTATCAAAAACGTGCAATGGGCCAGTTTTGTTTCGACAATTCGACAGCTAACATGGCAGAATCCTGGATGTTTTTGGTGACTTTTTATCAAGTGAAATTTACGTAAATCTTTATGACAAGGAAAGGAAGACTAGCATTTAGTCGATATTTCTGCAATTCTAAGTGTCTGCAAAATACCGTTAATAAAATTTACGCATGTATGAATTGAGTTGCAAACGGAATTGTCCCGCGTTTTTGACAAATTTCAATACAACCAAAACATGAAATTTAGTTGTCATGCTCTGTAACAATTTCATCCATTTGATATCTTCTTTATGAGCGGAAATAAATGAAACGGAACTATGTATTGTTATTTCAGATAATTATACGGAGGGGTACCTGGCGGTGAGATACCAAGATTCACAATTCGAACTTTCAACTTCTTCTGCCTAAAACCTCCTCTAAAGTCATTGAAAAATAGAGAGGAAGAATCTTAAAAAAAATAGCGAAATTCAACTGATGGATTCAATTTAAAATAAATTACGCTTTTATTTACCGTAAAGGTGTTTTCATTTATCTTTTGTAATTATTTTTTAATTAATATTCCACTCTGTAAACGCTGCTTTAATGCCACTGAGCGCCCGTACGCTAATATTCAATGGTTCGTTGTGCATATAAATCTTTTGGTAATAATGTATGCAAGCCGCTTTTGTTTATTTATCACACTTGTAAAAATAACAAAAAATAACGGGAATTGTAAAAAATTAAAATTTCGCGGGTTTGAAGAACCCATTTGGATTTTTTTTATTATGTTGATATAAATGTCCCTGTAATGCGATACAATTTTCCGCTGTGTTATATCTTATTTTATCTGTAGCAGCCGATAAGGTTCGCCGAGTTTTTATAAGCTTATGACTTCATGAACTTGTTTCCTATTTCCAAAAATAAAGAGAACCTTAAAGGGCCGTCCTTTTACAAGTATACAAAAAATCGCTGAAAGAACCAAAGGCTTTGCCAAAAATCGAGTTTGAATAGTGTTTCGACGCAAGATCAGGCCAATACAATTTCCCCTTCAGCGAATTCTCCTTCTCCTTCCTTCGACGAAAAATTCGAGAATTAAATAAGTAATCGATTTTAAGTTAGTGCTTTTGAGAGCAGGAATAAATCTATCTAGCTATTATTGCTGTCTATGCTCATCAACCTGCGACAGCGCAATCGAGTGTCAAAATAAATATGTTCGTACATGTTTACATCCCCTCACTTACCCTTTATTTCTTACATTTGTTTACTTTTCGTTTTCATACACTTTGCCTCCTTTTGTTTCATTTGTTTATTCTCTGCCTTTGCGCTTTTCTGGTGCTCGCAACAGCATGAAATTACAGTTAACAATTATTCTCCTCCTGCTGCCCCATCACCGATTGCTATGTCCTTGCACTTTAACCTACACTAACCCCTATTTACGCTTTCAGCACGCCGTGCCGCACCCACCCTTCAACTGTCGCAATCAACGCCACAGTCTTCATTAACTCCGCCTTTTGCCGAATTCCCTTGACCCTGCTCGCCTGCTTTCGTCATCTGGTGGCAATTTTTGGCTTCGGATCTGCTTTTGTACTTATGTACATATACACACATAGATTCATTAAGCGTTCCGGTTAGGCTCTATGTGTTTGTGCGAGTGTGAGTGTGTGCGTCCTTGCGCTTATGTACTTTGGTGTTCGGCTACGTTTGGCAAAGCAATGAAAATAGCTGCCATGTGCTGTGCAGTGTTGCAAGCTGCCAGTTTTCCGCTCAGTACACGTTCAAACATTAACAACATACACACATAACCAGCATGTGCCGGCTGTGAGTCGGATTTTCCCTTTCACTTGCTAAAACTCAGTTTACGTGACTTCATTTCACTTTATTCCAAAATGGTCACGTGCGTGTGCATGCAGCAATTTGTTACATGTACAACCACAATACACAGACAACAACAACACTAACGCTAATATAGTGCATCGTACTGCATAGAAATTAGTGCAAACGCGGAGGATATTTAAGCGCTGACATTAGGGGAGGGAAGCCATAATTTACCATAAGAAGCGCTTCCTGCTTCAGGGAGAGAGTTCTGCTATGCAGAGGTCCTGAAGTCCTTTGGAATTGCAGCGTTATATAACTATATTTTGGTGTTGAGGAACGCATTGAACTTTTAGGAAAAATCAAGATTCTGTGTTGGCATACGCATTGGATTAACATTTCTAAATTTACATATTGAATAACAAGGCAAGCTTGGCAGGGTTACAATTTCGAATGTCAAAAGTGCCAAACGCGTATACAAAACTGTTCCATACATTTTAGCAGCTCAAGTTGCTGCAACTGCCACAGCTACCAGAAGCCGCACAAGCGAAATCTTTCCAAAACTCCCGCACACACGCAGCACTCCAACTTGCCACCTGTCGCCTTCGACACGTCGGTCATTGTGCAAGCGGAGCTTAACAGCACCAAAAGTTTCACCAACATACAATTTCACCTGACCTTATCTATTAAGGTTAAGTATACGCAGTGTACATCGACTGCAAATTATTTATGTGGTGTGCCAGCAGTGTTTGCTAAAATTTAAATGAAGAGAGGCTAGAAGTTTAATAACCACTTGATTGCACTGCGCCCTTGACCCTTCTTATCAACACTGTGTGCACTGCAGTTGCTAAGTGGTCAGATGGGAGCATACTATTAGCTACCCACATATGCTTAAGTTACTCAATGTTTTCTTCTTTCTTTGCCATCGGTTCACTGCAAAGTCTTTAAGCCGCTTAAGCTGTCGCACAGCTTAAAGTTGACTGGATTTCATTTATTTAATCTAGTTCGGGTTAACACTGCCTCTACGCCTTCTTACATCGTGTGTATTGGTGTGAAAGCCCAGCAGTATGGACTCTCAAGTTCTCAAGAAATATGCATACATTTAGGTTCTCTGCTAAAATTATGACATTTACGAATTTGCAATTTCACTGCAAATGCGGATTGGGAAGTTCAAGGAGCAGAAGAAGAAGCCTCCAGCAACAAACTAAGCAGTATAAAGTTTTTGTTTTGATAAAGTTTCGCTAAAGCATCTGTAAGGCGTGTCTATGTGGACAAAACTGAATTAGATATGCGAAGCCTTGTATATTTTTTCATTGCTTTTCTTTGGCTACTTTCCTTAAGTTCGACCCAAGTTTTACACTCCTGATTTGGCAAGGAGGCAGAAAGACTTTTGATACAATCATATGATATGTCTGTCACAAGTTAGGCTTATGTTTTGTTTATTATTAAAATCGCAAAAAAAGACGAAAGCTGACGAAAGCTGACGAAATGTGTAAAAACAGGAATTAATCAAATACGTATTTGACAATGAAGCTTTAATAAGTATACTTACTGACATCGCACTACATCGCACTACATCGAATACAACACAAAACTTGTACTTTAATTAATTAAAAAGCTGTCCATCACCTATGTTGATTATATCGTATCTAAGTTATTTCTGTAAATAAATAATTTAGTGAATTCCAATTTTTGGACTAATTGGTGAAGTAGTAGTAATTTTCAAGGTCATAAATTCAGGTAAAGATTTGTGCGACAAATAATCAAATAATTTAATATGAAACAAACTTGGATTTAATAGAAAATATATTATTCGTCTACAGCCGTACTTAAGACATGTCAACTACGCCGTTGCTGCACAAGATCAACCGGGTCATTGTGGATTGATTATCGCACACGTCATGTACATACATACATATTTATCAAATAGCTGTGAGCGTTCATAACACGGTCTGCCATAGGTTACGTATACGCCCCATCAGACGAATCTGACGGAGGCATGTGCGCATAAATATTCACGCTGGGCACGTGTTGGTATCACAATGTTTATGCGATGAAAAATACCGCGGCAAATGACATATGCATAGGATCAATGCGCAAATTGTTTATGCGTTGACTGAGGAATGGTTACATTCAGGTCGCGTGGATAGGTATAGTGCCAAAAACAACACAACAAAATCATATTATGACGAGATTAGCGCAGTGGTGGTGGTGATAGAATACCGTTGAACTTTCTATGGCATTTTTTAAGTTGCGCTCTAACAGAAATTCATGGCGATGATGAAATTGATGGACATTTTACAATAAACGCTCAGTTAATTAGGAATAGGATGCAATTCCATTCTTTGGATGCTTTCTTCATTCATTTTCAATTGAAAATCACTACTGGCTAATCGACATGTCAAACGATCGATGTTTGAAATTATATAATTGCCATTCAATGGCAATCTCTGTGAGTTTGTCTGGCTGCCATACTCAGCTGGACATGCATTTCAATTAGCCTCTGGTGACGTGCTCATTTATTACCTAAACAAACACGAATAATTGAGTTGAATGGCAAAGACGAAACACATAACCACTGCATTGTAGGCAAACTGTAAACAAATGCTGAGAATATCTAGATCTAATACAATTTCATATATTATTATAGAAACACACTGACACGTAAACAAGCGAGTGAGGTTCCTCTAGGTGCTCCCGCTCACTGCCGCCATGCGTAACGAAAATATCCATAAAGATCTTGGTATTCTCATGGTAAAGAAAGAAGTAGAGAACAGCAGACACAAATATTTATCCGAAGACCACATTGAGTCACGTACCGAACCGTTTAGCGTGACGCTGTTAATTCCTGTTAAATTCGACGTTATTTTCCTGACGCTGGCGCTGATTGTGAATGGTCTGCATGTAGATATGTCTACATATCGGCACGTAACTTTACGTGAGGTCAGGAAACTGACATGTTATGTGCTGGCAGAATATGAAATTAAACATAAACCGCATTTAATACCTCTATATAAAGGCTTGTACCTGCAGGACCAGAACGCTCACCAAGAGCACAGGTGAGTCGACCGCTCATTGTTTTCCAATGACTGTATGGTACACAGGTGGGAATTTAAAATTACAGGTCCTTCTCTCCTTGGTTATCAAGTATTAAGTCAAAATCACTTATTTTTGAGCGAGAGCCAGCTATTCGTTTATAAGCTCAAATTTAATTATTTCCAAATGTATATTCCATTAAAGCAACAGCTCCAAAACGCACACAAAAATATATGTACTCTTACATTTCTACAGCGTTCAGGGTTATTTGCATGAATTTGTATAAAAACTTTATTGATTGTGTGTCTGAATTTGTCAGCAAAAGTACTTAAATTTTCCACTTGAATCACTCACATTAATAATTTCAACACATTCGGTGCTGTTTAGGCACACCACCTCTTTATTATACAGTCATATTAATTCAGGAATATATTAGTCCCTATATAGATACATACATGTATGTATATACAAGATCCCATGTGAGATGGATGTAATAGCTTTGCACTGCCTGTCAGTTGACTTTGATAAATGGTGTAATGTTCCAATACCGCGTAAGTTGTTGTTACCACTCACATACATGTTGACGTCTGTTATTATGTGTGTTCTTTCTACCTTCATTCCGCTCTTGTTACATTTACAAACACACACAGGAGTGTTTCGTGCCACAAATGACTTCACATGTGTGTTATGCTTATATAATATAACTGTATACTCAATATCGAAAAACGTTTCAGCTCACTGACGACTCACACATACTCGAAGTTATTGGTAATTTTTGTTTTTAGCCTTAAATATTAAGCACAAACACGGGGCTAATAAGACAAAAAACACTCTTTATATCTAAATTACAAGATATTTCCTAAAATAGATCTTGATTAAAAAAATGTTGGAATCTATTGTAATATACTGCGTATTTCCTTGTCGTGCATAGCTCTAACTTAGTTGCAGCTTTGTCACTTTCTGTGAACGAAACTCTTTGAGACTTGAAAACATCAGCTAGCTGCCGGAAGTAGAACTGATAAGTGACTTAGAATCTGAATCGGTAATTCGATGCTTTCAGCAACAATACCTTTTAACAAATGGCCTACCGAAAGCGAAAGTTTACGATTATGTACGAACTCCGCTTCCTGGTTGAGTTTATGTGCCCAAGAGTTTTCGTGACAAAATTTGCACGCAAAGATACGACTATCGTCCTTAAACATAACACAATAAACCGGCAGTAGGAAAATGTAAATGTGGTATAAAAATCCTACAAAATGAAGTACAATGAAAGCGAATGCGAAAGCAGCGCAAAAGGAAAGCAAATAAAAAACGGATTGGTAGATAAGCGTACACTAAACCGACAAGTCTGTGCTCTGCTCTGGTTTAATGCTTCTACCCAAATGTTGATGAGGATTAGGCGATAGCAGAGCCCTTGTCGCTGTTGAAGGTGTTGGAAATGTTAATGCGGTGGTCGCAAGCGGTCATTAGTGGCATTTACAGACATCGGCGTAAATGCAAACGCGTCCGCCCAATGGAAATGGGGTTGCATGAAGGTTGACCGTTGTTGGGATTCAGAAAAGTGTCATGAAAGCAGCCAGGCTTCCGGCGGGAAGAAAGCGTGAAATAAATACAAAAAGCAGTTGTTAAAAAGGGTTAAGATGTAAAAACCAAAACAACTACTCATAGTATAGCAATGTCTTTGTTATGTTCTGTACCTCAATAAACTTTTTGTCACCAGTTGCATGTACAGCAAAACAAAGCACAATTAAAAAACATGATTCTCACACCACATCTCTTAACCCTAAAGCCGCCGCAGGTATATTAAGAGTATCAAGCTAGAAAGGAGTAAACATTATTAAACGATGTCTTAAAGCAACTAATCTGAGGAAAAAAATGAAGCATAAAGCTTTTTGTTAATCGTTCTATTGACGTGTCTACCAACATTAACCCCGTCGTTATGTTATTCCATTAGCGCGGCATCAAGTGTTTCAAAAATATTTTATTTAATAAAAATTCAAGGGATTTAAATAAAAAATATCGGAATTCTTTCCGGCAATATAAAATTCCATAGCATTTTAAAACTGGTATTCTGTGGAAACACCTTAATGTAAAATATTCCTTAAAATATCGAAAGGCTGTCGTGTGTTAGAATTCGAAGGACCTCAGTGTTTTGATATATCCTTAGTCCTTTTTGTCTTCTCTTTCAATTAGCGCACATATTCCATTTTACGGACAATTCTGCAAAGCTCCACTGCAGCGTTATTAATTGCACTTAGCGAATTTCTTTTTTCGATGCGTTGTAAGCCAAAATGTTTTTTTTTTTTTCAATTCAAAAGATTAACCTTCGCGTCGTAGAAACTTACTTACTCATGCACATAAAACGCATTACTGGCAACTCTACAGTTCACGCAGCCACACAGACGCTTATGACACCTGAAAGTTCTCGTTACCATGGCAACACTGGCAGCGAGCCAAAGTACTATAACGGTAACTGGCTTCTTTTGGCCGTATTTCTTCACCTTTTTACCAAAAAAAGGGGTTATTTGACTCTCACTTTTTAGT
>CM062649.1:9058190-9225382 GCA_031772095.1 Zeugodacus tau | reverse complement strand
AAAGCCCATTTTCTGCAGCTATATATATGCTTACACACTCGCACATTTTTAGAATAGTCAATGCAAGTGGATTTTTTGGTGAGGCGCGCATGGCGCGCCGTATTTTCAGTTCTCGCCTCCCTTTTGAGTAAATGGGGGAGAGGCAGTAGCAGCTCACTTCCTTTGTGCGTTTTAGAAGCATGACAGTTCTTTGTTGCAGCTCCAAACAGTCGCCAATAGTTCGTCCATGTGACCGGCAAAACATCTGAATGCTCAATTGCACACACATTGATATGCGATAAAAATCTCATATTACTTAGTGACTAAGCACAGTCCTGCTCAACACTAATGTACGGGGTTCTAATACATCCAAGGGGCTGTGCTGTTGGGTCCGCTGTTACGCGTAAGTTTCAAATAACCTTGATGACTCTAAGAGATTCTGATTTGCCTAGTTATTTATTTCTATCTGCTTTTCATATTTCTTAAATTCAAATCGATTTCAATCTCAAAAACTGAATGTGCTGTACTGCCTTTTAATATGTCATAACGAACATGTGGCATCCTAGAAATTGGTATATAAGTATTAAGCCAATTTGTTTGCGACATACATTCTGAACATAAACCAGTGTCTGTTTCAGTCCAATGAAATCAGTCGCTGGCCACTTACTCATAAATGAGATATCTAAATGTTTATGGGAGTATTGTGACTTTCTGCTTGAAAATAGACACATTTTGCCTAATTTGGTTTCTCTCGGGAGTAATTCTGCCTTGTCATGTCATTAAATGTTAATGGATGTACTGGCGCTCGGAGCCTTCCTAAAACAAATCAGCTAAAAGTGCGTATAAAACGCACAAACCTTGCTAGTTACATACGGTTCTGCATTTGCTCTACAAAAATAATTCCTAATATAGTAGTAAAGATATATATTTACGCTTGGATATTTTAATTTATGAAGCGGCAGTTAAGTAGCAGACAGTTATTTTACGAAAGCAGTGCAACACACAGAAGGCATTGCCGAAACAATTACGGCTAATTCACAGATGATATGACATCATATACATACATCTATACAAGGATGCGTAAGAACTAGTAATTACAAAGCGTGCGTTAATGTGATAGATGGATTTGAACGTCAGGGCAGTCTCAGAGAAGAGCAGTTAATCAATTGTTTATTGATTCGCCTTCACTTATAAAAATACAGGATCCATCTCATATTACCCTCATATTACCTGGTTGGTAAGCTATAAAATGCACAAATTTCGTCTTGTTTTTGTCTGCTTTTTCTCATCCAGCTATTGGCAAGGACGGCCGAGGTGTGTGTACCACGGAGCACAACAAAGCGAGCACTGCGACATAAGCCGGCGGCCACATTTCCAGCGGACTTTTTGCTTTATTTCCTCAAACGCAATAACAACAAATCGGAAAAAATAAATAACAAAAGTTATGACATTAAAAAGGCATTATATTGCAAAAACAATAAGAGCAGCGACAGCGGTAACTAGCCAAACCACTCACCTGCTTCTGTGCCACAAATCCATGTATAAATACAATTACTGTAAGCCACTGGTGCATTCACGAACGTCTTTAGCTTCAGCTTGCAACATTCAGCATTCAACAGTTGCGCTTGCATTGCCATTCCACTTCGTTGCACTTACGACTCCTCTTTGCTCAGCATTCAGTCGTTTGTTGCATTAATTTTCGTGTTTTACCAGATTCATTTTTCGCTCTCTATTGTTGCATTTGTAGTTGCAAGGTTTCGCAGAAAATTTCACATTTTATATATCCGAACCGCGGCGCTCCGCATTCTACCGCTTGCCGCTCGAATGGCGTCGGTTGCACAAAATGCAAATGGAAAATTTTGTATTTCCCTTAAAATTTACGCAACAGAGCTAACGGTAGCAGATCGAGCGACCTTATGAGCGTTCCTGCGCTTTGTAAAAACTCGCGGCGCCGACAACCTTCAAAGCATTGTTTTTGTTATTCCTATTCCTGCTTTATTCGTGTTCTTGGAGTTAAAGAACGCTGACGACATATGTACATACATGCAGACCCTGCAAAAAATATGACTGCCAGAGATAAAGGATCAAATGGATGTTTACATTTTCGCTTTTCTGCGGAATATTTTTGTAAATGCACAGCGCGGGTACGAAGAAGACGACCCAACAACGACTTGCCGCAACACTTATACTACTGAAGCGCAAAAATAAAGAAATTCACATAAAATGGACAATGAAAATGAAATCACTTCAAAATGGAAATACAGAGCGAATTGAAATGAATTTCTCTACGCAGCGATGCAGCCCGGAAGCAGTGAAAGCGTAATCTTCTCTAAAATAAGCACACATTTTTATTTTCCCTCTCACAATCTATTGTTATTTCGCCCTTTACTTTGAACCGAATTGGTTGAGCGGGTCGTATGATGAACATTTTAT
This sequence comes from Zeugodacus tau, assembly GCA_031772095.1. NCBI lineage: Eukaryota > Metazoa > Arthropoda > Insecta > Diptera > Tephritidae > Zeugodacus > Zeugodacus tau. The sequence continues at coordinate 9,222,970 of CM062649.1, read as the reverse complement.
TTTATTGCGCAAATCCAACTGTTAACGGTACATCATAGTTAAAACAATTCTTCTTGGAATCTGTAGTCGAGTCTCGAAATATACTTTTCAAATTAGACAAATGAATGTGGAATTCTCCTTCATCTTCGCTGAGTGAAATGAATCCCCACCACGGGTGTCGTAAACGGTGTCTGAATCTGAAATGATTTTCGAATCGTTGTGGCCTGTGGCTAAAGTGCATGACAAAACAGCCGGTGGTATAACAAACACTGGTATTATGCACACAAAGCAAACAACGGTTGCATGCTGCACTTAACGCAGCCGCTACATCCATTGACCTAATAATAAATTATTGCGCAGGGATGCGCGTACAATTAAATGATGGTGCGGCGGGATATAATAGCTTTCATAGCTGGTGGTCCAATGCACAAACGATGTTTGGTTGTTGCAGTCGATTCGGTAATTTATGCTTTAAAGCCGACTTTTAGCCTTCCATCAAAAACCTTTAAGGTAGTCGTAAAGCTGGCAATTAATTATGAACAAGGAAAATCCGAAGGTTATAAAAGTAAGGATACATTTAGTAGCTAGTAATAATCTAGTATAATTGAAAAAAAGCTGGAGAATCAATGAGTGAGTCAGTGATTCATGAAAAATCGTAAAATCCAAACCGCTAAAAAGAACCTTATAACTATGTCAGAAATCTATATAAATCAATAATGGTTATTGGCTGTGACCAAGTGTAAAATCAACTTTTCATCTGCGTTCTGCGTTAAGAAGTTTGTTTTAGTTGCTGACTGGGCTTGCATCTATTTTGATGTCCTTCATCCGAGCTTTAAGTGAATAAACCGAAATATACTCATATAACCCTGAAGGCTGCTGTGCCCTAGAGACGCATTTGATGTACAATATGTTCTAATTGTTTGCCCACTTTTCATTCAGGGAAAAAGTTTGTTGGCTTTGACTTTGTTTCGTCGGAATTGCAGTTTTGCCTTACTTGTTGCGAAAACTATCCTTTCAGCTTCACTATGCAAACAATTTAAAGCTTTGTGAAGCGTTGTTGTGGCTATTTTATGGGTTAACACGTGTGTACCATGCCTCCATACAAGTCATTTAAGTTGCATAATTACTAGCAAATTTAAACGAAATATAAACCTTCAATTAAACGATATACAAGTCTCTAAATTTCGATGACTTTAATGCAAGCAGCGCTTTAAATCAATTTCCGAGAACACCTACAATGCTTATGTTTCATTTCTTTTTCTTTTTTCGGTTATAATGCTGAAATTGATTGCGTTCCAAGCACTTGAAAGTTCATTGCACCGCTAAAAGTACGATGGAAACCATTTGTTCAGTTTCTGCACTTTTTTGCACGATTTACACTTTAATCCGACCATCACCACATCTTCCCCATTTATAATGTAATAAGATGCTCTGGTCTAATTTTGCCCAAACTCCGACTGCGCTGGAGGAATATCCCCAAAGAAGAAGCTACAAGTGCGCGCCAAAAATTTCCGAATTTCCTCTAAGATACAAATGTCTTTGAGGAAAAGGTGAAAGAAGTAATGACAGAGAAAAAGCAGTTAGTGCTATAGTATTCAGGCGCGGTGCCAGTATAACAATGCAATCGAAAGTATGTGCGCTCAGCTGCTTCCAGGCTCGTGTGTTTGCGTGCGAATTGCAAAGTTGGCAGTAATTCGCTTTACGCGCTTGAGTAAGAACGGAAATTCTGAAATTCTGCGAAGGATGTTTCAGAGAATGTTTCAGAGAAATTCATATTACTTTGCAGTAAGCGAACGAACCATATGCTCAATGGTATGTTTAGTGTGGATACGTAAGAAAATCGTGTAAACTTCCAAAATATAAATGACATTGTTACAGGTTTTGTAATCGTTTTGATGCTTTATAACTGAACCCTTTTTGTTGCGCTTCTTTTTAACTTTTTTACGCTTTGATTATGAGATTTTCCTGAACCTGAGCAGCAGTTAAGGGGGGGTAAGGTTTGTTTCGTCGAAAAAAGACCTTTTTTCATGAATTTTTTAGAAAAAATTATTGCTGTAGGTTTATTTTACTTATTATTATATGAAAGTGCAACATTTGAAGGATACTTAAAAAAAAGTTTTATCGAAAAATAGCGAGGAATAACGGATTTATCGTCGATCTCTGCAGGCACCTCGAAAAAAAGTTGTTGTGCGGTGACCAGCCTACAGCATCACTGGATCATCCGAAACCAAAAAATCAAAACTCTTTCTTTAGTTTATTAGTTTATCTTTCAATTGACGGCGATTTTTTTTTAAATTTTTAAATTTTTCAATTTTTGGTACCATTTTCAAGCCAAAATGACGATTTTAGACGAAACAAGTAAGGAAGGGCTAAGTTCGGGTGTAACCGAACATTTTATACTCTCGCAATTTATTTATTTAACTTAACTAATATTATATAATACACAATTTGACCCACATATTCGTCATATATATTGTATAAAGTCCATTGAAAGTTGGAAACCCTAAGGTTAGGTTAGAAGCACTGAGGTCCTCATGTTCGATATATGGAGCCTTGAAAACCGGTCCGATTTCGGTGATTTTTAGAATGGGGCTGCCACACTATAAACGTAGTATTTGTGCAAAGTTCTGCACCGATATCTTCACTAGTGCTTACTTTATATATTGTAAAGTAAACGATTCAGATCGTCTTAAAATTCTGGTATATGGGAAGTAGGCGTAGTTGTGAAGCGATTTGGCCTATTTTCACAACATATCATTGGGGTGTAAAGAAACTATTACAAACCAAGTTTCATTGAAATCGGTCAAGTAGTTCCTGAGATATAATTTTTGACCCATTTTTGACATTTTGACCCATTTTGTAAAAAAATCTGAGTGTAGCTTCTACCTGCCATTTCCTATGTGAAATTTAGTGTTTCTGGCGTTCTTGGTTAGTGAGCTATCCCACTTTTAGTAATTTTCAACCTAACCTTTGTATGGGAGGGGGGCGTGGTTATTATCCGATTTCTGTCAGTTTTGGACTGTATAAGGAAATGGCTAAAAAAAACGACTGCAGAAAGTTTGATTTATATAGCTCTATTGGTTTGCGAGATATATACAAAAAACTTATTTGGGGACGGGGACACGCCCACTTCCCCAAAAAAATTACATCCAAATATGCCCCTTCCTATTGCGATCCTTCATACCAAATTTTATTCCCATAACTTTATTTATGGCTTAGTTATGGCACTTTATGTGTTTTCGGTTTTGGCCATTTTGTGGGCGTGGCAGTGGTCCGATTTTGCTGATTTTCGAACTTAACCTTCTTATGGTGCCAAGGAATACATGTTCCAAGTTTCATTAAGATATCTCAATTTTTACTAAAGTTACAGCTTGCACGGACGGACGGACAGACGGACGGACAGACGGAAGGATTTGAACTTTTCTCGTCACCCTGATCATTTTGATATATATAACCCTATATCTATCCCGTTTAGTTTTAGGACTTACAACCAACCGTTATGTGGAGAAAACTATAATACTCTCGTAGCAACTTTGTTGCGAGAGTATAAAAATCGACCTATTTGTTATTGTAAAATTGTTAGTAATTATACTAACAATTATTAGTAATTATACTATATATATGTAGAATATTTGTTCAAAATTTCAAAACGATCGATGCAGTAGTTTTTTCTGTAGGCTGGTCACCGAGTTTAAAAATTACATATTTGGGAAAATCGATTCAAAGTTTTGTACACTCAGCGAAGATAGCTGGAGGTACCGTTATTCAATCTCCTGTAACTTCGTTAGTTTTTCTCCGAATGACCTAAAATTTTAACACAATATTCTTGAGATATTGGTGGTTCAAAAAAAAAATTAAAAAAAAAATGAAAAACAAAATTTGTCAAACCTTACCCCCCCTTAAGCTTAGCACTTCAACACTTCGTTATTTATTAGAGGCGTCTGTATTATTTTTTATCGTCACAGCTCCGAAAGGTGTCCTTTCTCAGTTGGCCTTTTTATCATGTCTCTAAACGCCACTGCCGACCATGCCATCAACATTTCCAACACCTGCAATCACAGCATGGACTTGCTATCGCCTAACCCTCATCAACATTTCGGCAAAAACATTAAGCCAGTGCATCAGCTTGACGGTTTAGTGTGTGGAATTTGAGTACAAGCCGAAAGCTCCAAGTCAACAATAAATTAATGAAAATTCATATTTGTTTCCTTTTTTGCGTTTTTCTTTTCATGTTCACTACGTTCAGGTTGCGAAGAATGATACAAAATCTCGAGGCTATAGATTTGAGAACCCCAACTACACTAGAGGATCCCCTGTCTCGGTAAATAAAACGCGACTGCCGCGGCGTATACGCAATGTCAGCCAAACTGTTTACGTGTACCCACAACTATTTGATATGACATATGCGAAAAGCGGTAGACGTTGTTGTTGTATTCGGCTTTAATGAGCGTGCCATAGTCTCAGTGGTGAGCGTAAATGTATTCCCATTTCTTGAGGACATATCCACCAACACACCACAACGGAATAGTCAAGAAGGCGTAAAGACAATGTCAGCCAAAGCTAGACTAAGTAAACAAAATCTAGTGAACTTTTAGCTGAGCGACAGCATAATCTACTTGAAGACTTTGAAGTTAACAAAAAAAAACAAACAAAAACAAAAGCAAAGAGTAACTTGCAAATGTATAAGTGGTAAGATTTGTTCCTAACAGCATACAAATATTGTTGGTGATAAGAGGTTTTGCCGTTCACAACGCCATTAAGCGTTTATTAAACTTACACTTCTACTATCTTCATTTAAATTTCCTTAAACCCATATGCACACTCAAAAACTGTATACTAATCTTACAGCCAGAATTTACGCCTTGCATATCTGATCATGATTGGGATTATTTTTAAAACATTGCTAATAGTGGAAAACATCGCACTTTAGCTGACGAGAACGAGAGATATGACTATATGCAAATTTGCTTTTCATGCGCTGCCATGTTAACCGTCGAATTATCGAAAATTAACTGGCTCAGCTGAAGCCATACACATTCGTAGAATGTAATCGTGTTTAAGGCCGAAATGCTGCCGCATTATGCACTTTGAGGGAGAGAGAGAGAGAGAGAGCAATGCTATGTGCAATGTGCACAAAGGGAAACGAGTCACAGCAATAAAGAGATAAACTAAAGCTTTTCCAACCTTCTATGGCGTTCACATGCACGCATCAAAGTTTACTCAAAGTTTATTTCTTTTTCGGCAGCGAAAATGATGTCGTAAAGCAAATTTGGAGATCGAACGAACCAGTTTTGCCGAAATCCTTGATTGTGTGTCATATACAATTACTCGATTAAATCAGGTATGTAGTAGCCACATTGACATTACAGTGGGTGTCTTATGAAATGCTAACATTAAAGTGATTAAAAAAAATAAATTTAATTAAAAAAGTAAATTAAATTGTTTATTATAGATTCAGCATGCTTGCAAATAACAATTTTACCCAAAATATAAGAAATTTTTAGATTGAGGATCATTCAATTCGATTAAAAGGCCAATAGGCCTCGAGAAGACCCACTTATGTCGTCTACACTATGGTAGACTCAAAGCTTAGTGCTATGCATGATTGTCTTTCCACAACGCAACAAAACCAAAGTCTGACATCCCTATGATATATTCATGTATCTCATGTTCAATGAGATAAAAGATAACTAAGGCATTAATATATCCAGTCTCAAACACTAAATGAATCACTAAATGTAATATTTATTTAATCTATAGTTAAGCAATATTTCTATATATTAAAGCGAAAATATTAATATAATATATATTAAGAAGAAAAGAGATATACCTGCAGGGTATTTCATTGTTGTTAAACCAACCGGTTTGAGCGTGCTTGTTGTGTTAAGCTGTTTACGTACTTTTCATTAACATTCGTTAAGCGAAAAATAAATAATCCTGAACAAGTTTTTGTCCATATGGTTAAATGGAGTAATATTGGAGTGCTTACAAAATGATCCTCTATAGAGCAGGAGTGGTACAACTCGGGTATTTGTTAGACTTCCGTTGCCTACCTTCTCTCGTGCAAGTACTCTCAGTTGTGCATATTGGTTATTTTAGGAGCACTCCTTGACTATGAAGTGGATATAAGCAATGAATGCGATAGTCGTGACTTTCAAAGAGAAGTGCTGCTGCTGTCCATATATAGCAGACACCTAAGGATAATGTTCTCTTCAACAACGGCCGCTTGCCATTACAATCATCATTTCTCTACTTCACTTCAGGGTGCTAAATTTCTTTGTTGCTGCCAATTAGCATGTAGATTGTTGCTAATAGCAAACACCAGCTTGCTGGGCTAAAAGTAGCATTTTCACAAAAATGCTTTTATCTGCGCCTCTTAGGACTCAGTAAGGGGCTCGGAAAATCAAAAGTTACGAGAGGTTCAAAGACAACTCTCAAAGTCAAATCGAGCACTGGATCTGCGTCAGGTTGAATTTGATATCGGCGTCATTGTGGGGGGCTTCTTGAGTTAACCATTAGGAAAAAAAATTAATATATACATATTTTTATCTCGAGAACATGCCTGCCAAAATGGAGAACAACTTTGTTCGACTTAAGACTCTTTGAGATGTGCTCCAAAACGGTAAGACCCTTTTACGATATTTTATGCATCAATTAATATATACATTCCACGCGTGTTCCGTTTGCATAAGTCTCCGCAAACTGATTTGGCATTCGCCACTGTTCGGTAAGTGCTTGCATGCGGATATCAGAGCTGTTGCCAAATCGAGGCGTGTCGCACATTTATTTGGTTAATAAATAAATAACTGTGAACATTGAATACAATTTGCACTTCATACACGGCCAACAAAGAAGGAAAATATGCAAACTTGAGTTAGGAATTGAAGCGAAGCTGAAAGTTATGTTGACACTCACCTTCAGGGTTAGTCTTGAAATATACTCAACCTCTAGATAACTTGTCAACTTACAGCGCTGTTCTTTCACGTGGAAGTGAGTAAAAAAGCTTGGCACGCACGCAGATCATCAATTTTATGGCACAATAAAAATTATCAGAAATTCAACAGTCTATAATGGACGATTATTTTTACTTTTGGCACAGAACAAAGTGGGTAACTACAGCACGCACTTATGTTTGAAGGCCATAAAAAGACGTTTTATAGTTAAATAATTTATGAAAGAGAATAAAATCATTCGCGTGAAGTGCTTAATTTGGATACAATCACTTGTGTTTTATAAGAATGTTTGGTTTCAGCTTCATGCTAAATATATGCATAAAATCGCAAACCGAGAGACGATCTTTACTAATAATAACTGCCCAATCAGTTGCCATACACACACACAATGCACTTGATGAGTAAACTGAAAGAAGCGTTACAAGTAAAAGCATGATACACCACGGTGTATCAATAATAAGAAATCCTTTAGCCCAACTTCAGGAACTCCCGATTCATTCTAACAAATATTAGTACCTACATAACTTGCATCTCCCAGCTATCGGCAATTGAATTTATGATTGCCACATTTCCATAGAACGTAATTACTTTCAGTAGCTTTGCGGGACTACTCACGGGTTTGATTCTCCCTTTGTTCGGTTATTTATTTGCTCAATGGCGCACAAGCAAACGCTAAGCGCCGATTTGCGATACAATGAAGCTATAATACACATTACACACACAAACGCAGTCCACACATGTTTCATGTTTGTGCATGGACGGACGCTTATGTATATGTAACATAAGCACATGGTAACGGTCTTGGTGTTGGGGTACTGATGCAGGCACCTCTATGTAGATTTATAGTAAGTCTTTTGCTCAGGCTTGCGTCCATGTGATCAACTTGAGCGCCATATGACCCTCATCGCCGGCTGATAGCAATCTCAAATAGGTTAACTGGCTTTATATTGAATTGCAACTTGTTAATTACGAAGTTGGAGTTTTGTATTTGATTGCATTTCATAGAAGAGTTGAAGTGCATGAATAAGCATCGTTGTTACTGTTGCAATTACATGAATGGACTAACAGAAAAATAACAAGTAAGGAAGGGCTAAGTTCGGGTGTAACCGAACATTTTATACTCTCGCAATTTATTTATTTAACTTAATTAATATTATATAATACACAATTTGACCCACATATTCGTTATATATATTGTATAAAGTCCATTGAAAGTTGGAAACCATAATATTAGGTTAGAAGCACCGAGGTCCTCATGTTCAATATATGGGGCCTTGAAAACCTATGGTCCGATTTCGGCGATTTTTAGAAATGGGCTGCCACACTATAAATACAGTATTTGTGCAAAGTTTTGCACCGATATCTTCACTAGTGCTTACTTTATATATTCTAAAGTAAACGATTCAGATCATCTTCTAAGTTCTGGTATATAGGAAGTAGGCGTGATTGTGAAGCGATTTGGCCAATTTTCACAACATATTATTGGGAGGTAAGGAAACTATTACAAACCAAGTTTCATTGAAATCGGTCGAGTAGTTCCTGAGATATGGTTTTTGACCCATAAGTGGGCGACGCCACGCCCATTTTTCATTTTGTAAAAAAATCTGAGTGCAGCTTTCATCTGCCATTTCTTATATGAAATTTAGTGTTTCTGACGTTTTTCGTTAGTAAGTTAACCCACTTTTAGTAATTTTCAACCTAACTTTTGTATGGGAGGTGGGCGTGGTTATGATCCGATTTCTTTCATTTTTGGACTGTATTGGGAAGTGGCTAAAAAAACGACTTCAGAAAGTTTGGTTTATATAGCCCAATTAGGTTGCGAGATATGTACAAAAAACTTAGTAGGGGGCGGGGCCACGCCCACTTCCCCAAAAAAAATTACATCCACATATGCCCCTTCATAGTGCGATCCTTCATACCAAATTTTATTTCCATAGCTTAATTTATGGCTTAGTTATGGCACTTTATGTGTTTTCGGTTTTCGCCATTTTGTGGGCGTGGCAGTGGTCCGATTTTGCTCATTTTCGAAAGCAACCTTCCTATGGTGCCAAGAAATAAGTGTTCCAAGTTTCATCAAGATATCTCAATTTTTACTCAAGTTACAGCTTGCACAGACGGACGGACGGACGGACGGACGGACGGACAGACAGACATTCGGATTTGAACTCCACTCTTCACCCTGATCACTTTGGTATATATAACCCTATATCTAACTCGTTTAGTTTTGGGTGTTACAAACAACCGTTATGTGAACAAAACTATAATACTCTCTTTAGCAACATTTGTTGCGAGAGTATAAAAACAGAAAGTGAATTAAGCTTTTATAACAGAAATCAGACAGGATGTATGCTCAACTTCGAAATCCCTGGCAACATACATATATCCATCATAATCCGAAATATGTACCGATTTATTAAGCGAATTTTCGGGCTTAAAAAGTCCCAATTTTCAACAGCGGTGAATTATTCATATATATTCATTATGTGGCAGAAAAGCATACTATATATTGCAGAATTGGCGAATATTGAGATGTCTATCACCAGCAATGCCGGTGGGGCAATCGAGGAGTTGGCGTGAGGACGTCTGTTTGGCTGGTCAGGTATGTGAGCATGTGTCACTCACACGAATTGAAAAACCGATAACTTAATTTTGAATCAGCAACAGAAAGTAGAGAAATCAGTCCAAAAGTGAATAAAAAAGCGGTCTGTCAAAAAAGGCAGAGCGCATATTCGGATCAGTTAAGCGTGTATTCACGTTTAAAAATCGTCCCGAATAATAGAAATAAAAACTGGCTACAACTACAAAAATTGGATAATAAAGAGACACGAAGAAAAATAATACAAAATAAAACTTGTTAATTGGAGAATTTAAAGCAGGCTAGACTCATTTATTAGGAGTGGTATTCCATGTTTTTTCTATGTAAACAACATCGAATAGTTATGCAAAAACAAGCAGAGTAATATCGATTGCCGATATCTATGTATTTACGGAACACATCGTTGGCTAAAATGCTAAAAATAAATCACTTATTGGAATACTTTATTAAAATTGAATTGTATAATTGTACACATATACAATATAACCGTGGGTCAATTTCCATTGTTAATTCCATGAAAAACATCAAAGGAGGTAGTTTTTCAAAAAGGGAGCTGCGAAACTTAAGCTACTCAGCGCAAGTTGTAATTCCACAAAAAGCATTCTGCGGCGGAAATGGCAAGGCGAAAGTTGAAAATTTAATAACGAAGTTTTCGGCAAAGGCGAATACTCTTCCTCTGTGCCCGCTCTCTGTCGAAGATGTTTTTAATGTGAGCGCATTGCACCAAAACTTGATTTTTTTCTATAGAATTTTGATAAAACGACAAACTCTTTTTGCTGCAGTTCGCACTAAATAGCAAAGTTTGGCCGAGTGTAAATATTTTGTCATCTAATGCAACGCGCTGTTGCACGAAATTGCGAAATAACCAGACCAGACAGCCTCGGTACATAAGGGGTATGGATAACTTCGCTCAACCAACAGCTACAATTGGGTTAAAGCGCTACAGGGCTCGTATCTGGCAATACTATACATTTTTGAAAGGTCTTGACATAATCTACAAAACGTCGCTGTGCATGATTAGATTCCAAACTATATTGCGTTCAACAGTTATAGACGTGTAAACATGGAGTTCACTAACGCCGAAATTCGCGTTATTTTTAAATGTTCCTTCGTTAAAGGTTTATCCACTAGAGAAACGTTCCCTGAGATTAATGGTGTTTTGGGGGATGGTACTCTATCACTTCGAACTGCGGAGGAATGGTTTCGGCGATTCAGAGCGGTCGAAAAAAACACCATGGATAAGCCAGCCGGCGGAAGACCTGTGACGACGAATACCGATCAAATCATGGAAAACATCGAGTTAGACCGGCATCTCGTGACATCGCCCAGGAGATGGGAGTTAGTCACCAAACCATTTTAAACTATCTGCAGAAGGCTGGATACACAATAAAGCTTGATGTTTGGGTGCCACATGGTTTGACGCAAAAAACCTCCTGGACCGAATCAACGCCTGCGATATGCTGCGGAAACGGAATGAACTCGACCCATTTTTGAAGCGGATGGTGACTGACGACGAAAAATGGATCACATATCACAATATCAAGCGAAAACGGTCGTGGTCGAAGGTCGGTGAATCGTCCCAAGCAGTGGCCAAGCCGGGATTCACGGCCAAGAAGGTTTTGCTGTGTGTTTGGTGGAATTGGAAGGGAATCATTCACTATGAGCTGCTCCCATGTGGCCGGATGTTTAATTCTACTGGATCGCTTTAAGCAGGCGATTAACCAGAAGCGTCCAGAATTGGCCAACATTCCACCAGGACAACGCCATACCACACACTTCAATAATTGAACAATATTTTCGCACAATAAATACTCCCTCATGTCTTACAATAAGACAGTAGTTGAGCTGGGCTACTATGACATTGCAATGGCTCGTAAATATTATGTTCTAACGTGTGTACGTGTGCTGTGTATTTTCCAATTTTACTAAAATTAATAACTTGTCAAATTTTATTACAATAATAAAACCAGTGTCATTTTATCATCAAATTCAAAAAGACAGATAACTGCCAGTATGAAATTCATTTCATATTTAATTTATGAGTATTTGTGTACTTCTCGCTTGTATTGTTGTGTGAGTGGCCTGTTACTATTACTACTTCTTGCCCAAAATCTCCAGATCGTTGCCACAATTGGTTTATTAAAGAATTGTTATTATGTTCACTGATACACATATTGGCAGTGGACTTGGTTTGGCAGACAAAGCGCTTAATAAACGTTTAGAAATATAATCAAGTAAATAATTAGGGTATTCACAAGGTGTCATATCGTCATATTGTCATCTTTTTTTATGACTGTCATACCAACACTGTTGTTGTTTCACATGCAAAATTAAAATATGACTGATACAACACTGCGTGGTATGTTTTTTGAGTTCGCTATTCTATACCCCTACCCACTTGCTGCCGAATTTTCATATGCCTAGTACTGCAGTTACTTTTTGGAACCGGTTTTTTCACACTCGTGGCAGTGTGGGCGGTCGGTGGGTGGGGCTTTGGGGTGTTTTGGGGTAAAACTTCGACGAGTGGGTAGTCAGTTTTCTGTGAAGAACCGGTTTTTTTGGGTCGGTCAGTGGTCGGTTTTGCTCGTGCCTTTCTGCCCGAACACTTCTCAACCGATTTATACCGCACATTGTATATATCTGGAAAATACGGACATATATCTGGTTTTGGCCTCAGCAAAAATCGCTATGATTAAGTGTAGAAATATGACAAAATATGACATACAACAATTAAGGGTGCTCACAAGTGTCGTATTTTTTAAGAATATTAAAATATGACATAAGACATACCACAAAGCTTGTGAATTGCCTAATTAATAAATGGATATATTGCCGCTTAGACTCACAATACCTGGAAGTAAAACATGTTGCACAACATGCCTTCATGCTTCCGATATTTTTCTTCGCTTAGTTTTGGGAAATATTTTGTTTTCAATAAAACTCATTAATGCGGCGATTAAAGCGAGTGGCATAAAACTTGTATATATGTACATATGTAAATATATGTTTATGTCATGGTTATACACATGGATATTTGTGTGCGTTAGTTATCTTGCTGGAGGTCCTAGTAATATAAGCACAAATGTATACTTGATACTTTATGTTTTGCTCTGCGCCTATTGAAGCATTAGGAAATTGGAATTATTTGCATTGCCGTTAGATGTACACCGTTAGTCGTTGTGTGAACACAAATACGTATTAATTTGTAATTGCCAGTCTCAGCATGAGTTACAAGCTAAGTGTTGCGTGTGGTCCTTACCATGCGAACTGACACATTTTGTATATGAATATTTTGTAGCCGGTTGTCTACTTTGCTCTTGGTCGATTGCAGGACAAGTAAAATAGGCACATAACCTCTTGCACTACCAGAGCTGTAGTAAATTACAAATAACTTGCAAGGGAAAATAGTAATAAATGCCGTGTGGTTGCCACTTGTAGTTTTATTGTTGCAGCAAATGTAGAAAATCCGCAGGCAGATAATATACGACACGACAGACTGTGTGCTGCGACTGTAAGCAATGACAGAATACCAGAAGATACTCGCACAATATGTTTGCCCTGCGGTGTTATAATATAATTAAGATAATTTTATTTTTATTCTTCTCCATGTTCAACACAGCACAGTTTTGTTGTTTTCATTTAATAAACATAAAAAAATACATTCTCTTGCACGTAAAATGGTACATTGCCACCACAGAATGATATGTCTCAGCCGCAGAAATTAGAAAGAATAGAGTAACAGTGAACGGGCGAACAAACAAGCTAATTATAGCTTTCTGTTTAATGAATGAATGGATAGAATGCCTGGGTAACCACACTACGCCCAATCAAGGAGTAAAACCGGAAATAAAATGTTTGTCCAATGGCATAATGGCGGAAGTTAAAAACTGGACAAGACACACGAGAAATCGAAAATAACAGACACAAATAAATTTGTTTTAGATGGAGTCAAAAATAATGGGTGTAATTAATTGATTTTGAAATCACTGCAGTGGTAAGTCGGGTGGTGTCATTAACGAAGGAGGTTCTTAACTTTTCTGGCTACTTAATGCTGCTTTTCATCATTGGATAGAAATCTGTTTTATGCTCTTCACAATCAAGTGTGAAATAATTATTACAGTTCAGGGCATAAATAATGAGGCACGTTTAGTCAAATTCTGAGCAAATATTTCGGTATACCTTTTTGTTGTGATGATGAAAAAATAAATGTAATGCGAGTGATTTTCAAAATTCCCATAAGATTTTGTGTGCACGTTTTGGATATGCATGTGACATTAGAACAATGATTATTATCTGAGAGCTAAGTGTTGGTGTTTGTCTTCGGTTGTCTGCGAGATTAACTGATTTCCATAAATAATATAAATCTGAAATTTTATTGAAAACAGAAAATACGACGAATTCATTTGCCGCTTCTGCACTCTAGTGCCTTCAACTATGTTAGTACATAACCCACATATACATTCATCATAGCATAAAGAAAAATAGAGGCATCAAAAACGTCTATATTACACATCGAAATTAACACATACCAACAAAGTAGTTGTTTACATGACTTAGTAACATGCAACAACATCTCACAAAACCATCATCACATCACATTAGATCACGCATCACATCATTACATCTCAATGCAGCAGGTTACAACCCACACCACTACACACGCACGCATCATACACAGCGTCTAACATCGCTCATCGTAAAACACAACAACCACACGATCATTATTATTAAAAGGGATAGATCCCAACGGGATCTTCCTCATTCGATTCCAATCGTGAACCAGAACGCTCGCTACCAACCCGGTTTTTATCGTTTATTCCCAGCAAGGAATCTTATTTCCGTCCGTCCATTTCAGTCAGCAAGGAATCTCATTCGGTCCGTCCATTCCAGTCAGGATACGGGCAGCAGTTCTATTGCGCTGTGTGTGTGTGTGCGGTGACTCATCGTATCTCAACTCAGTTTAATTAAAGATAAGCCAAATTGTTTTCGACAAAAGTGAATATCCCAACATATGTTCATATTAGAACAAATTAAGTTGAAATTTTAATAAAAATTTATTATAACGTTTAACGAATCTTGAGTGTTTGCGCTTTCACTTTCGATTCATACTTTCCGCACGTAAGTATACCAGTGTCATACGTATACAAATGGTCCTTCGAGCCTACCGAAAAGGCACATAAAGTGAAAAACCACAAAAAATATTAAATAATAAATACATTTGTGCATACATTAAAAAAAAAAAAAAAAAAACAAGTAAGGAAGGGCTAAGTTCGGGTGTAACCGAACATTTTATACTCTCGCAATTTATTTATTTAACTTTATTTATATTATATAATACACAATTTGACCCACATATTCGTCATATATATTGTATAAAGTCCATTGAAAGTTGGAAACCATAATATTAGGTTAGAAGCACCGAGGTCCTCGTGTTCGATATATGGGGCCTTAAAAACCAATGGTCCGATTTCGGCGATTTTTAGAATGGGGCTGCCACACTATTAACATAGTATTTGTGCAAAGTTCTGCACCGATACCTTCACTAGTACTTACTTTATATATTGTAAAGTAAACGATTCAGATTGTCTTCAAAGTTCTGGTATATAGGAAGTAGGCGTGGTTGTGAAGCGATTTGGCCTATTTTCACAACATATCATTGGGATGTAAGGAAACTATTACAAACCAAGTTTCATTGAAATCGGTCGAGTAGTTCCTGAGATATGGTTTTTGACTCATAAGTGGGCGACGCCATGCCCATTTTCCATTTTGTAAAAAAATCTGAGTACAGCTTTCATCTGCCATTCCTTATGTGAAATTTAGTGTTTCTGACGTTTTTCGTAAGTGAGTTAACCCACTTTTAGTAATTTTCAACTTTTGTATGGGAGGTGGGCGTGGTTATTATCCGATTTTTTTCATTTTTGGAATGTATTAGGAAGTGGCTAAAAAAAACGACTGCAGAAAGTTTGGTTTCTATAGCTCTATTGGTTTGCGAGATATGTACAAAAAACTTAGTAGGGGGCGGGGCCACGCCCACTTCCCCAAAAAAATTACATCCAAATATGCCCCTTCATAGTGCGATCCTTCATACCAAATTTTATTTCCATAGCTTTATTTATGGCTTAGTTATGGCACTTTATGTGTTTTCGGTTTTCGCCATTTTGTGGGCGTGGCAGTGGACCGATTTTGCTCATTTTCGAAAGCAACCTTCCTATGGTGCCAAGAAATAAGTGTTCCAAGTTTCATCAAGATATCTTAATTTTTACTCAAGTTACAGCTTGCACAGACGGACGGACGGACGGACGGACGGACAGACAGACATTCGGATTTGAACTCCACTCTTCACCCTGATCACTTTGGTATATATAACCCTATATCTAACTCGTTTAGTTTTGGGTGTTACAAACAACCGTTATGTGAACAAAACTATAATACTCTCTTTAGCAACATTTGTTGCGAGAGTATAAAAAAATTGGAAAGATTTAAAAGTGCAAAACAATAAAAAAGTGGTAGCTGCAAGCAAAATCAAAAGGATTGAAAAAAAAGAATACATTCACGTACATACGAATCTATAAAATGAAAAACTAAAGTGCACAAAGTTAACAAGCGAAAGTGCAGTGTAAGAAGCAAAAAAGTGGTAAAATAATCAAAACTACACAAACCAAATTGTAATAAACGGGCGCGATATAACATAAAACAAAGGTCAACAACCTCAACTCTACAACTACATAAACGGGCGCGATAAAATACAAATTACTAAAACTAAAACTAAAACTAACTAAAAGAGACAAAAAAAAAATTACAAAAACAATAATAAGAAGGAATAAGTCTACACCAGCAAACAACGAAGGTAGAAAACAACAATTCAAAAGAGACACCGTGGGACACCGTGGGACACACAACAAGGAACAAGGAACAAAACGATAGACAGAGAGCAAAAAAGAGAGCACACGTACATAAGTACCACCAAAACCCTTGGCGGAAAACAAAGTGAGTCCGTTCCATTACATATTAAATTATAAAAATTTGAATAGGTATGCTCATATGTATGTTGACGGTATTTCAGTACTGTTTTAAAAGTATTTCGGTACAGTTTTGACGGTATTTCGGTACACCGTTAATTACAAAAATATCACCGAAATGTTATTAATAACCGCAAAACAGTTCGGTTATAGCTGTACCAAAATAACAAAAAAA
Source organism: Zeugodacus tau (assembly GCA_031772095.1). Lineage (NCBI taxonomy): Eukaryota > Metazoa > Arthropoda > Insecta > Diptera > Tephritidae > Zeugodacus > Zeugodacus tau. The sequence goes on along the minus strand of CM062649.1, from coordinate 9,206,248 downwards.
AAAAGAAGTAACTGCCTCTTTGCTTATTTGTGTAACTAAACACCCATTATAACCATAAAAAAAAAAAAAAAAAAAAAAAATTACAAAGACAAGTATTAAATACATACTTGCAATTTTCCAGCGATACCCCTTGAGCTAATAAAGCAACAAGCAGGATCGCCTATATAAAAGCAAAAGCAGAATACAACAAGAAAATATACATATATACATATTACCAACACAAATACATACATATGTGCATAGCCAAAATTACATGCTCCTCTACTTAAAACTCTGTCGCGAAACATATTGAACGTATGTAAATACAAAAAAAGCCATTTACGCGTACGGCTTTGCAAATTTCGCATATACATATACTGTACATACATAAAGACAATAAGCAATACCTGCCACAAAACTAATATTTTACATAAGTCAAGTATTATATACTTGCAATTTCTACAGCGATACCCCTTAAGCTAAAAAGCAAAAAGCAGGATCGCTAATAATTCTAAGTAAAGGCAGAAGAAAAAAGAAATAAAAAACAATACAGTGCTTAAAGAGATTTATGTATGTACATATATTCATCGCTATATATATTCGCACTATATAAATTATACCGCAATCGTACCCATCCTTGTGCTCTCTCATTTCCCATATATATTCTCTCTTCATATACATACTATATTAAACGACAATATACATATAAACACATATAAATATACGTAAAAATAGTTAATATAACTATTTCGCGCTCTCACTTCTCTCATTATATATTTACTTGTTACATATATACATATACAACAATTATACTTAACTACAAGGGACACGATCAAAACAAAACAAGGAAGGAAAACATCATATGGTACACATTAAGCATATGCATATGCAAACATATGAAAATAAATACATACATACAAACAATTTTACTTTTTGCATTTTTCTTTCGCGTTCTTGATTCGTTTACAGATACAAATATACAAATATACAAAAGGAGCGCAAGTGAACTGGAGATACACGGATACACTGTAAAACAAAAAAAAATTTTGTTTTCTTCCAGTCATCTATAAAAAAAAAATATATATATATATATATATTATATTAGATATGTATATATATTATATAAATATATTATTATTATAAAATATTTATTTAAATATACTATTAATCGGCTTATGCGGTACCGATTCGAAATCTTCGAAATTCGAATTTACAGAAAAATAAATCTCTTCTCAAATTTTTTTAATTATATCAAAATTATAAATTATCTTACAAATTTAAATTTAAAAAAAAAAAAAAATTTTTTTTTTAATATTTTTCCAAAAAATTTATTTAACTACATTGATAGCAATATCAAATTTCAAGAACATCCATTATACAAAACTCCCTTTAAGCTAAAAGCTTCCAATACATTTCAAATAAATGCAATCCGACAAATCAAAAGAGGTTAAACCAAGAACACCTATTTCATTAGAAATTCCTAAAATGGCTGATGAAGATAAAACACAAGGCCCACCTGCAGAAGCTACACGCTCAAAGCAGAGTGTAAAACAAAAAAGATCAAAAGATCATTTAGTATCAAAATTCATCAATGAAGGTGATACTTTTATAAGCTATTGCACAAGATTCAAAGCTTCCCCTATCGCTGACATCTCTGAATCGGTTTTAAAGGCAAAACTTGAAAGTGTCGATGAAATATGGACACGCCTTCTGGCAGCGTACGATGCAGTAATTGAAGCTGACGACGCTGAACTCCCAGAAAACATAAAAGCTTCGGCGACAGCCAAGTTAAATAATTGCCGTGATCAGAAAGAAATAATAAATGGAATGATAAGCGAACAATTAAATGTAATAAGGCCAAATAGCGCCACTACTCACCCACCCAGAGTAGTCACAACAACAAAAGAAGACCTAGATAAAGGCATGTATCTAAATGTACCAACTTGTGATACTGAAGTTTTTACTGGATGTTATGAACAATGGCCGTCCTTCCGGGACATGTTCACAGCCCTTTACATAAACCATCCTAGACTTGCAGAAGCACAAAAGCTATTCCAACTAAGGTACAAGACACAAGGGGAAGCAGGCATTATCGTCAAGCAATTCGATATAAATGGCGACAATTTTAAGCTGGCTTGGGAAGCACTAGTTGAAAGATATGAAAAATAAAAGGGTAATGATAGAAAATCCCATAAAAACTATATTAAATTACCCAAAAAATTAAACAAGAAACCAGCCAGGAATTTCAAAAATTTTACTCGACAGTGACTAATTGCCTGTCAGTGTTAAAAACACAAAATTCCCCGTAGAATATTGGGACCATATGATAGTAACTATCTGTGAAGAAAAACTACCTCAGGCTGCGTTACTACGATGGGAGCAATCACTTGACGATAGAAGAGCAATGCCCACATGGGAGCAAATGAAAAAATTCCTCGCTGCTCAATACGAGATAGCTGAGCGAATGGGCAGCCAAAATATGAATATATCAAGTCCGCCAAATGAGTCGAGTAAAACCTCGTTTAAACCTCAAGCCAGCAATAATATTCAATACAACAGACACGTTAATAAAAGTCATTCCTTCGTGTCAAATCAAAATAATCAACGGCAATCGTTATGTGAACTCTGTAAAGGAGGTCATAAGTTAAGATCTTGCGAGAGATTCAAAAAATTACCCACTTCAGATAGAAACAATCTTGTTCGGCAACACAAACTTTGCAAAAACTGTCTGTCAAACTATCATATGACAAAAGACTGTGAAAGCAAATTCAATTGTGTATATTGCCAACGAAGACATCACTCATTGCTTCATATTAACAATTTTCAAAATATGAAGCAAAATCAATTTCAAAAAACCACGGGGTTAGTCGCTACAACTTCATGTAGTAATCCCGAAACATCAAATCCCGAAAAAAGGGAAGAACAACCATCTTGCTCTAAAGCAGCAAAAATCCAAGCGCTTCATTCAGAAAATGAAAGCAAAATTCTGTTACCCACTGCGGTCATCACCATTGAACATAAGGGTGATTTATTCAAACTAAGAGCACTAATAGATCAAGGCTCTCAAAGATCCTTTATATCTTCAAAGGCTCAAAATCGGCTCAAACTGCCAATAAAACATTCCAACTTTCAAATCTCGGGAATGGGTGGAAGAATTATTCAAAATTCCAACAAAATATGCCCAATCACCATAGTATCTCCAAGTGCGGATATTAGAATAGATGCGCAAGCCATCGTTCTACCGCAACTTACAAATTTGCTTCCAAGTTATGAAGTTAATAAAAAACATTGGGAAAAATGCTCACATCTCAAGTTAGCAGATCCCAACTGTCATACCCCATCCCAAATCGACATATTATTAGGCAGTGACTTAATAGCTCAAATAATTCTTGAAGGTATTGAGAAAATCTCCAATAAATTGTTAGCCCAAAATACAATCTTTGGGTGGATTATAAGTGGCCAAGTCACTGAAAAAATCAATTCTTTCACCACTCAAGTGGAAAATATCTCAAACGAGTATTTAAATAATGAACTTAAAAAATTCTGGGAAGTAGAAGAATTATCTCAGACTATCCAACCTTCAGAAGAAGACCTGGCATGCGAAGCCTACTACAAGTCCACAACAACAAGAAACGAACATGGTCGTTATGTTGTGCGACTACCATTCAAACCAACTTTTCCAGAAACCACAGCTCTAGGCCACTCTAGAATATCAGCAGTCCAGCAATTTCTAAGCATGGAAAAAAGCCTGATAAAGAAAAGCGAGCTTAAATCAGCATATGACAACGTGATGGACGAATATCTTGATCTCAATCATATGGAAGAGACTGTGCCATATGAAAAAGTATCTAAAGGTAGATATCTATCTTTTTATCTGCCACATCACGGGGTAATTAGACCCGATAAAATTACAACAAAAGTACGAGTAGTTTTCAATGCCTCGAAGAGTACTAGCTCAGGCAAATCACTTAATGATGTACTATACACAGGGCCAACGTTACAACCTGATCTCATGTTGCTAATTCTAAATTGGCGCATGTTTAAATACGTTTTCAATGGGGATGTAGAAAAAATGTATAGACAAATTCTAGTACACAAAGATGACCAAGATTTTCAACGCATAGTCTTCCGTAAAACAAACAATAGTTCAATTAACGACTACAAACTCAAAGCAGTAACCTTTGGCATAAATTGCGCACCATATTTGGCCATTAGAACGTTACGTGAAGTTGCAAAAACATGTAAACAAAACTTGCCTTTAGCATCTTCTGTGTTGCAAACACAAACATACGTGGACGATATACTTTCAGGTAGCCACAGTATTCCATTAGCATGCGAATCACTATCGCAAGTGATCGAAGCACTGAAATCAGCAGGTTTTCCTTTAAAGAAAATCACATCAAATCACCCCGAAATAATAAAAAATATAAAAAAGGAAGACTTATTAGATACAGACTTTCTTAAATTTGAAAAGGCTAGCACAACCAAAACTCTAGGGATTCAATGGAATGCGATAACAGATCAATTCTCATATACAATTGAGTCAATATCTGCAATGTCCGCCATTACAAAACGCCAAATACTTTCCTCGGTGGCAAAACTTTTCGACCCCGCAGGATGGCTTTCGCCAATAATGATTCAAGCAAAAATCCTCATTCAAGAATTGTGGCAAGATGGCACTGAATGGGATGAACAGGTAAAACCTGTACGTTTAACTAAATGGGTTCAATTTGCTAACAACTTACACACCATATCAGAAATTCGAATCCCTCGATGGGTTAACTTCACCCCTGACATTAATGTAGAATTACACGGTTTCTGTGACGCCTCTGAAAAGGCATATTGCGCAACGGTCTACGTACGAACTCAGTACGATAGCAAAATATCTTCACATCTTTTGGTAGCCAAAGCCAAAGTTGCACCTTTGAAGACACTAAGCCTGCCACGGCTCGAACTGAATGGTGCTCTTCTGTTAGCAAAATTAATTTCAATAGTTCAAACCCATCTCAAATTAAACAATCACAAAATGTATCTTTGGTCAGACTCAGAGATAGTTTTAGCATGGTTAGAAAAACCACCATATACATGGAAAACCTATGTATCTAATCGCATATCACAAATCTTAGATTTAGTTGGCCCAGCCAAATGGCAACATGTTGCAAGTGCAGATAACCCAGCAGATCTTCGGACAAGAGGTTGTAAACCACTTCACCTCACCAGCACTACACTCTGGTGGAACGGTCCTACATGGCTAACAGAATCACAAGAGTTCTGGCCAAAGTCTCCTGCTCGGAATATAATACCGCCAGAGAGTCGGAGAATTGAAAATTTCCATATCACTCCCGAAGAGGATGATATTCTCCACCGATTTTCATTTCCTAGAGCACTAAGGGTAGTCGCTTATATGCACAAATTTACCCAAAGACTTAGACACAAAATAAAAGGAATACCAAATGACCCTTTCGTGCAACTAACGCATTCCGACTTGCAACATGCTAAAGATAGTATCATCACATACACCCAAACTCGCTATTTCAATCGAGAAAAATCTAAGTTGTTAGACAGACAACCTCTCGACAAGGGAAGCTCTCTTCTCGTCTTAAATCCATTCTTGGAGCTAAGGGATTAATCAGGGCAAATGGAAGACTAGCAAACTCCAGCCTTAGTTACAACGAACGGCATCCCATCATTATTCCAGAGAAATCCCGCTTTACTTATCTATTCCTAATATATCTCCACCAGCTTACAATGCATGGTGAGCATCGCTTGATGCAACAAATGGTCCGACAAGAATTTTATATACCGCGACTAAAGCCACAAATTAAAAGAACCATCTTCATGTGTAAACAGTGTACTATATACAAACACAAGATGCGTACGCAGATAATGGCAGCCTTACCACCTGAACGCTGCAATTATGCTCTACCCTTTACCATCACTGGGGTTGACTTTGCTGGACCTTTCCAGATAAAGGCCTCAATGTAAAGGTCGTCCTCTTTCAGAAAAGGGTATGTGGCTGTTTTTGTATGCTTTACGACAAAGGCAGTACACCTCGAGCTATGTTCAGATCTGACTACTGCGGCTTTTCTTGCAGCATTTGCACGCTTTGTCGGACGACGCGGATTTCCTTCAAAGATAATGAGCGACAATGGTAAAAACTTTGTCGGAGCCCAAAGAGCCACAGAGAAGGAGTTTATAAACCTCATGAAAGAAGTCTCTCCTGAAATTGTCAATAAATATGCACCCCAAGGGATCGATTGGCAATTTATACCCCCATGTTCTCCACATATGGGCGGACTCTGGGAATCAGCAGTAAAAAGCTTTAAGTCCCATTTGAAGAAAACGGCCGGCAATCATAAATTCAATTACGAGGAGTTTACCACACTACTCGCTAGAATAGAAGCCGTACTAAACTCAAGACCAATATCACCTCTCTCGCAAGATCCCTCCGATTTCACAGCCCTCACACCAGGTCATTTCTTAAGAGGAGCTCCTCTTCTCGCCATACCTGAGACAGAAGGAGACTCACTCTCTTTAATAAATCGATGGGAAAGAATAAAGATTCTCCATCACGAATTCAGCCACAGATGGAAGGAGGATTATCTTAAAGATCTCCATAAGAGATATCGATGGAAAACAGCCCAAAAGGAACCCAATGCAGGAGAATGCGTCATCATACAGGACGAATGCCTTCCTCCAACGGAATGGCGACTAGGCCGCATTGAAAAGGTCCATCGAGGATCAGATGGTCACATCAGAGTAGTCGATATACGAACACAAACCGGCATATTAACTCGACCAGTCGTAAAATTGTGCTTTCTTCCAAACAGCGAAGAGCACCAACCAAAACCGCAAAATAAACCGCAAAATTAATCAAAAATAAATAATCAATACCGCAAATTCGCAAAAAAATCCGAAATTCAATCTTTTACAATTCTTAGACACAAAACAAATCCTAACAAACGCGATTAGATCAATTATATGTGTATATCGATATGTATATGTACCCCATAACCAAAAATAATATTGTTCCAAATTAAGAGTCAAATCATGTTAATTATGTATTCCTATTCCCATAGAAATGTACGTAGAAGACGTACAAATTATCAGCGAGACATTGAGGTCCGAAAAAGCTACACCCATAGCGCCAGCTGCACCCGTTGCCGCTCCAAGAACCACGGTTATGCGATCATCATCTGCCGCAGCAATCAGGGAGACAAGTGAAGAGCAGCTATTAGAAGATCAAGGGCCTCCTCGATGTCGTCTGTGCCATCGCCCACACGCCCTGAAGAGATGCCCGATATTCTTGAGCATGAAGCCTGCTCAACGCAACAAATTGCGAGAGCCCACGGGCACTGCATGATGTGCTTGGCAGACGATCACGCAACCAACGAGTGCTGGGCCGACCAATCATGTAGACACTGCCACAAACCACATCACACGCTGTTTCACCGATTTGCGAGACGACCCAATCCCACACTAACTCGCACTCGTCAAAGACAACACCGCGATCCGGTCCAGCGCCGAAGAGGCAATCGTTCTGAAACAACCAGAGTAGCACGGTCACGGCCGTTCTCGCCACGTCATGAGTATCATCGTCAACATCGCCGCCCAACCGGATTAAGCGCCGTAGTCAGCACGCTCCAACAACTCCAAAGACTTCTAGGCAATTAATTCGCCTAGGGTGGCCGGGATGTTTACATGACTTAGTAACATGCAACAACATCTCACAAAACCGTCATCACATCACATTAGATCACGCATCACATCATTACATCTCAATGCAGCAGGTTACAACCCACACCACTACACACGCACGCATCATACACAGCGTCTAACATCGCTCATCGTAAAACACAACAACCACACGATCATCAACGAATTGAATCAGATATTCACCACCAAAATTATTAAAAGGGATAGATCCCAACGGGATCTTCCTCATTCGATTCCAATCGTGAACCAGAACGCTCGCTACCAACCCGGTTTTTATCGTTTATTCCCAGCAAGGAATCTTATTTCCGTCCGTCCATTTCAGTCAGCAAGGAATCTCATTCGGTCCGTCCATTCCAGTCAGGATACGGGCAGCAGTTCTATTGCGCTGTGTGTGTGTGTGCGGTGACTCATCGTATCTCAACTCAGTTTAATTAAAGATAAGCCAAATTGTTTTCGACAAAAGTGAATATCCCAACATATGTTCATATTAGAACAAATTAAGTTGAAATTTTAATAAAAATTTATTATAACGTTTAACGAATCTTTAGTGTTTGCGCTTTCACTTTCGACTCATACTTTCCGCACGTATGTATACCAGTGTCATACGTATACAGTAGTTAAGCGTTTATGTATGAATATGTGGCAGCTTTTAGTACACAGATTTTACAAGAACCACATATGAATTTATATCTAAACATTCCTTTTCGCCATAGAGTGTTTAAATTTATTGTATTCTGTGTTCGTACTTCGTTCTAAGTTGACTAGTTTATTTAAATACTGAACCACAAGGAACTATGGCAATAAAGTTTTCGAATTTTTCATCTCATAATTTAAACATTTTGTATGTTTGCCAGTGTCACAACTAACCATATTTCCCCAGATACAGGCATGCATGTGCTAGCCCATACTTGTGGATTAGTATGACTATTTTCTCGCTGTGCGACTTAAAGTCATTTTGGGAGATAGCATACACACAACAATTAAAAGATTTTATTAAATGTTTGTAGAAGCTTACATTTGCATGTGTTGGTGTAATCAATTATCTTATGATTTTGTATACATGATTCCTTGCAAGAAGATATTCGGCTAAACTGGCTCAAATCGAGTTGATAAAATTTGGAATTTGACTGTCGCCATAATTGGTTGTTGATTTTTTTTGTTGCTGGCTAATTCTAACGACATTTATAACATGGAGAAGAATTAGTTCCATTCTCACTCATGTCGTTCCGCGAATTTATTTTTAAATTTATTACAAAGCCAATAAAAAGAAACCATCAACAGTAGTTACAACGGGTCAGCACGCACTATGGAACGATGACAAAGAAAAAAATAGCATGGAAATAACGATGAGCTGTCGTTACTTACTGCACTCTGCAAATACTTCTGAGCATACAGCACTTGATTATTTTTTAAGTATTATGACGTGGTTTTTTTATACCTTTCCATGGTTGCATGCGCTGCTTTTAAGTTATGGAGATTATTAAAATGAATAATTGCAAGTTGCGGTTCACACCCTTGCTCTCACACGAACTTAACCAGCGCAGCTAACGAGCGCTGACGTAATAAATTCTCACTTTAAAGTAAGAAAGAAAGCGTGCTGCACTGTTAAGCGCCTGCACTACTTGCGGAGTACGAAGCGTGGCGTATACGTAACATTTCATAAACTGGAAATGTACTGTCATATGTTGCACAGTTTAGTTTTGTGAAAACCATTATAAGCGCGTGTGGTTCCTGTGCGTTTACCCATTCATTTTCTTAATGTTTTCCGCGCTCAAATCTTTCAAACACAGCATTTGAGATTATCGTGCGCAAGTTCGCACTTAATAAACGATTTTGGTCGCAGTTGGACAGGAGGAAATAAACAAGTGTATGAGTGTTCATATGAGAGCAACTTGTTGTGCACTTTGATGTCCAGGGACGTTTATGAAGAGATGTCGTTTTATACGTGATTTAGATGATCTGATTGAACTTGGACTTGAGTCTCCGCTATCTTTTTTAGCAAATAATAGATTTGTATCCCTCAGGTAATTGGCCTAAGCAATTCTGTTTACTTGCAATATTTGTTATAAAAATTAAAATAAACTGCAAGATGGTCTTAATAAAACTCAGCAAAATCGTACAAAATAAAAAAAAATATTTGATTTCGTTCCTTTTGAAATGGTAGGTGTAGCAGCCATCGAAAAGTTTAAACTCTCCTCATTTCAATCTTTTAGCGAATTTTCTACATCAAAATGGTAGAAATAAATATGCGAAGAGACACAAGTGTAGACCACATTTGTACATTCCCCGCAGTCTATTCAACTGCTAATAATAATATACTGCTTTAGAACTAGTATAAGCCCTAAGAGCAACTAAGTAGTCACCGACTGTCTCTTTTCTAACGAGCACATATTCATTCAGAATTCTTTAGCAGTGGTGTCCCTCGCAACTCAGCCGAACTAATATTGCGTAAGGGTGAAACAGTTTATTTTCTCAACAACTAATAACATAATCAGATTAAGAAGGATTTTGTTGCTTTGTTACAGTTTATATTCTTGTGTTTAATTGTAAAAATACCGCACCGCCAATAATAGTAATTTATAATGAAAGTGAACAGCGAAACTTAATATTGCTTTGCAATGATAAAGATGAATGCAATTTTATTTATATTTACAGTAAATTTACAGTAAATACCAGTCTTTGTGTTAAATATATATATACTGCCCAATTTATGTAGCACATTCCCGTATCGTATTTTCTAAAGTGAGGTTTATGTAGGCAAGAGTATTCAAAATGTGTTAAGCTTTCGGATTTGAATTAGAAACAGTAGAAACTGTATTGAAATACTCATATAATGAAAGCGCTCACTCCTAAATTTTCACGCTGCCACACAACTTTTTCATGTTTAAGGCATTTTTGTGACACTTGGGTCAACATACACACACGTATAAAGAATTTATTCGACCTCATGCACCATTCATAGGCTTTGATAAAATTGTACAAAACTGTAATGCTTGATATGGGTAAGTTTCGATGCGGCGTGTACAAAATATGTGCGTGTTGCCACTGTCGTTTTGTTGTGATACATTCATTCATTGGTGTTTGTATTACCCACAGATATTTTGTATTAAATGGAAATGCCGAAAGGATGACTCAACCAAAGTCATATGAATAACAAGTAAGGAAGGGCTAAGTTCGGGTGTAACCGAACATTTTATACTCTCGCAATTTATTGATGTAATTTTATAAAGATAACACAAGTCGACCCATATATTTGGTATAAAGTTCAATAGAATAACGAAAATCATCATAAATAGTATATGGGGACTGAGGTAATTCCTAAACCGCTTTCACTCGTTTTCACCACCAAGATACGATATATCGAAAACTATACGCTCACTTAATTTAATTACTTATAATTAGGTATATGGGATCTGGGGGAAGTTATGACCCGATTTTTACCATTTCAGGTACAGAGAGAAACTGTTATAAGAAAAAAATTCAGAGGGAATGAATTACATTAAAATATCTGAGGATTTACCTATATTTTCGGTGAAAAATTAACCTTAGGCACTGAGTTCTTCATGTTTGATATCAGGGGCCTTGAAAAGTCATGGTCCGATTTTGACAATTTTTCCACAAGTGATGTCACAGCTCAAATACAGTATTTGTGTAAAGTTTTATTCCGCTAGCTTCATTGGTTCCTTATGAATAGATTATAAAGTGAACGAATCAGATGGAATTCAAAATTGGGTTATATGGGAAGTAGACGTAGTTGTGAACCGATTTCGCCCATATTCCACCCGTGTCATCAGGGTGTGAAGAAAGGTTTATATACCGAATTTCATTGAAATCGGTCGAACAGTTCTTGAGATATGGTTATTGACCCATAAGTGGGCGACGCTAAGCCCATTTCCCATTTTGTAAAAAATCCGAGTGTAGCTTCCATCTGCCATTTCTTATGTGAAATTTAGTGTTTCTGACCTTTTCGTTAGGGAGTTAACCCACTTTTAGTAATTTTCAACCTAACCGTTGTATGGGAGGTGGGCGTGGTTATTATTTTCTTTCATTTTTGGACTGTATAAAGAAATGGCTAAAAGAAACGACTGCAGAAAGTTTGGCTTATATAGCTTTATTGGTTTGCGAGTTATATACAAAAAACCTATTTGGGGGCGGGGTCACGCCCACTTTTCCAAAAAAATTACATCCAAATGTGCCCCTCCCTAATGGGATCCTATGTTCCAAATTTCATTTTCAAAACTTTATTTATGGCTTAGTTATGACACTGTATAGGTTTTCGGTTTCCACCATTTTGTGGGCGTGGCAGTGGACCGATTTTGCCCATTTTCGAAAGCAACCTCCTTAGGGTGCCAAGGAACATGTGTTCCAAGTTTCATTAAGATATCTTAATTTTTACTCAAGTTATCGCTTGCACGGACAGACGGACAGACGGACGGACGGACAGACATCCGGATTTCAAATCTACTCGTCATCCTGATCATTTATGTATATATAACCCCATATCTAACTCTTATATTTCTTGGTGACACAAACAACCGTTAGGTGAACAAAACTATTATACTCTGTGCAACAGGTTGCGAGAGTATAAAAATAAGCAGAAGCGTTCACACTGAAAAACTTTATAACTACAATAACTGCGGGAACCTTCCGTAAAATATTTACTTTGTGAGGTCCTTTTTCGACGAAAAAAAAAACATATTAAATCAGCTAACACTTAAACTTGGTTGATTGGATTTTGACCGGTTTCTTTCGCAAGGTGCTGAAGTGAAAAATTGGGAGCTTCAGCACACGTCTGAAAATGGAGGACACTATTGGTGGAACTTACTGTTCGTGTTATTGCATTCGCAAGAGTTCTTAGCGCTAAATGGATGTCAATTTGAGGAAAAAATTTGTATTTGTAGTGACGCAGTAGCCATGAGCTGCTTGGAAGGTAGCCACTTCATTATTTCGCCTGCTCAAACTGGTTTAGTTTTATCTAATACAGTGTAACTCCTGGGACAAGGTATTCGTAAGTGCACTCCTTAAGTTTTCCAAATTAAATAAACAAATAAATGCAAGTTCAAATTAGCGCAGCTGTTTTTTAGTGAACTAGTAGACTGGTACGGAAAATAAAGGAAATTCGAATTTCTTTTTCTATTTGGTTTACATGATATTGTAAGGGGTAAACCCGTATCGCCCTCGCTAGTTGCAGCATTTTAACAATATACTCACTTCTTATCACAGCGACCATCCGCAGTTGATATTGACACTTTGACTGTTCGTCATGCCTTCAACGAGGAATAAAGGAATGCAACGATAAAAACAGACAGAGGCAAGTGAAGAACGCAAAAGCTAATTAGGTGTAGGCAGCAACCACTCAAGATTGCAGAAGCCTTTGGCGGAGGGCAATGGCTTCGTGATATCTTCAGACACTTCCACAACAAACAAAATTTACACAAAGCAGCATTTTAAACCGCACATTTTTGTTCATTTTTTCTTGTGTTTAATCTTATTAGAATACTAGTGCTCTTCTTTCTTCTCCGACTAAAAAATATCTTTTTTTACCCCAACCTCAACTTCAATTTGTTTTGCTTCACACTTTGTTCGGTTGATTAAGTTTCGCGGTTTTGAATGTTTTTTTTAGGCGTCACTTTTGCTTGTCTTTTACAAAACCAAAAAGGGAAAAGGTAAACTAAAACAAGTAAGGAAGGGCTAAGTTCGGGTGTAACCGAACATTTTATACTCTCGCAATTTATTTGTTTAACTTAATTAATATTATATAATACACAATTTTAGCCACATATTCGTCATATATATTGTATAAAGCTCATTGAAAGTTGGAAACCTAATATTAGGTTAGAAGCACCGAGGTCCTAGTGTTCGATATATGGGGCCTTGAAAACCAATGGTCCGATTTCGGTGATTTTTAGAATGGGGCTGCCACACTATAAACGTAGTATTTGTGCAAAGTTCAGCATCGATATCTTTACTAGTGCTTACTTTATATATTGTAAAGTAAACGATTCAGATCGTCTTAAAATTCTGGTATATAGGAAGTAGGCGTGGTTGTGAAGCGATTTGGCCTATTTTCACAACATATCATTGGGATGTAAAGAAACTATTACAAACTAAGTTTCATTGAAATCTGTCAAGTAGTTCCTGAGATATGGTTTTTGGCCCATATGTGAGCGACGCCACGCCCATTTTCCATTTTGTAAAAAAAATCTGAGTACAGCTTTCATCTGCCTTTTCTTATGTGAAATTTAGAGTTTCTGACGTTTTTCGTTAATGAGATTACCCTCTTTTAGTAATTTTCAACCTAACCTTTGTATGGGAGGTGGGCGTGGTTATTATGCGATTTCAACTATTTTCATGGGGTGTGATGGGGTGCGTAAGAGAATTGACTACAGAAAGTTTGGTTTATATAGCTTTATTGGTTTGCGAGTTATATACAAAAAACCTATTTGGGGGCGGGGTCACGCCCACTTAAAAAAAAAAAAATTACATCCAAATGTGCCCCTCCCTAATGCGATTCTTTATTTCAAATTTTAATGTCATAACTTTATTTATGGCTTAGTTATGACACTGTATAGGTTTTCGGTTTTCGCCATTTTGTCCATTTCCCACCCACTCTCCTCAGGGTGCCAAGGAATGTGTGTTCCAAGTTTCATTAAGATATCTTAATTTTTACTCAAGTTATCGCTTGCACGTACAGACGGACAGACGGGCGGACAGACATCCGGATTTCAAATCCACTCGTCATCCTGACCAATTATATATATATAACCCCATATCTAACTCTTTTATTTCTTGGTGACACAAGCAACCGTTATGTGAACAAAACTATAATACTCTGTGCAACAGGTTGCGGGAGTATAAAAATATCTGCAGCAGAAATTCTTACAGAAAATCAACTTTTTTCATTATTTTCATTTTGCAAAAATACTGACTTTACTAGCTCGCTAAACTCTGTACCTGTTTCTACATATTCTTGTTTAGTACACGTTCGAAATTATCCGTTATTTTTTCAATTCACTCGACAACACTTGGTCGATATTTTAATTGAATTTTAAAAAGAATCTCAGTTTAAGAAGAGCGTGTAAATATGTATAACATAGACTCATTGTTTAATTTAGGAACTTCTTCAGCTTATGTTTCGAAGGTCAAAGGTCAACTGGCTCGACAAAAATCGATAATTAAAAGTGACAACCATTCAAATACGCACAAATGTATACCCAACACCTGTGCAACCTAAATGTTTTAGCAGTCGGCGCGCGATTAAGGCGTGAACCAAGTGATTTGCGTCGCGCCGCTGACCACTCACACTAATTGAATTTCTAATTTGCCGCCAAAATAGCATTTACCCGCAATAGTGTATGCACTTGTTGAGACTGACGTCGGTAGTCACTAATATCGATCAGATTTCGTATGCGCGAATCGTGCATGGGCTGGTACATATAAGGGTCGGCTGAATATTTGAACTCAAAACAACGGCATATAACAGCTGGGTAATGGCTCACAATGTTAATTATTGTTCACACTAAACGTTCGAATTAGCCTAATCGCGCAACTATTCGCTAGCATATACAAAACCTGTATTTAAAGAGAAATTCCGCCACACTTACATAAATGACTCAAGATCTGCTTTGAACTACGCGCGTTACGCAAAAGAGAACAACTATTGCATATTTAAGTGATTCCGCACGCGCTTACCCTTTGTCCAATTGGCGATCCAATGAAATCAAATTAAATTCGATCAATCACTACTAATTAAGAGCATTAAAGCAGGTCGACAGAGAAGAAGAGAAAGATTGTGTTAAATAAGCGGAAGAAGACAAAGCGGAATGTGCCGCCAACGCAGAGAATTCTCAAATGAATGTCAATTTGTGCAAAGAAATTAAAATACAACAGCGCTTGAAGGCAAAATACTTTTAAATGCTGGATTGCCGATGTATTGCATATCATATTTGGAATAAACTAGGCAGCAAAGAGTGAATAAGCATTACAGAGTTTTCTTTTCTCCACGAAAATGGTGCTTTATTATATATAACATTATGTAAATTAACAATTTCATTTTATATCCATATAGTTGGAAATGAACAATAATCATATTTGTGAACTCATTAGTGATAACTTTATTACAAAATGTGGCATTCATCTGTGTCAGCTGGCTTTGTGTTCGTTCCGGAATCTAGAAACATTTAATAAAACCGGATCTAAAATGAATGAAACCCCACAAGTTCGTTCATTTTATTCTGGCCTGCCAAAACCAAAAGTACATAATACGTGAGCATGTTAATTTCTCTTTCCTCTTCGTTTACTGCACCGTTGTTCCACAGCAACTATTTATTATCCTGTTAATTGTGAAGATCCTTGCCGAAGGCCCTTTCAATATATCCCCTTTCCGCCGCTTGTTTGGGTGGTTGTCTTGCGTAATGTTTTCGCTAATTTCCTTTAACCCCAAGCTGTACGCAAAAATTGGGAGGCCGGTGAGTACGTGCGTTGCCTTGAAATAGCACTCACTTATACTTTTATACTTTAAATCATAAATTGAAAAGGTAAATATAAAAGCGATAATATTGTACAAAATACTAAGAATTCCATAGAAGATGAGATTGCAGATGTGGAAGTACAAACAAGCGCATTAATTGCGCTACAGTGGCCAATCGAGGTGCAAAGATGAAATTGTAAAAGAAGCATACGCGGCGCAACAAAATGGTTTTGCGACCATTCTAAAAATTTATGTCGATTACGAGGCAATAAAAACTCAATAAAAAGTTGATAATTGCACTAAATTTTTATTTATTCGAGGGTTAAAGGCCTGAGAGGCCAATGCGCTGCTAAAACAACCACAATCTGCCCCCAAATAAAATAAATGTCCAAAAGAAACACAACGGTTGCCGCAGCACACGAAGGGTTTTTCAACAATTTCAAAATAAATTCAGAGAATGTGGCTTTAAGAAATTTAGTATTATTGCTTTAGAAAGCTGGAGAGAAAGTGCCAATAATGCAAGATTGAATTCACCACATTGCGTTTACTGAAATGTGCATAAATTTTAATTACATTCCCTTGATAACAAAATCTGAAACATTAATATTGAATACACAAATTACCAGAAAATATACCGTTATGAATATGTGTGCATGTGCTGTAGATTAGACAATTCGCCTGACTACTTCATATTTTGCTTTGAGTACATTAATTTGCTAATTAATATACTTACTTGAACTAATTGTGCAAATCGCCTGGATTTAAAATAAATTTGATTTACAATGTATTTATAAATATTTTACATATATGAAACCACAACAACAAGCAAACCAATTTAGGCAGAACGATGACATGACGCTTTGGGTATTAGTCCCGATTTAATGACCAGAAGAGAATAAGTAAAATTGCACTGGCTTATATTAATTTTGGTAGAGACTTAGGCACTTAAGCTTAGTGAGTAAAAGCTAACATTTAGAGAGGTATTAAATTTCCGAAGACTCTTCACTTAGTTTCTTTATGGTTACATCTAAATTACAATACAACTAATAGAAGGTAGTTAAGACCGAAACGGCAATTAATAGGGGGGAGGCATATAACCAAATGACTTTATACTCTTGGCACGAAATTAAGCAAAACTTTTTCTTTTGCCCATTACCTTCTTTTTTTTAAAGCTATGGTAAGTCTTCAACTGAGGTAAACGGAGAAAACACCGAAATATGAAATCTCCGTGTGCTATTTAAATGTAACCTTGTATATTTATCTTCAATACTTATCAACAAAAGTGTTTTACAATTGCCTCATTAACGTCCAATTAATTTGCGAAGCAGAAAACACTTCAGGGAACACGTGATGACAGCAAATTCTTACGGCAATTAAAGTTCGTGAAGTTACCCGCCTAATTTCCACAAAAGGGTGAAACTAACGTGTGATGATGCCCTATGTGTTACATGTGGCAGACGAAATTTAAAGTTTGCACGCACGCGGCATGCCACGCCCCACATTCATGGACTTTATATATACTCGTATCTGTGTCGGCTCATTATACCTGGAAGCCATGTGGCATTTCATGACGCAGTCACGCGAACGCCATAACACGAATACCATTATATACATATATGTGCAAACATACTTAAATTTGCTTGAAGCTGTTCATACTAAGGGGAAATACTTGATCATCAGCAAAAGTAATAACGCAAAGCGCAGCACTAAGTCACTCGTCGTTTCGCAGCGCGTTATTGTGGTGTATGGTAGCGTAGTGTCTTGTGTGAGAACCAAGCGTATTTCTTACATAAATAGGATTGTGAAAAATTAGTGATGAAATCATGCTTTTCCAATTGTTTTCGAAAAATCATTTCATTCAAGAATTCAGCTAGACCGTCTTCATAAAATCGCGTTATTTCATTCTATAGTTTCAAAGGCTTTTCCATAACATATGAAAACGACCAAATTCGAAATTCACGAGAGCAGTAATACGCATTTAAAGCGGTTTCAGTGAGCTACTAAATGCTACCAAAAATGTTATGAAATACAAATGTACGAATTCGAGCGTTATTGCAATGAGTGAAGTGTTAATAAAGTCATTGAAAATTAATTTGGATGATATTCTTTGTTGAATACTGATGAAATTAAATATTTAAACGGAAATATGGCTTTTATCTATTTTGCATGTAACCAATACCACGCTTTATTTAACAATGCTTTGTAAAAACCAGTTTACATGCGCTAAAAAAACAGAAATATTTAGTGATGAATAATTTAATGAAAAATTAAATGTTAAATATTGCCATTGGCAACATTTTGGCTTACTGTTGGTATTGTGGCCTAAAATGTGATGATAATAAAAAAGTACACTTCACAGGAGCTAACAAGTGCAAATATGTATTCTTGCTTAAATGTACAAGCATTAAGTAAAATAACATAAATCAAAAATTAAACATTTTAGAAATTGTTTTCAAAAAATCAATTTTTTTCAATATTTCTATACTTTATAATACTCATACGAACCCACCAAGGACGAGCAGTAAAGGATAGTTCTATACAAATTGAGGCATACACATTTTAGTAAATTATTGTAGCATAAAATGAGTGGGTGGTGGGCTAGCTGGTGTGCATGGAGCCACAAAAGTGTGCGCACGAATTTCATGCATGGCCGCGCAACAGCATTTATTTCACAATTTTTTTGTTTTTTTACGCATACATGTGTCTCCGCCAAAGCATGTGTATATTAGAAAGTGCTTAAGTGTATGGAAACTGCTTCCACTTACTTGATTGTCAGCTTGTCGCTGTAATGTAACAAAGCAGAAAATTATGCAATGAAAAGTAACTATGTGTAGAATTCAATGTATAAGTCGGTAAGTCTTCGTCCTGAGGCAGCGTATAGGGCTGTGGCAATTCTCTTGCGCATTGCGATTTCCAAATCATGGTTCAAGTGTGCAAAATAATTTGTGTGGTACTTGCAACACGCAAAATTTGTAATATTTTTTAATTTCAATAAATGGCTTGAGTTTCAATAAATGCTGAGTTCAGCATTAAGAATTTTTGTTTGGTAAATTTGCAGATTATACATAAATGATGACGGCCGCATTTGACCACATTCTCCACAGCTCACTGTCACGATACACCCACTTGTGGTGGCAGTGAATAGCAGCTGCTGTAGCACACGGAGCACACTTCACCAGAAAATGTTCTTAAGGGCATGATGCTGTTGTTGTGACTTTGGTAAAGCTTGCGGCCAGTGCGGAATGGTAAAAATGTATCAGTGGCGCAAATACACAACATTGAAATTGAAAAAAAAAACATATTTGAGTTCTTAAGTATTGAAAAGTTAGGTCCCACAGGGATTTAGTAGACACTATTTTAGTGAGGCAGAGACATGGGTGAGTTTAGAGATAGCAGCGCCACCGACGGCGCATTTTCCACATTCCGGTAGCACCAAAGTGTTCGCGCCGGAAAGTGAAGCAAAGAATAAGCGTAACAGTAATAACTGGTGGAAATTAACTGTAATGATTTGTAGCGCTTCCCAGCTATTTCACTGTGAACACTCTCGAGCACACAAATTCCACCGCCAAGTTTAGTGTAATTTCCTGAAATATACGGCTGCTGCCGTTTACCGTTGCACTGTGGCAGCGAATTTTTCTTCCACACCTTCCATAGATGCGTATTTGAGGAAAATACTACGCATCAGGCGGAGAGCTTGGGAGGGAGGAGTTCACCAACCTGTCGAGAGCATTAAATGGCAAAGTCGTAAATTACGCGATAACTAAGTCTCAAACTCACCGGCAGCACCTCATTTACGCTTTCCGCCAACACAGTCATTTTGCTCCAGTTTCTTCAAAACGCGGAAGGTAGCTTCGGCTGTCTGAGTGCGCTGTTAGGCAAACAGTTTTTAAAAGTGAGACATTGGCATTTATTCACTAGAA
Organism: Zeugodacus tau; assembly: GCA_031772095.1. Classification (NCBI taxonomy): domain Eukaryota; kingdom Metazoa; phylum Arthropoda; class Insecta; order Diptera; family Tephritidae; genus Zeugodacus; species Zeugodacus tau. The sequence continues at coordinate 9,186,163 of CM062649.1, read as the reverse complement.
ATTTTATATAACGCGATGAGCCAGAATTATCTGTTGTGGTGTGATGCGGAGGAGTTAATTGCTGGTTTTTGTTTTTGTAAATGAAGCGTATACATTACGCGAATTTTTTTTATACTCTCGCAACAAATGTTGCTTAAGAGAGTATTATTGTTTTGTTCACATAACGGTTGTTTGTAACACCCAAAACTAAACGAGTTAGATATAGGGTTATATATACCAAAGTGATCAGGGTGAAGAGTGGAGTTCAAATCCGAATGTCTGTCTGTCCGTCCGTCCGTCTGTGCAAGCTGTAACTTGAGTAAAAATTAAGATATCTTGATGAAACTTGGCACACTTATTTCTTGGCACCAAAGGGAGGTTGCTTTCGAAAATGAGCAAAATCGGACCACTGCCACGCCCACAAAATGGCGAAAACCGAAAACCATAAATAAAGCTATGGAAAAAATTTGGTATGAAGGATCGCACTATGAAGGGGCATATTTGGATGTAATTTTTCTGGGGAGGTGGGCGTGGCCCCGCCCCTATATAGGTTTTTTGTTCATATCTCGCAAACCAATAGAGCTATATAAACCAAACTTTCTGCAGTCGTTTTTTGTAGCCACTTCTTAATACAGTCCAAAAATGAAAGAAATCGGATCATAACCACGCCCACTTCCCATACAAAAGTTAGGTTGAAACTTACTAAAAGTGAGTTAACTCACTAACGAAAAACGTCCGAAACACTAAATTTCACATAAGAAATGGCAGATGGAAGCTGCACTCAGATTTTTTTACAAAATGGAAAATGGGCGTGGCGTCGCCCACTTATGGGTCAAAAACCATATCTCAGGAACTACTCGACCGATTTCAATGAAACTTGGTTTGTAATAGTTTCCTTACATCCCAATGATATGTTGTGAAAATAGGCCAAATCGCTTCACAACCACGCCTGCTTCCTATATACCATAACTTGGAAGACAATCTGAATCGTTTACTTTACAATATATAAAGTAAGTACTAGTGAAGGTAACTTTGCACAAATACTATGTTAATAGTGTGGCAGCCCCATTCTAAAAATCACCGAAATCGGGCCATAGGTTTTTAAGGCCCCATATATCGAACACGAGGACCTCGGTGCTTCTAACCTAATATTATGGTTTCCAACTTTCAATGGACTTTATACAATATATATGACGAATATGTGGGTCAAATTGTGTATTATATAATATAAATAAAGTTGAATAAATAAACTGCGAGAGTATAAAATGTTCGGTTACACCCGAACTTAGCCCTTCCTTACTTGTTTGTTATTGTTTTAGATTATTTACATAACACATATGAAGTTAGCCTTATTGTCAGTTACGCATATGCTGCTCTGTGGCTCCCCAGTGCGCATTGTCTGGTTGTTGTTTGTATACTGTTTCATTGCTCTAACCGGAGTTTTGGTGTGGACGAACGCTCGTAAATGGCTGAAAAAGTTAAAATTCACATTCTGTGTGTAAACGAATTCATTGGTAGCTGCCAATTTTGATTAGGGTTTTCACGTTGTGGTTTTTGGTAAAGCATTAGTGTTATTCCCACAGCTATTTTAGTTGTTGTACCGTAAATGTTTTACACCACCGTAATGGGACGTGCGGTATAAAGTGATTGCTTTTATTAAAGCAGAAAAGTCCACTTCTTCAACAACGCTGATTTGCTATATAAACTTTTGGTATATGTATTTTCAATCTATATGGTTTATTAAGGTTTAAGAGACTTATCGCATTTCAGCCGAATAAAAATATTGCAGTGAAGCCTTTGAAAAGAACGATTCGAGTATCTGTATGAAAGCCCATTGTGCAAGGGCTGAAACCTTTTAACAAAGCCGTACAACTTCATTCTCAAAAAGTGGCTCGTAATGATCTCCGATAAGATGATCCAACAGATTGAATGATTGAGTCTTCAATGGACATTTAGTAAAATAACACAATCACGCAATGACTTGTTGCCCAAGCATTTAATTTGTGACATGCAGATGATGTTACACACAGCACCAAGTGATAGAATGGGGACAATTTTGATGACAACTTGAAAAGGCAGAGATATGAGTAGAAAACCTAAAAGTCGCTAGGCCCACTTCGATACAGCAGATGTGGTACATTTGCATGAAGCTGTGCATTTAGCACACCGAATCAACGTCGCCACAAATCGAGACATCTATTGGGCTGACAAGCTTTTATGAAAAGGCACCCATCAAACAGCATGGCAAATCACAAAGCTAATGAGACAAACAGACAATCAATATGTGAAAAAGAAACGAATATTGGGGAAAAGTGAATTTGAATAAAAATTTGTTAAATAAATAGGAGGCATTGCGGGGCACCCGTCCAAAGTCCAAATTGCCTCTGCAAAGAAATTACCTATGTCTACTTAGTTATTTATATACAGGGTGTGTCAACACCGATGTGTTTAGGCAATAGCGAAGAACCGTAGAGAGCCCGAAATGTGACACTATCGGCTGTAAGTCAAATGCGTAATAGACAAAGAGGACTAATAGAGGACCCTGGTGCGCGCAAATCAACAATGCGTTTAATTTAGTTCATTTGGCCACAAGTCTGGCGCTTCCAGTTACGCGCAGCCAGTAACCAAACATTCTTAGGTGAAATATATGGTATTTGATCCAGAGTGTTTTCAAACTACATATGCTTGCTAAAAGGCGCACCATAAAATTCGATCTTCTGGCACTAGCAGGCATTGACTATAAATTTTTAGCTAGCACACTTCGGCGGGTTATGAAGGACATTTCACGCACCATTTTCAAGATATTAGTACTCTGTTTCACACTGAAGCACTCGATATGTCAAAAATGTTTAAAAAGATCAAACCATTTCTGTGGAGTGCGGAGCGACTTTGAAGAAAAGAGCGTTTCCAACGCCTTCATAATCAGAGAGAAAGACAACGGACACAAAAGACTAGAGGTCGTAATCAAGTTTTAGCTCATTGCAAATAATATATAATTTCATGTTCGAATTTTCCTCATTTTACTTTTTTAAAATGAACCCACGCAAGAAACGGCAAAGTACATACATATGTATGGGAGAGTGTGTAAAAACTTATAACTTTTGAAATGTTTGTTTAAGCCCGTGCGAAGCCTGAGTGGTCTACTAGTTTATAATATTTTTCGAATTTCTCTTACCGATTTTAAGCCTCAAAAAACTTTAAGCTGCCACTCATTAAATATGCAAGTGCATTACTGTGGAAACAAACAAATTTGGATTTCGTTTTTAGCGGAAAGTTTCATCACATGAATTCTCTTAGTGCCAGCATGTATTCCACATATTTGTATTCATGCTAGTGTGTGTGTGAAGAAGCATAGTTGCTTTCAATCGGTCTTTCTGCTGCTGGGCCACAAACATTTAAAGCTTTTAAGCAATTTCTTACCACACACTTCTTGAAACGAATGCAAGCACAACTTTTGTTTTCGGTGGTCGTGTGGCTGTCAAACTCACTAATTGCAATTCCACATGCAAATCCTTGAACAATAAAATGAAATAAAAAAAACATTTTCAAATCCAGCAGATATGGTCAAAGCAAGCACTTTTTTGAGTTGCCATTTCGGTAATTTAAATATTTTATGCCGTTTTATTGGTTTCATACAAACACTATAGTGTCATCCAAGTCGAGTGTTGGTGGTGCACCGAAGCAGATGTGACAGTTAAAATGCATTAGTTTAAACCAAGTTAGGCTCTAGTTGTCTGTCCTATATAATGGAGAGTGACTTACGTTCGTGAAAACATTTATCAATGAAACAAAAGTAAAACGAACACTTATTTGTTCAAGGTATCCGCTTTATTTCCATTCACTTCACTTACTGTTTGTTTTTGTTCATTGCACTAAACAAAATAACGGCGTGAGGAATTCATTCGATGCAAATAATTCCGATCGGCTTTTCAAATTCGCCGCACTCACATTCGTTAATATGTATTGAGATTTCTGTGCAGAAGAGTCTGTGTGTTTTTGGCTCCTTGCACTTTACTTGCATGGCTGTTGCAGTGTACTTCTGTCCTTAGTGGCACAAAGTGACTCCTTGCTCCACGCATAAGCCTTTTGTAAATGAAAATTTACGCATTCTGCATGTTGTTCTCTGCTTATCAGCTCAAGGATGCGTAAATTGCATGAGAATTGATTTATGCGTGTGTGGGTGACAGTGGACGGCTTTGAGGAATACCGCCGGCGTGCGTGTGCTGCGCAGCTTAGCTTTATTGTGGCTTACCAACAATTTGTGGCTTGATAATGATGGCTTGCGAATACCAGCCGTCATTGTGCATACAACAGCAACAACTACATCTGGTGCAATCAATTCAGCGATTTGTTGTTCGGTATGTGCCACGCGTTGCTTATACTTTTGCCTTCGTCAATGTGCTCACAATGCAAATGTGCATTCTGCATTCTGTGTTCCGCACTCAGAGTGCACTGATGGATGCTCCACAACTGGTGGCACATGATTGCTGAGCGTATGAATTGCCGAATGTTCGGTTAAAAGCACGAATTACGTAATCGGCAAGCAATATGCAGCCACACATATGACCACGTAGAAATCGCGTTTGAGATGAGTGCTAGTGAAGGAGGACTTTACAAAGGGACCAATTGAGCTGGAAATGCAATGCACAATTATGCACAATTGTATGCTTAATACCACACCATGCTTTGCCCGATATACGATAACAATAGTATCATGTGAAATGGCTATCAATTAAGCCATCTATTGGAAGATTAATGGATTATTTTTACCAAACTTTTTTAAATTTTATTTATTGTTTAGAGTTTTTGTCTCTCAAATGTTTTTATATATCATATTTTGACTTCAGAAATGATTTATAGACCGATAGTTGAAAGATTTAAGGTGAAAATTGTTTTTGTTATTTTTGTTGCTAACACAGCGCACATTTTATAATGTTCTTTAAAAGTTCCGTATACGTAGTGGCAGCCAAAGGCCTAGATTTGGTAAAGTCAATGCGAAAGAATTCCTATCGACGAATAAGCCTGAATTACTATTTATTTGCAATATATTCTCTCAAAAATATCCGTGAAACAATTCATGCTGTTAAATGAAAGTTGCAACGTTGTTTAGATATTATTCTTGCAATTGCTAATCTTTTGCTAAATCCAGCCCTAGCACACACTTAACTTGTCACATCAACACAGTAGATGGAAAAATTGTATATGTATGTATTCTATATTTCAGAGTTTACTCTGCATATTGTATTTTTTGTAAGGAGTTTTTTGTTGGAATTAAGGCATTTCGCTATTAAATACTCTGGCTAGCTGTGGATACTTATTAGAAGCTTATAGCAGCTGCAGTTAGAACAACTTTAAAGCTTCCGCAATCAAAGTTGAAATGAAGTAGACCTGTGATATCTACTCAAGTTTCCATTTATATTGTGTTTATTTGTGCGCTGTTGTGTTGGAGAGTAGAAAATGCGCTAAAATATTGAACTGCTTAAATTGTCTGAGCGCATCCAGTTAAGCTGTACAGACTGCAATTGCTGAGCCAAACAGACAGGGTGGCAGATAAAACAGCTAAGTCGACATGAACCAAGTGGCCCACTTGGCTACTAATTCAATTGAATTGTCAGATAAGAGAAAACAAAAGAAGTGGAAACAAAACGCAGAAAATATTTAAAATTGTTAAGGAGTATTAAGGGTACTCCGTTAGATACTTAGAAGCGGAAGAGTAATATATGGCATCACCGTTGGACGATGATAAAATATTTCAAATTAAATAAAATGCTTCATTGGTTATACTCACTTATACTGGCACAAACGCAGAGATTGCTCGCGATCGCGATTGCAAACGTCCTGCTGACTTGGTTGTCATCCACATATACTTATGTATGTATTGCAGCAGCGCAGAATGCTTCATATTTATAACCTGGCAGATTGACCAATGTTTGCTTATAGATGTCTATAATTTAGTTAAAAATACTATTATTGCGCTTGTAAAAAGGTTAACATGCCTCACACTTAGTGATTATGAATAAAAAATTTCTCATATTTTTTCACGCGAATTCTATAATTGGACGCCTCCTCATGCAGTCATAAAATGCTGAGCAAGTAAAAATTTAATGAAGTCATATCTTTATTACAAATCTCATTAAGGGGTTATATACAGTTAGGATTTTCAAAAAATCGATTTTTTTTTATTTCATTTTCTTAATGTACATATATTTAAGAATACACACAGAAAATTTCATATCGTTCCGGTGAATATCTTCAAAGTTACAAGCTAATGAAAAAATTGAAAAGGCGTTTCAGAGTGCTTTTAAGTACAAGGTCCAAACTTTAAACGCGTTTTTCTCAAAATGGTGTTTTCAAAGTCGGTGACCAACATTACTCGAAAACGGCTAGACCGATTAGTCTCAAATTTTAACACGACCTTCTTAAATATATTTTTTAATAATTAATCGAAGATTTTTTCTCTCCGATAAATATTTTTTTTATAAACAATTTAAGGCCGAAATTTCCGTGAAGAATCGATTTTTTTTTTGAGAAACCGCCATTTTGTCAAAAAATTTTATTTTGATTATTCCTTCGATTAATTACTAGATTTAGCATTATTTTAACGAAATCTGTTTGGTTTTTTAATTTCGGATGATCCAGTTCCGAGATATAGTGGTCACCGCAAAACGTCTTTTTTGAGAGGAGCTCCTGGAGATCAGCTGTAGCTCTTTTTCAAATAAATATTTTTACTAAAACTAAGTCTTAAAATACAGTTAAAAGATACCATAATATGTGTATAAATTTTTGGATCAATAAATTAAAAGGTTTTCTCAGAAAAAATTCTGGAAAATTCACTTTTTTTCGGCCGTCTAACTGTATATAACCCCTTAAAAGAGCATCATTAGGCGCGTTTATTGTTGTCAAATAGACACAAAAATGAAAAGTCATTAATATTTTACGACAAATGGCATTTAAATACACGAAGTGGCCTTTCAAAAACCAAGGGTACGAAGTTAAGTAGGCAGGAGCCGTGTCTGCCAAAAGGTTGAATTAACAAACAACAAAGACAAAGAGAAGGAAAAGAAAATGTGTTGGCGGAAGGAAAGAAATAAAAAAATAGCTTATGAAAATATTAAAATTATACTGGACTATAATCTCGGCTGTGGCTGAACCGTGGAGTCCACGAGTGATTTAAATGAGAATAATTGTTATGTTATGTTTTTCCTCTGGATGATAACAGCCATCTTTGGCTGCTGCTTTGGGAAGTCAGAGAAATTTGCTAAAATTTCCTCCAAATCACAAACGAATTTAGAGGAAATTATTTTAGCAAAACTCACAGTAAATTATTCATTCTGTGAAACGCGCATAGACTGGTTAATGTTCTTATACTGTACAGCGATTTTTTTAATTTTTTTCCTGTGCTCAATTCAAATTATATTTCAAAAATCCAATTTCCCGGTGTACACAAACTAAGCCGAATGCTTGGTAAATCGAAGTAAATAGAATGAAACCCATACGACAACACTCCCGTACATCTTTGTCCATGGGGTATTAATTTATCGTAGCAAGTGGCTTAGTATGCTCAGTATATACAAATAAATGCGGAGAATTTATAGGTAAGTAACAATTTTATATATATACACTCACGAAGATTACACATATGTAGATAGTAATACCAATAAATTTTTCCGTTTGTTTATTGCGGGATAATAGCTATTTACTTAGTGGGTTTGGCCAATAAATATACAAAATGGCCTTTGATAACCAACTTAACAATAAACCCTCGTAAACAGGCATAACAGGCAGTTGGGAACGTTCTATGTGATAAGAACGGCTGGAAAAATTTATGAACAAAGCTTAATTGAGTGAAATTAGAATTCGTACGACGGAGCAATACGATTGCTCGTGGTGAACATATTAGATATTTGGCTTTTTCTCCACCAAAAGTCAATGAGGAATTCTAGAAAATTGGTGGGGGCTTAAGACGGTTTATTTGTTGCAGCAATCAGTACAAATGCAATTATATATGACTAACTTACACCGCACGTGTTCCAACCAACAAACGGTACCTTTGCACCACACGGCGTATACTTAACCTGTTTGCAATAAGCGTGTTACTGCGCTAGTGCAGCTCTGCGTGTTGTTACACACAAACCGTTTTTGGGTGCTACCTTGTCGATTACCATTTTTTTATTGTGGTAATAAATTCATATGGAATTTATAAAATTCAACAGTGATCGAGCTTCTGAAGTCATGGGAAATATGAGGTAGAAGTCATGCAGCGAATGTGACTGTAAGGAAGACAGTTGGTGAATTATTGACTTGCCAGGCGTGTTGTAGCACCAGATATGTATATTTGTATATATTGGTGTGGTGTTGTAGTTGCAAACCCATTTTCTTATTCCCATTTCCACTTTTTTATCAATGTGCTGCTTCTTGTTCGTTTTCATTACATGCTGCTTACATGTTTTTAGCACTGGCGGTGCACTGTTAAGTATTTTTAGAAATAATAATTTTATATTTCTCTAGTTATACTAAAAGACACAAACGAAACTAGTTAAAAAAAAACACTTGCGATTCAGACCAGTTGCAAGATAGTTTAAAAGCAGTTTGTCTCCCAGTAGAGGTTTCAATGAACTCAGAAAAACTCCAAGTGAATATATTTAAAAGCGGGCGACCACATACATGTCAGATAGGAATCGTTATTAAAATATTTTCAAAACATAGTGTGGTGTATACTTGGCGCACAGTTACTTTGCTATCATAAAAATATATGTATATTCTTACATATCACATATCTCTGTGTATTTGCTCCTTGCGCTTGCATATTGTATACACACAGTTATCGCAACTTTCCATTGTGTGGTTGCCATTGTTCGTTTGCGGACATTCCAGTGTATGGTGCTGGTTTACCTTGCCACCTGCTGCAACCAGATCCTTTAGGGCCAGCAATAATTTATGAATTTATTGCTCGCACTGGCAGATACTAATATTATTTTATCTCCGCCGACAATGCAAAAAGTCATGTTGCTCTGCACAATGCCAAGGGATGTGGTAGGCTCTTCTGGGTTGCTGCAGCATTTGGGTCAGTGATACCACTGCCGTATAATAACATCAAAAACCATATTCTCAATTCACCATGAGTTCCATGTACATACCGTACTTATGTTTGTATTTACTTCTGCTTGCTTCTGCAGTTTTTCTATGCTTTGCTTTTGTTATACGTTTATAGACATATATCTCATTGTGGTGTTCTTGTTCCAATTTGTTTCTTTCTTGTTAGACGCTGAAGCTATGCCTTTGTGCTTACAACTGTTTTCACAGATTTTTGCCGCCTATGCTTGTGCAATCTGGCAGAAAAGCGATAGTGCTACTTACATACTGTATTACTAGTGCTTAATTTGAAATATATATTATTGTTACGGATAACAGTTTATGATTCGCTTTGCTTTCAATGTTGCATTTTGCGAAGTATCATTTGTATTAATTGGTATAATTTTCACGTGTTTTTTGGTCTTAAAATTAAAAAAGTCAAAAAGTCAGTTTAAATAAGTATTTGGTAAGCCATAAAGTCTTTCAGGTATCCGCAATTTTATATTAACCATAATTGACTGTCAGTTAAAGAGTACGAGTTCAATATTCATAAAATTTCATTTTATTCCATAAATTCGCAAAATTCATTTATAGTATCTATCGAGAGTTTCACTTTCTCCGCTTCAGTCATGAAGTATACGAAGAGTTCTTTATTCAGTTTTACGCACATATAAACATAATTGCCGTGTTTAACTGAATGAAATGCCGACAGCGCAATGACGCTCTCGCACATGATACTACAGTTATACCCAGTCCTACAAAGATGCGTAAATATCTGAATATCTGAAATGTTTGCGAGTCTTATATCGTCCTCTCTATTCAAGAGTTGTCGTTGTTAATATTCATCTGTGATACACATCTGTCTATGTATAGTACGGAAATACATATTTATATACTCAGAGTTCGTTATTAAATGAAAATGTCTATTTGGAAATGTCCAAGGTCGATGGGATTCACTTTGAGACTCACCAATGCTGCTAGCAGCTGATCGAATATTTCTGGAAGGCGCCATGCATCTGCATATTTTCGCACAGCTTTTATTTAACTCATTTATTGACAGATGAACTGATTGCACTCTTGGATGCTTGATTAAATTATACGAAGAACGTCAGAAATTGCCAACTTTAATGTTAATTCTTTATTAAGTTTAATTGAGACAAATAAACGATTGATAGACTTACATATTTAAATGCCGTCAAGTAAGATGTAAAGAGTATTTGGTGTGGGTTCTTCCATTGCCAGACTTCACATATGTGAAGTTATCCGTTATTCCACCCTTAAAAATTGAGTTTGTTACTTAATCATGATACTTAGTTTTTAAATAAGAAATGGTTTTTAATACAGTCTCTGTATATCTATACCATGGATGGGACCATGTGTAGAAGTTCACGCAAGTGAGGAAAGTTTTTGATTGTCATTCACTTGGGAGTGGCCAGAAACGATTCTTCTCCACATGGTCCAAGCAGCTCTCGACTTCCGGTTTTAGACCAAGTATTCTCTGGGTAGCCAACAGACATCCGTTTGAAGGCGAGCTAAAGTGAGAAGGCGAAGCCCGCTTATGCGGTTGTGCTTAGGGTTTGGGACCCACCACATAAAAACACCCCCAATGAAAAATCTACGAAAGCCTCGGATGAGACACCCCCCTTTTGATGACGACCCCTGCAAACGTTTTAAGGATAATGATATAAGGGCATGCACCTGGAATGTCCGGGCCCTTAATTGGGAAGGTGCCTCTGCCCAGCTGGTTGATGTCCTCATACGACTCAAGGCTGACATCACCGCCATCCAAGAAGTGCGATGCACGGGACAAGGACGGAAGAAGGTGGGTCCTTGTGACATCTACTACAGCGGCCATATAAAGGAGCGCAAATTTGGTGTTGGATTTGTGGTGGGAGAGAGACTCCGTCGCAGAGTCCTGGCATTCACCCCGGTGGATGAACGTCTTGCCACAATCCGCATCAAAGCGAGGTTCTTCAACATATCGCTGATTTGCGCCCACGCCCCAACGGAAGAGAAGGACGATGTGACCAATGATGCTTTCTATGAGCGCCTAGAACGCACCTATGAGCGCTGCCCCCGCCACGATGTAAAAGTCGTGCTTGGCGATTTTAACGCCAGGGTGGGTAAAAAAGGTGTCTTTGGCACAACAGTCGGAAAATTCAGCCCCCATGACGAAACATCGCCAAACGGCCTGAGGCTGATCGACTTCGCTGGGGCCCGAAATATGGTCGTCTGTAGGTACCAGATTCCAGCATAAGAAAATACATCAAGCTACTTGGCTGTCTCCTGATCGAAACACGCGGAACCAAATCGATCACGTTGTGATAGACGGAAGACATGTCTCCTGTGTTTTAGACGTGCGTACGCTCCGAGGACCAAATATAGACTCGGACCATTATCTGGTCGCAGCGAAGATACGCACCCGCCTCTGTGCAGCAAAGAACGCCCGTCAACAAACACAAGGAAGGTTCGACGTCGAAAAGCTGCAATCGCAACAGACAGCCACGAAATACTCTACTCGACTTGCACTCCTGCTCTCTGAGAGCACTCATCAGCATCTCGGTATAAGGGAACTGTGGAACGGCATCTCAAACTCACTGCGTACCGCTGCAGCCCAAAACAACTGGTTTTCGGCAACGACAAAAAACAAGCTGGTACGATGAGGAGTGCCGTCTCGCAGCGGAGAGAAAACAGACTGCCTACCTCGCAACGTTGCAAATGACCACAACACGTGCGGGATGGGATAGATACCGAGAGCTGAAGAGGGAAGCGAGACGCATCTGCAGACAAAAAAAGAAAGAGGCCGAAATGCGTGAGTACGAAGAGCTTCAGAAGCTGGCAGACAGAGGGAATGCTCGAAAATTTTATGGAAAAATGAAGCGACTTAACGAAGGTTTCAAGACCGGAGCATCCTCATGTAGAGACCAAGGTGGTAATCTGGTAACCGATGTCCAGGGCATACTGGGATTATGGGAGGAAACACTTCTCCGACCTGCTGAATGGCAGTGAGAGTACAACACCAGGAGATGGCGAACCCGATCCCCCAATCGATGACGATGGAACAGATGTTCCATTACCCGACCATGAAGAAATTCGAATAGCAATTACCCGCTTGAAGAACAACAAAGCAGCGGGGGCCGATAGATTACCGGCAGAACTATTCAAATACGGCGGCGAAGAACTGATAAGGTGCATGCATCAGCTTCTTTGCAAAATATGGTCGGAAGAAAGCATGCCTGACGATTGGAATCTCAGTGTGCTCTGCTCAATCCATAAAAAGGGAGATCCCACAATCTGCGCCAATTACCGTGGGATCAGCCTCCTAAATATCGCATACAAGGTTCTATCGAGCGTACTGTGTGGGAAAGACTCAAAGCCCACCGTCAACAAACTGATTGGACCTTATCAGTGTGGCTTTAGACCTGGAAAATCAACAACTGACCAGATATTCACCATGCGCCAAATCTTGGAGAAGACCTGTGAAAAGAGGATCGACACACACCACCTTTTTGTCGATTTTAAAGCAGCTTTCGACAGCACGAAAAGGAGCTGCCTTTATGCCGCGATGTCTGAATTTGGTATCCCCGCAAAAGTAATACGGCTGTGTAAGTTGACGTTGAGCAACACCAAAAAGCTCCGTCATGATTGGGAAGCGACCTCTCCGAGGCGTTCGATACCAAACGAGGTTTCAGACAAGGTGACTCACTATCGTGCGACTTCTTTAACCTGATGCTGGAAAAAATTATAAGAGCTAAACAGAGAGGGTACCATCTTCTACAAGAGTGTACAGCTCTAGCGTACGCCGATGATATTGATATCATCGGAAGCAACAACCGCGCCGTTTGTTCTGCTTTTTCCCGCATGGATAAGGAAGCGAAGCGTATGGGTCTGGAGGTGAATGAGGACAAGACGAAATATCTCCTGTCATCAAGCAAACAGTCGGCGCATTCGCGTCTTGGCTCCCACGTCACTGTTGACAGTCATAACTTCGAGGTCGTAGATAATTTCGTATACCTGGGAACCAGCATCAACAATACGAACAATGTCAGCCTCGAAATCCAGCGCAGAATAACTCTTGCCAACAGTAGCACCTGACTAAGTAGACAATTGAACAGTAAAGTCCTCTCTCGACGAACCAAAATCAAGCTCTACAAGTCGCTTATCATTCCCGTCCTGCTTTACGGTGCAGAAGCTTGGACGATGTCAACATCAGATGAGACGACACAAGGAGTTTTCGAGAGGAAAATTTTGCGCAAGATTTATGGTCCTCAGTACAATGGCAACGGCGAATACCGGCAGACGATGGGAACGATGAGCTGTACGAGTTATATGACGACATTGACATAGTTCAGCGAATAAAAAGACAGCGGCTACGCTGGCTAGGTCATGTTGTCCGAATGGACGAAAACACTCCAGCCCTAAAAGTGTTCGATGCAGTACCCGCCGGAGGAAGCCGAGGAAGGGGAAGGCCTCCACTCCGTTGGAGGGACCAGGTGGAGAGCGACCTGGTTACACTTGGGATCTCAACTGGCGCCGAACTGCGAAGGAGAGAGAGATGGCGCACTATCGTCGATTCGGCTATAACCGGCTAAACGGTTGCAACGCCAATCACATATCTATACTACTATTATAAAGTGGAAAGATTTGTATGTATGTTTGTAATGAATAAGCTCAAAATATACTGCGTCAATTTCAAAAATTCTTTCACCATTCGAAAGCTATGTTCACCTCGAGTAACATAGGCTATATTTATTGCTAGATTCTAAACTTTCTGGAAATAGTTCCCAGGTGAGGGAAAGTCATCGGACACCAAAGACTAAGATAAAGTCTTAATGAAGATTTACCTCATTACAAATAAAATAAATAAACCTGTAAACAAAAATATCACGAGACCTTGAATTGACATCACGTGATCTGGGCGGGGTATTGACCTGTAAACAAAAATATCACGTGATCTGGAAATGTCATCACGTGATCAAGGTGGGGTCATTGACCTCACTCAAAAATGTAAACAAAAATATCACGTGACCTTGATGTGACATCACGTGATCTGGGCGGGGCCATTGACCTGTAAACAAAAATATCACGTGATCTGGAAATGTCATCATAATCGGACCATAGGTTTTTAAGGCCCCATATATCGAACACGAGGATCTCGGTGCTTCTTACCTAATATTATGGTTTCCAACTTTCAATGGACTTTATACAATATATATAACATTTGTGTTATGCTTTGTGTTATGCTTTTCTTCTGTCTAATACCAAACATCCGTTTTTAATTTATGGAAAGCGTGTGAGTGTTTAATTTTCAGCAGCATCCGAACTCAGCACCTCCTTACTTACTTGTTTTATTGGCAACTGTGGTTTTGCTGTTGCAGGATGTTGTCCTTGTGCTGTCCTATTCTGCCGCTCTGCACATAAGGAAAAAATAATTTAAAAAAAAATGAAATCCCCAAAAAACTGTGTGCAAGGAAACTGAGGAAACTTCTTTCATGCTTTTTAATTTATTTTTGAATTCTGTTGCGAAAATATCAGTTTATAAGGAAATTAAGTTGTGTGAAAAATAATAAAAAAGAAACCAACAATGCAATGAATAGTTTCCCTCGAACAACTAAACTGAAATAATCACATTTTCTTTCTTTCCGCCATCTCATTTTCTTTTGTCTCATTTTCACGGAATTTACAAACATTTATAGAAATTACAAGAAAATACGAAACATTTGTATTAGTGCTGCAATTAGCGGTTATTTCGATGAGTTAAGGGGATAAGAGTGTGGTAGATCATAACTATTTATTTGAACTGGCTGATAGGACATCTTTAGATAATTCCTTATCGCAAGTGTTTTGGTGAAATCTAAGTTGTTTGACGCAGTGTCATATAAACGCGCTGGAGTGGTTGTTGATGCTACTTGAGACGCTAAATAAAATATTGTAAAGTTATTTGGAACACTGGACACACCAATAAGTCCATCAGCCATTTTAGTATGGGAAGATATTAAATATTTCGTATTAAGTATAGAATGGCAAAGTTGCCGAAGTGAGGCGAAGCTTCAAAATGTTTCATGACAATTGACATTGAACTTAAAAATACAAGAGTTTGCTTTTAATATTTCATCATTAAAGTATACTACAATGAATGAATGGTATTCGAGAGGGTTGACAGTGCCTTCACTCCCCTTCGAAAGCGTGCTTATCAAAACACTTATGTCATGCGAATGTTTGCCCCTCTCATGGCACATTATTATATAGTCTTTACATTCATAGACTGAAATGCGCTTTCAGATAGTGTATTTGCCCATTCGTTACTCAAAAACATCATTAATCCATTGTCCTTGACGAGTATTCTGCTTGATAGAGTAAGTGAAGCAAAGGAGCAGGCAACTCCGTCAATTGATATAGAACATATGCATGTACATGAGTATTGTTCACACCAAAGTCTTTTAACAACAGTATTTAAGTGTGTTTAAAACGCTGTGTGAATACCATTCCTCTATACGCCTGTGCTTTCAGTAAAGCCTTATTGCTACTCCTCACATTTAAACATATTTCATATGAAAATGGCATTTATGATTAAATAAACATGCCAGTCCCCACACATCAAATCGGGGTGCTTATATGCGAAATAAAGCGAACGATGACAGACAAAAGATCATGAAATGACAGTACAAATGGGTTTAACTAACATTAAATTACTGTGAAAATTACATTTTCTTTCGAAATGTTGGCTTTCAATTAGGAGTATTTCTGATGTGCTTGTGAAGTAGTTGAAAACACGGCAGCCACGCCTAACAATGAACTTCGCTGATTTCAAGGTTGAAATACAGAAAATGAAGTAAAGTTGAAATGTTTAGAGAGTAAAACTAGTTGGAACTCTTTAGTACTCAAGGAAAATTATAAACTTTAAATATTGCCTGTCACCTTTTATTGAAGGAGAACAATGAAACATCATTTAATATTTATCATAACTCTTTCATTCCTACACCATTCGTTAGTAGTTTTATTGGCATTATTGCTCGCTCTTGTCCGAGGCCGCTCGCAAACACTCAGTGGCACAGCGTCAAATACCAAGTTAATTGAGTAAAAATAGTGAGAAGAAGCGCTAAGTACGGTGGGCAACAATAAAGTGAACAGACAAGAATAAACCAGAAATAATTGGAAAAAGTAAGCAACTCTCGGCTAACAAGGAAAAGTTTCAAGTTGCAAAGCACAAAAGTACAAAAATACACATCAACAACGGTAATAACAATAGATATGTAAGTTAAATAAGTTAAACAATTCTTATTATTTCAGTTATTTATTTTATAATAATATAATTATAATAATATTATAGAGAAGAGGGAAAGTTGCGCTATAATTTGAAAAACCCGTCCTCGTTGACGTTACCTAAGAACTTATACAATAAAACCATGGAGCTAAGGCGTGCTGACTGATTGAAGGTTATAATATAATTGAGTATATATGAAGACACAAACAAATAATAACGGCGTGAATGTGAACGTTTCTCTTTCGTCTTATTGCTTGAAAACAAAAAGTATGATGGTGAGATTTTGTAGAGTTGTGAAGATAGCAGCAGCGCACGAAGAAGGTGGCTTTATTATCAGTGCGAACGTGCTAATGTGGAGAAATGTCTGAGCCATATGAAAATACTGGAATCCTGCGTCTCAATAAGCTGTGGTTTTTCATAAATATGTTTAAAGCCCTTGGACACCGCAAGGGTTTCTAAATATGGCTTCTACTTGTGTGTATTCCCATAACAAGTTTCCGTTTTATTTGGTCTGTTGTAGTTGGTAAAAAGTGCTGTCTTTATTCGGAAGAATGTGTTGTGACAAGTAATTGCCTGGTCCCGCGATATTCGTCGGAGCTTAGGAGCGCGCTTCATTTGATTGGTGACGACAGCAGTGATGGCGATGACGTTGTCGATTGCGGCCAGGCTAAGTAAGAACAAATGGCCCATAACGAACTCTTGGCGCTGCTATCGATTATTACACATAGGGATTTGCTTATCCCTAGACAGGCTGTGCAATTTAATTACCCATACGTGCGCCTTCGAGTTTCTGGCAAATTACAAACTATATTTTTTTATGGAGCTATTAGCTCCATTATGTAGGGGACACATCATTCGGGTGCAACGTTTGATTATGATTTATAAGTGAATCGTTTAGTATTTGTATATAATTAGTATTTTGTGTGTGAAATGTTTGCAATAAAAGTCTTAATTGAGTAAATTGCACTAATGAGCATACTATGTATTTGCTATGAAAAGTCATTGGAAAAGCTAAACATATATTTTCCATATTCGCCAATCCAATTCTTCATACTATTTTAATATGTGTTAAAATATACAAAATTTAAGTACAAGGGACATCCGATAACTGGCGAAATTTACTAATGAATAAACCAAAGGCAACCGCAACATTTGTATTGTTTTATGCCACCGCATGTTTTTTGCGGTTTATATGTGTAATTGGTGATCTTTCAAGCAAAAACAAACAAGCAAAGGTAAACACTACCCTCCCTACCGCAGCAACAAATTAACAGTAAACGTGTTGGTGTTGGTAACAATTTAGATTTGACCGCAAATGTATTTACAAGCGATAATGCTGAGTATTCTAAATGTAGTTTGATTATTCAGGTGTTTTATGCAAAAGTCAGTAAAAAATTATAATTTATTTTAATTGTAAGTTTATTAAATTAGTTGCAGTTAGATTCAGTTGTTTCCCTGTAAATAATGCAGTAGCATTTGTTTTTCAGTTCGTGGAGCGAGGCAATGTAATGACAAAATAAAAATAATTTTTGATAATAATATGAAGGTGCAAGGCACCAAGACGTCGTGGACCAGATTGCTATTTTTTCATTTTGTTTATTTATATTTAGAAATATATTTATTAGTGTAGATAATTGCTTGGGTAAGTATTTTAGTATTTAGCATTTGACCTCGGACTGAGGTAGGTGCACAAAGAGGTCAAATGCACTGCAATTGACTCGCTTGTTTTGCTCATTGTCGTCGGCATTACTGCAATCCCTTGTGGCATTGTTGCTGTTACCTCGTTATTGTATAATTTGCGTGCTGTTTCTGCTTAACACTTAGAGCCCCGCGTGCCCACCGGTGGTCATTTTTTTTCTGCACCGGTGGACCGCATGCTGACGAAGGGTTGTGCTTTAGTTGACAAGCTGGGACCAAAATTTGTTTACTTAGTTTTATTGATTTTTGCGATTGAGGTGACTTTGTGATATTAATTTTTGATAAACCAAATGCATTTTTTGTTGTTTTTTCCTTTTTTTTTTTTTGTGACCACCGGTGGTCAATTTGTCCCAGAATGTTAAAATACATATTGGGTCCAAGTGGCCACCAGTGAGCATACTCTAATTTTATATTTTTATGTATGTATCTTTTTTATTTTTTTATTTTTTTCATTTATTTGTTTTATAGATCTAATTTGAGATGTTTTTTTTATATTATATATCTTACTTTTTAAGTCCTAAAATTAAATTTTGGAATAGTTATATTGAATTGGACTTGTTTTCGTTGATACATTTTTTTTTTTAATGCAAAATAAAATATATTTATCTAAAATATATAATATATTTCTTACTTTTTAAATCCTGAAATGAATTTTTCTTACCTAAATTTGATTCACTATTTTTTGGGCTTTGGCAGACCAAATTACAAAGTCCAAGTCAAAAAGGCTTACATCCTGGGACCGAACAAATTTTATTTCAATGGAAAATGTATGCAGAACCTTTCCACCGGTGATCACAACGTCGGTAAATGAAACACGACGTATGACCACGGGTGGTCACGTTGTCCCATAATGAAAATCCACCAATGCCCACGGGTGGTCACATTGTCCAAAATCGTCAAAACAGAAATGTCCACCGGTGGGGCACGCGGGGCTCTAAGTATTAATAACTCAAATATAGCATCTTGTTGTTGTTGCCTCAATGTGTCACATGCATGTATATGATATTTTGATGCTGCTTGTTATTGAATTTTCGTATGAAGTAATTTGTGACAAGCCCGTTATACACAATACAGTAGAAGCTATATCCGGCAGTGTCGAAGGGCTTTAAACACAATTTTTATACTCTCGCAACAAAGTTGCTACGAGAGTATTATAGTTTGGTCTACAAAACGGTTGGTTGTAAGTCTTAAAACTAAACGAGTTAGATATAGGGTTATATATACCAAAGTGATCAGGGTGACGAGTAAAGTTTAAATCCGGATGTCTGTCTGTCCGTCCGTCCGTGCAAGCCGTAAAAATTGAGATATCGTAATGAAACTTGGAACCATAAGAAGGTTAACATCGAAGATGGGCGTAATCGGGCCACTGCCAAGCCCAACAATGACAATAAACGAAAACATATAAAAAACTATAACTCAGCCATAAATTAAGCTATTGAAGTAGAATTTAATATGAAGGATAGCACTATGAAGGGGTATATGTGGATGTAATTTTTTGGGGAAGTGGGCGTGGCCCCGTGGAGGATGGAGTCATATGTAGAAGTTCACGTAAGTGAGGAAAGTTTCTGACTGTCATTCACTTGGGAGTGGCCAGGAACGATTCTTTTACATGTGGCTCAAGCAGCTCACGACTTCCGGTCTTAGACCAAGTATCCTCTGGGTAGCCAATAGACATCCGTTTGGAGGCGAGCTAAAGTGAGAAGGCGAAGCCCGCTTATGCGGTTGTGCGTAGGGTTTGGGACCCACCACATAAAAACACCCCCCAATGAAAAATCTACGAAAGCCTCGGATGAGACACCCCCCTTTTGATGACGACCCCTGCAAACGTTTTAAGGATAATGATATAAGGGCATGCACCTGGAATGTCCGGGCCCTTAATTGGGAAGGTGCCTCTGCCCAGCTGGTTGATGTCCTCATACGACTCAAGGCTGACATCACCGCCATCCAAGAAGTGCGATGCACGGGACAAGGACGGAAGAAGGTGGGTCCTTGTGACATCTACTACAGCGGCCATATAAAGGAGCGCAAATTTGGTGTTGGATTTGTGGTGGGAGAGAGACTCCGTCGCAGAGTCCTGGCATTCACCCCGGTGGATGAACGTCTTGCCACAATCCGCATCAAAGCGAGGTTCTTCAACATATCGCTGATTTGCGCCCACGCCCCAACGGAAGAGAAGGACGATGTGACCAATGATGCTTTCTATGAGCGCCTAGAACGCACCTATGAGCGCTGCCCCCGCCACGATGTAAAAGTCGTGCTTGGCGATTTTAACGCCAGGGTGGGTAAAAAAGGTGTCTTTGGCACAACAGTCGGAAAATTCAGCCCCCATGACGAAACATCGCCAAACGGCCTGAGGCTGATCGACTTCGCTGGGGCCCGAAATATGGTCGTCTGTAGTACCAGATTCCAGCATAAGAAAATACATCAAGCTACTTGGCTGTCTCCTGATCGAAACACGCGGAACCAAATCGATCACGTTGTGATAGACGGAAGACATGTCTCCTGTGTTTTAGACGTGCGTACGCTCCGAGGACCAAATATAGACTCGGACCATTATCTGGTCGCAGCGAAGATACGCACCCGCCTCTGTGCAGCAAAGAACGCCCGTCAACAAACACAAGGAAGGTTCGACGTCGAAAAGCTGCAATCGCAACAGACAGCCACGAAATACTCTACTCGACTTGCACTCCTGCTCTCTGAGAGCACTCATCAGCATCTCGGTATAAGGGAACTGTGGAACGGCATCTCAAACTCACTGCGTACCGCTGCAGCCGAAACAATTGGTTTTCGGCAACGACAAAAAACAAGCTGGTACGATGAGGAGTGCCGTCTCGCAGCGGAGAGAAAACAGACTGCCTACCTCGCAAAGTTGCAAACGACCACAACACGTGCGGGATGGGATAGATACCGAGAGCTGAAGAGGGAAGCGAGACGCATCTGCAGACAAAAAAAGAAAGAGGCCGAAATGCGTGAGTACGAAGAGCTTCAGAAGCTGGCAGACAGAGGGAATGCTCGAAAATTTTATGGAAAAATGAAGCGACTTAACGAAGGTTTCAAGACCGGAGCATCCTCATGTAGAGACCAAGGTGGTAATCTGGTAACCGATGTCCAGGGCATACTGGGATTATGGAGGGAACACTTCTCCGACCTGCTGAATGGCAGTGAGAGTACAACACCAGGAGATGGCGAACCCGATCCCCTAATCGATGACGATGGAACAGATGTTCCATTACCCGACCATGAAGAAATTCGAATAGCAATTACCCGCTTGAAGAACAACAAAGCAGCGGGGGCCGATAGATTACCGGCAGAACTATTCAAATACGGCGGCGAAGAACTGATAAGGTGCATGCATCAGCTTCTTTGCAAAATATGGTCGGAAGAAAGCATGCCTGACGATTGGAATCTCAGTGTGCTCTGCTCAATCCATAAAAAGGGAGATCCCACAATCTGCGCCAATTACCGTGGGATCAGCCTCCTAAATATCGCATACAAGGTTCTATCGAGCGTACTGTGTGAAAGACTAAAGCCCACCGTCAACAAACTGATTGGACCTTATCAGTGTGGCTTTAGACCTGGAAAATCAACAACTGACCAGATATTCACCATGCGCCAAATCTTGGAGAAGACCTGTGAAAAGAGGATCGACACACACCACCTTTTTGTCGATTTTAAAGCAGCTTTCGACAGCACGAAAAGGAGCTGCCTTTATGCCGCGATGTCTGAATTTGGTATCCCCGCAAAAGTAATACGGCTGTGTAAGTTGACGTTGAGCAACACCAAAAGCTCCGTCATGATTGGGAAGGACCTCTCCGAGGCGTTCGATACCAAACGAGGTTTCAGACAAGGTGACTCACTATCGTGCGACTTCTTTAACCTGATGCTGGAAAAAATTATAAGAGCTAAACAGAGAGGGTACCATCTTCTACAAGAGTGTACAGCTCCTAGCGTACGCCGATGATATTGATATCATCGGAAGCAACAACCGCGCCGTTTGTTCTGCTTTTTCCCGCATGGATAAGGAGGCGAAGCGAATGGGTATGGAGGTGAATGAGGACAAGACGAAATATCTCCTGTCATCAAGCAAACAGTCGGCGCATTCGCGTCTTGGCTCCCACGTCACTGTTGACAGTCATAACTTCGAGGTCGTAGATAATTTCGTATACCTGGGAACCAGCATCAACAATACGAACAATGTCAGCCTCGAAATCCAGCGCAGAATAACTCTTGCCAACAGGTGCTACTTTGGACTGAGTAGGCAATTGAACAGTAAAGTCCTCTCTCGACGAACCAAAATCAAGCTCTACAAGTCGCTTATCATTCCCGTCCTGCTCTACGGTGCAGAAGCTTGGACGATGTCAACATCAGATGAGACGACACTAGGAGTTTTCGAGAGGAAAATTTTGCGCAAGATTTATGGTCCTCAGTACATTGGCAACGGCGAATACCGCAGACGATGGAACGATGAGCTGTACGAGTTATATGACGACATTGACATAGTTCAGCGAATAAAAAGACAGCGGCTACGCTGGCTAGGTCATGTTGTCCGAATGGACGAAAACACTCCAGCCCTAAAAGTGTTCGATGCAGTACCCGCCGGAGGAAGCCGAGGAAGGGGAAGGCCTCCACTCCGTTGGAGGGACCAGGTGGAGAGCGACCTGGTTACACTTGGGATCTCCAACTGGCGCCGAACTGCGAAGGAGAGAGAGAGATGGCGCACTATCGTCGATTCGGCTATAACCGGCTAAACGGTTGCAACGCCAATCACATATCTATACTACTATTATAAAGTGGAAAGATTTGTATGTATGTTTGTAATGAATAAGCTCAAAATATACTGCGTCAATTTCAAAAATTCTTTCACCATTCGAAAGCTATGTTCACCTCGAGTAACATAGGCTATATTTATTGCTAGATTCTAAACTTTCTGGAAATAGTTCCCAGGTGAGGGAAAGTCATCGGACACCAAAGACTAAGATAAAGTCTTAATGAAGATTTACCTCATTACAAATAAAATAAATAAACCTGTAAACAAAAATATCACGAGACCTTGAATTGACATCACGTGATCTGGGCGGGGTATTGACCTGTAAACAAAAATATCACGTGATCTGGAAATGTCATCACGTGATCAAGGTGGGGTCATTGACCTCACTCAAAAATGTAAACAAAAATATCACGTGACCTTGATGTGACATCACGTGAGCTGGCCGGGGCCATTGACCTGTAAACAAAAATATCACGTGATCTGGAAATGTCATCATAATCGGACCATAGGTTTTTAAGGCCCCATATATCGAACACGAGGATCTCGGTGCTTCTTACCTAATATTATGGTTTCCAACTTTCAATGGACTTTATACAATATATATAACATTTGTGTTATGCTTTGTGTTATGCTTTTCTTCTGTCTAATACCAAACATCCGTTTTTAATTTATGGAAAGCGTGTGAGTGTTTAATTTTCAGCAGCATCCGAACTCAGCACCTCCTTACTTACTTGTTTTATTGGCAACTGTGGTTTTGCTGTTGCAGGATGTTGTCCTTGTGCTGTCCTATTCTGCCGCTCTGCACATAAGGAAAAAATAATTTAAAAAAAAATGAAATCCCCAAAAAACTGTGTGCAAGGAAACTGAGGAAACTTCTTTCATGCTTTTTAATTTATTTTTGAATTCTGTTGCGAAAATATCAGTTTATAAGGAAATTAAGTTGTGTGAAAAATAATAAAAAAGAAACCAACAATGCAATGAATAGTTTCTCGAACAACTAAACTGAAATAATCACATTTTTCTTTCTTTTCCGCCATCTCATTTTTCTTTTTTGTCTCATTTTCACGGAATTTACAAACATTTATAGAAATTACAAGAAAATACGAAACATTTGTATTAGTGCTGCAATTAGCGGTTATTTCGATGAGTTAAGGGGATAAGAGTGTGGTAGATCATAACTATTTATTTGAACTGGCTGATAGGACATCTTTAGATAATTCCTTATCGCAAGTGTTTTGGTGAAATCTAAGTTGTTTGACGCAGTGTCATATAAACGCGCTGGAGTGGTTGTTGATGCTACTTGAGACGCTAAATAAAATATTGTAAAGTTATTTGGAACACTGGACACACCAATAAGTCCATCAGCCATTTTAGTATGGGAAGATATTAAATATTTCGTATTAAGTATAGAATGGCAAAGTTGCCGAAGTGAGGCGAAGCTTCAAAATGTTTCATGACAATTGACATTGAACTTAAAAATACAAGAGTTTGCTTTTAATATTTCATCATTAAAGTATACTACAATGAATGAATGGTATTCGAGAGGGTTGACAGTGCCTTCACTCCTTCGAAAGCGTGCTTATCAAAACACTTATGTCATGCGAATGTTTGCCCCTCTCATGGCACATTATTATATAGTCTTTACATTCATAGACTGAAATGCGCTTTCAGATAGTGTATTTGCCCATTCGTTACTCAAAAACATCATTAATCCATTGTCCTTGACGAGTATTCTGCTTGATAGAGTAAGTGAAGCAAAGGAGCAGGCAACTCCGTCAATTGATATAGAACATATGCATGTACATGAGTATTGTTCACACCAAAGTCTTTTAACAACAGTATTTAAGTGTGTTTAAAACGCTGTGTGAATACCATTCCTCTATACGCCTGTGCTTTCAGTAAAGCCTTATTGCTACTCCTCACATTTAAACATATTTCATATGAAAATGGCATTTATGATTAAATAAACATGCCAGTCCCCACACATCAAATCGGGGTGCTTATATGCGAAATAAAGCGAACGATGACAGACAAAAGATCATGAAATGACAGTACAAATGGGTTTAACTAACATTAAATTACTGTGAAAATTACATTTTCTTTCGAAATGTTGGCTTTCAATTAGGAGTATTTCTGATGTGCTTGTGAAGTAGTTGGAAAACACGGCAGCCACGCCTAACAATGAACTTCGCTGATTTCAAGGTTGAAATACAGAAAATGAAGTAAAGTTGAAATGTTTAGAGAGTAAAACTAGTTGGAACTCTTTTAGTACTCAAGGAAAATTATAAACTTTAAATATTGCCTGTCACCTTTATTGAAGGAGAACAATGAAACATCATTTAATATTTATCATAACTCCTTTTTCATTCCTACACCATTCGTTAGTAGTTTTATTGGCATTATTGCTCGCTCTTGTCCGAGGCCGCTCGCAAACACTCAGTGGCACAGCGTCAAATACCAAGTTAATTGAGTAAAAATAGTGAGAAGAAGCGCTAAGTACGGTGGGCAACAATAAAGTGAACAGACAAGAATAAACCAGAAATAATTGGAAAAAGTAAGCAACTCTCGGCTAACAAGGAAAAGTTTCAAGTTGCAAAGCACAAAAGTACAAAAATACACATCAACAACGGTAATAACAATAGATATGTAAGTTAAATAAGTTAAACAATTCTTATTATTTCAGTTATTTATTTTATAATAATATAATTATAATAATATTATAGAGAAGAGGGAAAGTTGCGCTATAATTTGAAAAACCCGTCCTCGTTGACGTTACCTAAGAACTTATACAATAAAACCATGGAGCTAAGGCGTGCTGACTGATTGAAGGTTATAATATAATTGAGTATATATGAAGACACAAACAAATAATAACGGCGTGAATGTGAACGTTTCTCTTTCGTCTTATTGCTTGAAAACAAAAAGTATGATGGTGAGATTTTGTAGAGTTGTGAAGATAGCAGCAGCGCACGAAGAAGGTGGCTTTATTATCAGTGCGAACGTGCTAATGTGGAGAATGTCTGAGCCATATGAAAATACTGGAATCCTGCGTCTCAATAAGCTGTGGTTTTTCATAAATATGTTTAAAGCCCTTGGACACCGCAAGGGTTTCTAAATATGGCTTCTACTTGTGTGTATTCCCATAACAAGTTTCCGTTTTATTTGGTCTGTTGTAGTTGGTAAAAAGTGCTGTCTTTATTCGGAAGAATGTGTTGTGACAAGTAATTGCCTGGTCCCGCGATATTCGTCGGAGCTTAGGAGCGCGCTTCATTTGATTGGTGACGACAGCAGTGATGGCGATGACGTTGTCGATTGCGGCCAGGCTAAGTAAGAACAAATGGCCCATAACGAACCTCCTTGGCGCTGCTATCGATTATTACACATAGGGATTTGCTTATCCCTAGACAGGCTGTGCAATTTAATTACCCATACGTGCGCCTTCGAGTTTCTGGCAAATTACAAACTATATTTTTTTATGGAGCTATTAGCTCCATTATGTAGGGGACACATCATTCGGGTGCAACGTTTGATTATGATTTATAAGTGAATCGTTTAGTATTTGTATATAATTAGTATTTTGTGTGTGAAATGTTTGCAATAAAAGTCTTAATTGAGTAAATTGCACTAATGAGCATACTATGTATTTGCTATGAAAAGTCATTGGAAAAGCTAAACATATATTTTCCATATTCGCCAATCCAATTCTTCATACTATTTTAATATGTGTTAAAATATACAAAATTTAAGTACAAGGGACATCCGATAACTGGCGAAATTTACTAATGAATAAACCAAAGGCAACCGCAACATTTGTATTGTTTTATGCCACCGCATGTTTTTTGCGGTTTATATGTGTAATTGGTGATCTTTCAAGCAAAAACAAACAAGCAAAGGTAAACACTACCCTCCCTACCGCAGCAACAAATTAACAGTAAACGTGTTGGTGTTGGTAACAATTTAGATTGACCGCAAATGTATTTACAAGCGATAATGCTGAGTATTCTAAATGTAGTTTGATTATTCAGGTGTTTTATGCAAAAGTCAGTAAAAAATTATAATTTATTTTAATTGTAAGTTTATTAAATTAGTTGCAGTTAGATTCAGTTGTTTCCCTGTAAATAATGCAGTAGCATTTGTTTTTCAGTTCGTGGAGCGAGGCAATGTAATGACAAAATAAAAATAATTTTTGATAATAATATGAAGGTGCAAGGCACCAAGACGTCGTGGACCAGATTGCTATTTTTTCATTTTGTTTATTTATATTTAGAAATATATTTATTAGTGTAGATAATTGCTTGGGTAAGTATTTTAGTATTTAGCATTTGACCTCGGACTGAGGTAGGTGCACAAAGAGGTCAAATGCACTGCAATTGACTCGCTTGTTTTGCTCATTGTCGTCGGCATTACTGCAATCCCTTGTGGCATTGTTGCTGTTACCTCGTTATTGTATAATTTGCGTGCTGTTTCTGCTTAACACTTAGAGCCCCGCGTGCCCACCGGTGGTCATTTTTTTTCTGCACCGGTGGACCGCATGCTGACGAAGGGTTGTGCTTTAGTTGACAAGCTGGGACCAAAATTTGATTACTTAGTTTTATTGATTTTTGCGATTGAGGTGACTTTGTGATATTAATTTTTGATAAACCAAATGCATTTTTGTTGTTTTTTCCTGTTTTTTTTTTTGTGACCACCGGTGGTCAATTTGTCCCAGAATGTTAAAATACATATTGGGTCCAAGTGGCCACCAGTGAGCATACTCTAATTTTATATTTTTATGTATGTATCTTTTGTATTTTTATTTTTTTCATTTATTTGTTTTATAGATCTAATTTGAGATGTTTTTTTTATATTATATATCTTACTTTTTAAGTCCTAAAATTAAATTTTGGAATAGTTATATTGAATTGGACTTGTTTTCGTTGATACATTTTTTTTTTTAATGCAAAATAAAATATATTTATCTAAAATATATAATATATTTCTTACTTTTTAAATCCTGAAATGAATTTTTCTTACCTAAATTTGATTCACTATTTTTTGGGCTTTGGCAGACCAAATTACAAAGTCCAAGTCAAAAAGGCTTACATCCTGGGACCGAACAAATTTTATTTCAATGGAAAATGTATGCAGAACCTTTCCACCGGTGATCACAACGTCGGTAAATGAAACACGACGTATGACCACGGGTGGTCACGTTGTCCCATAATGAAAATCCACCAATGCCCACGGGTGGTCACATTGTCCAAAATCGTCAAAACAGAAATGTCCACCGGTGGGGCACGCGGGGCTCTAAGTATTAATAACTCAAATATAGCATCTTGTTGTTGTTGCCTCAATGTGTCACATGCATGTATATGATATTTTGATGCTGCTTGTTATTGAATTTTCGTATGAAGTAATTTGTGACAAGCCCGTTATACACAATACAGTAGAAGCTATATCCGGCAGTGTCGAAGGGCTTTAAACACAATTTTTATACTCTCGCAACAAAGTTGCTACGAGAGTATTATAGTTTGGTCTACAAAACGGTTGGTTGTAAGTCTTAAAACTAAACGAGTTAGATATAGGGTTATATATACCAAAGTGATCAGGGTGACGAGTAAAGTTTAAATCCGGATGTCTGTCTGTCCGTCCGTCCGTGCAAGCCGTAAAAATTGAGATATCGTAATGAAACTTGGAACCATAAGAAGGTTAACATCGAAGATGGGCGTAATCGGGCCACTGCCAAGCCCAACAATGACAATAAACGAAAACATATAAAAAACTATAACTCAGCCATAAATTAAGCTATTGAAGTAGAATTTAATATGAAGGATAGCACTATGAAGGGGTATATGTGGATGTAATTTTTTGGGGAAGTGGGCGTGGCCCCGTGGAGGATGGAGTCATATGTAGAAGTTCACGTAAGTGAGGAAAGTTTCTGACTGTCATTCACTTGGGAGTGGCCAGGAACGATTCTTTTACATGTGGCTCAAGCAGCTCACGACTTCCGGTCTTAGACCAAGTATCCTCTGGGTAGCCAATAGACATCCGTTTGGAGGCGAGCTAAAGTGAGAAGGCGAAACCCGCTTATGCGGTTGTGCGTAGGGTTTGGGACCCACCACATAAAAACAACCCCCAATGAAAAGAACAAAACAGCCTCGGATGAGAGACCCCAATTTTGATGACGACCACTGCAAACGTTTAAAGGACTACGATTAAGGGCATGCACCTGGAATGTCCGGACCCTTAATTGGGAAGGTGCCTCTGCCCAGCTGGTTGATGTCCTCGTAAGAGTAAAGGCTGACATCACCGCAATCCAAGAAATGCGATGGACGGGACAAGGACGGAAGAAGGTGGGTCCTTGTGACATCTACTACAGCGGCCATATAAAGGAGCGCAGATTCGGTGTGGGATTCGTGGTGGGAGAGAGACTCCGTCGTCGAGTCCTGGCATTCACTCCGGTGGATGAACGTCTAGCCACAATCCGCATCAAAGCGAGGTTCTTCAACATATCGCTGATTTGCGCCCACGCCCCGACGGAAGAGAAGGACGAATTGATCAAAGATACCTTCTATGAGCGCCTAGAACGTACCTATGAGCGCTGCCCCCGCCACGATGTCAAAATCGTGCTTGGCGATTTCAACGCTAGGGTGGGTAAAGAAGGTGTCTTTGGCACAACAGTCGGAAAATTCAGCCTCCATGACGAAACATCACCAAACGGTCTGAGGCTGATCGACTTCGCCGGGGCCCGAAATATGGTCGTCTGTAGTACTAGATTCCAGCATAAGAAAATCCATCAAGCTAATTGGCTGTCCCCTGATCGAATTACTCGCAACCAGATCGATCATGTTGTGATAGGTGGACGACATGTCTCCAGTGTTTCTGATGTGCGTACGCTTCGTGGTCCCAACATCGACTCGGACCACTATCTTGTAGCAGCTAAAATACGCACCCGCCTCTGTGCAGAAAAGCGCACACGTCAACAAACACAAGGAAGGTTCGACATCGAGAAGCTGCAATCACAACCGACAGCCGAACGATTTTCTACTCGACTTGCACTCCTGCTCTCTGAGAGCACTCATCAGGATCTCGGTATAAGGGAGCTGTGGGACGGCATATCAAACTCCTTGCGTACAGCTGCAACTGAAACCATTGGTTTTCGGAAAAGCCAAAAAACAGCTGGTATGACGAGGATTGTCGTCTCGCAGTGGAGGAGAAAACAGACTGCCTACCTCGCAATGTTGCGATCGACCGCAACACGAGCGGGATGGGAAAGATACCGAGAGCTGAAGAGGGAAGCGAGACGCATTTGCAGACAAAAAAGAAAGAGGCCGAAATGCGTGAGTATGAAGAGCTTGACAAGCTGGCCGACAGGGGTAATGCTCGAAAATTTTACGAAAAGATCCGGCGACTAACTGAAGGTTTCAAGACCGGAGCACACTCCTGTAGGACCCCAGAGGTGATCTAGTTATTGATGACCAGAGTATACTGAGTTTGTGGAGGGAACACTTCTCCAGCCTGCTGAATGGCAGTGAAAGTACAACAACAGGAGATGGCGAACCCGATTCCCCAATCGACGACGATGGAGCAGATGTTCCATTGCCCGACCGTGAAGAAATTCGAATAGCAATTACCCGCCTAAAGAACAATAAGGCGGCGGGGGCCGACGGATTACCGGCCGAGCTATTCAAATACGGCGGCGAAGAGCTGATAAGGTGCTTGCATCAGCTTCTTTGCAGAATATGGTCGGAAGAAAGCATGCCTGACGATTGGAATCTCAGTGTACTCTGCCCTATACACAAAAGGAGACCCCACAATTTGCGCCAATTACCGTGGGATAAGCCTCAACATCGCGTATAAGGTTCTGTCGAGCGTATTGTGTGAAAAACTAAAGCCCACCGTCAACAAACTGATTGGACCTTATCAGTGTGGCTTTAGACCTGGAAAATCAACAACAGACCAGATATTCACCATGCGCCAAATTTTGAGAAGACCCGTGAAAATAGGATCGACACACACCATCTCTTTGTCGACTTTAAAGCTGCTTTCGACAGCACGAAAAGGAGCTGCCTTTATGCCGCGATGTCTGAATTTGGTATCCCCGCAAAACTAATACGGCTGTGTAAGCTGACGTTGAGCAACACCAAAAGCTCCGTCAGGATCGGGAAGGACCTCTCCGAGCCGTTCGATACCAGACGAGGTTTCAGACAAGGTGACTCACTATCGTGCGACTTTTTTAACTTGATGCTGGAAAAAATTATAAGAGCTGCAGAGCTAAATAGAGATGGTACAATCTTCTACAAGAGTGTACAGCTACTGG
This sequence comes from Zeugodacus tau, assembly GCA_031772095.1. Taxonomy (NCBI): domain Eukaryota; kingdom Metazoa; phylum Arthropoda; class Insecta; order Diptera; family Tephritidae; genus Zeugodacus; species Zeugodacus tau. The sequence goes on along the minus strand of CM062649.1, from coordinate 9,155,083 downwards.
CGTACGCCGATGATATCGATATCATCGGAAACAACACCCGCGCCGTTTGTTCTGCTTTTTCCAGACTGGATAAGGAAGCGAAGCGCATGGGTCTGGTGGTGAACGAGGACAAGACGAAATATCTCCTGTCATCAAACAAACAGTCAGCGCATTCGCGTCTTGGCTCCCACGTCTACTGGGAGCTACTATGGACTAAGTAGGCAATTGAAAAGTAAAGTCCTCTCTCGACGAACAAAAACCAAACTCTACAAGTCCCTCATCATTCCCGTCCTACTTTACGGTGCAGAAGCGTGGACGATGTCAACATCCGATGAGACGGCACTAGGAGTTTTCGAGAGAAAGGTTTTGCGGAAGATTTATGGTCCCTTAAGAATTGGCAACGGCGAATACCGCAGACGATGGAACGATGAGCTGTATGTGTTATTCGACGACATAGACATAGTCCAGCGAATAAAAAAACAGCGGCTACGCTGGCTAGGTCATGTTGTTCGAATGGATGAAAGTGCTCCAGCTCTGAAAGTATTCGATGCAGTACCCGCTGGTGGAAGCAGAGGAAGAGGGAGACCTCCACTCCGATGGATAACCAATTGGCGCCAAACTGCCAGAAGGAGGGATACGTGGCGCGCTGTTTTGGACTCGGCTATAACCGCGTAAGCGGTGTCTACGCCAGTCAAGAAGAAGAGGGCGTGGCCCCGCCCCCTACTAAGTTTTTTGAACATATTTTGCAAACTACTAAAACTATATCAAGGAAACTTTCTAGAGTCGTTTCTTTTAGGTACTACCTTATACAAATGGGCGTACTCGACCAATTTCAATGAAATTCGGTTCTTAATATCTTCCTAGCTTCCCATTGATATTTTGTAAAAATAGTCCAAATCGGTTCACAACCACGCCTACTTCCCATATACCAGAACATTGAAGTAGGTCTAAATAGTTTACTTTACAATACATAAACTCAGTGCTAGTAATGATATCGGAACAGAACTTTGTAAAAATACTGTATTTAAAGAGTGACATCGCCCTTATAAAAATCGTCGAAATCGGTCTATAAGTTTTCAAGACCCTATACATCGAATATGAAGGACCTCAGTACTTCTAATAATTTTTTTACCGAAATTATAGTTAAGTCTCTCAGATATTTTGATGAAATTTTGAGGGAATATGTTTCTTCTAATAATGAGTGAAATCGGGTCATAACTTCATCTATCTCCCATATACTTAATATTAGGGTTTTCAAACTTTCAATATACTTTATGCCATATATATGCCGAATATGTGAGTCAAATTGTTTGTTATATTAATAAATAAAAAAAAAAATAAATTGCGAGAGTATAAAATGTTCGGTGGCACCCGGACTTAGCCCTTTCTTACTTGTTTTGTTATATTTTTTCATAGATATCAACATGTGCAGTTTTGTTTGACTTCCGGGCTGCCGAACGCGTAAATTTTCTTTTGACATGAAATAATTAAAACAAATCATAAAAAATGATATAATTAAATAATAACGGTTGGCGCATTGAATTATTCGCTTAAATAATTTATAATTTTCTTCAAAAAAAAAATTTAATTACTTTTATCGATGTCCCGATGGAAACCACAGCTTTTACTATATTGCATTTATTTATGATTATTATCAATTTATCAATTACATAGGTCAAATGATCAGTTGACGGCTGCATTCTGTGAATTGATATGTGTTTTGAGGAATTGCTTTTGACGGATGTATCCATAACGCATGTGTATTTTAAATACAACGCACCTGATGTGTTTTGCAGTTATTAATATGGAAGATAATAAATCATTTTAGTACACAGAGCTTACACAATACATATGTACATATATAATTTTATGTAGAACTCTGTATACCTTAAACTGAGTTTGCCGATTGCCAGCGGTATGCCTCTTGGCTTTTACCAAAATGACCGAATGAGATTTACCTCATTGCAGAGCGTTCCAAACAACGATACATACATACACATAGCATTCCTGGTAGTCACTACAGCAACATCAACCAAATGATCTTCAAAGCAATTTATTGGCCATTTTCAGATCTTCGCTTCACCCATTTCGCCTGCTTTCAAACCCATTTGCAATTTTTTTGTTGGCAATTTCAGGAGTATTCTTTTATTCAGACTAGCCTAAACCAATTTGGTAAATAACTCACTAAAACATATTCTTCGTTACATGCGAGTAATTAGTCAAGCACAATACAATGTTATGAATTAATTTTAGAGCGAATGAATTTAATATCTATTTTAGTATATTAGACTAGAATATTCAGAATATCATTTTGTCTTCAATGAAGCGAATTACGCGTATTGTAAATATTAACTGAGGCAAATTTGTTTATAATGGTGATTCATTTCAACGTTAAATTATGTTTGTATGCCAATAATGGCCAACATTTTTGAATACGCACCGATTTTCGCTGAAATACGCAATACATGGAGAATTGTGAAATTGGGTAATTAGAGTAACCACTTTTTTCGGCTTTGTTTAATTAATTTTCAATTGAATATTTTGTTATGCACTTAATAGTATTTGCAATTCTTGATTGTCTTCCGAAATATCACAATTCTCTCGGTGTGACAATGTTTTCCTTTCTATTAGTAAATTGGATATTTCAAAGCTTGCATAAATATAGTTCGCATATTACCTGTTCCGAGAAATATTTCAATTAATTCGATATCTGCACAGTTGGTTTATTTGTGATCGAAAATGCGTGATGTGAAATCGCTTCTGGCCACGTGTGACCGACTGATTTGTTTCATTGTTGCAGAGCATTGTATTTGTATGACAATTTAAGGATTAAAGGATTCTATTGTTGCCGAAGGTGGGCCAGAATACTCAGCATCATCATAGTTTTCGATTTTTAAAGTAGTTTAAAGCAGTTTGTATTTGGCTAAAGAGAATGACAATCGGTGGCATCGAAAATATGTCTAAGCTTTGACCGTTCACATGAACAAAATTGCTGTGCCGTAAGGGTGTCCGCAATGGTTGTATGCTGCACTTAATTGTCTAATTGTCTAACATGGACAGAAAGATGTCCATAATTCAAAATATTGGAATTTTATAATAATAAGTTAACTTCAGTTCACACAATATTGTGCATATGCTTTTTTCATTTAATTTAAGGGTTGATTCGATGCGATACTCTCGGTTAATGTTGGTAGTCATGTTAATAGAAGGATTATAAATAAGCTTTATGCGTTGGTTTAGTTATACAGTTTAATAAGCCTTCAGTAGTTTTAAGGTCGAGAGCACCCCTGTTTTGTATTGTGCTTTATTTTGCTGTGCATGGAACTAGTGAGTATGCCCAGTTCTGATGAAAAAGGTAGGGGCTTACTAACTGGGGGCTCAGAAAAAAACAAACATTGTCACAACATTTAGAATATTTGTAGACTTTTCTGTGCCCTAACAACGGTCAACCATCAGGCTACCCCATTGCCATAGCCGGCGTCACCATTTCCTTCAGTCGTCACAGCGTCGAATGTTGTCTGCTATCGCGTAATCCTCATCAGCATCAAGCCAAAGCACATACCTGATGGCTTAGTGTGCGCTTATTTACCGTTACTTTTTCATTGTGTTTTATTTTGAGAGATTTTTTATATCGCATTTACATTTTTCTGCTGCCACTTTATTATGTTCTCTTGGGGGACGGTTGCCATACTTTATAGTGCTAATTCTGCTACAAAAACTATTAAACATACTCGTACAAATATATCAGACAAACTGGCTACAGTTCGTACACAATCGAACTGAAACACAAAGTTGGTATACAGGCATATATGTAAATAGAAACTCGAGTGTGTCTCACACACATAGCGACCTGAAACTATTACTGATATTACCATTTAGATATGTAAGCATGAAGCACACTCGAAATCATTTGTGGCGCGATCCACTTGTATGTCTCTTTAAATGCAACAAGCGCTGAATAAAAGTAGAAAGAACGCATAACAACAGACGTATACATACAGTTAAGAGCAAACAACAGCATTACATCATTTATCAAAGTCAGCTGATTGGCAATGCCAAGCTATTACAACTACCACACTTGGGAACCACAAAGAGCATACATGCATTTATATATGTATATGCCTGTAGTAAGCTGTACAATAGAGTGATTGGTGTGCCTAAACAGCACCGAATATGTTGAAGTTATTAATGTGGTGTGTACTTCAAGTGCAAAATGTAAGCATTTGTGCTGACAAATTCACGCTACAATCGATAAAGTATTCTTACACTAAGCGCATTCAGTGGTTGGTTTTATACACCATAGGTAAATTGTTACAACAACACTTAATGCATTCATACATATGAGTTTTTGTGATTTTGGAGCTGCTTTAATGGAATATAAATTTGGAAATACTTTAATACTTTTCTTTTCGACTATAAGGCTAACTGGTCTATACTTTTCACTACCCAGCTATTTACTATACAACCTTCGAGTCTTTAATGGGTCGCGTGGTATGAATAATGAGCAGTTGAGGTTATTGCATCATCATTGCTGTTGCCGAGCGCATTTCTGCAGGTCCAATATCTATTTCCTAACCTCTTGCAAAGTTATGCGACGATATTTAGACATATCTATTTGCCGACGACTACACGCACAATCGGCGCCAACAATCAGGTATGCTACGGCATACGACGATCACAGAGACTGTGAGCCAACTAAAGGCTCCGAGGCTCTGAAATGACAGCTCCTAGTTCCTTAAAGAGTTTTATTTTATTTTAAAGTCCGGAGCTAAAGTACGAGCTGAAATTCGCTTCTACTTAATAATCAAATATTCGCTCGGGCCTCCAAGCTGAATTTTAATTGAACACTAGCAAAGGGGTCGTAAAATGTAAATGTGGTAAAGATAGTAGTTCAACGCTGCACTATCCCCAACTGTGCTGTGCTAAACTCGTCATAATACGATTTTGAGGTGTTCCCTCTGGGACTATCCCAACCCACGTGATCTCAAAGCAACCATTCTTCTCACAAACAGTTTGTGCGCTTATTTGCGCGGTGATTGCCTCTTTGCATATGACATTTGTCGTGGTATTATCCATGCGTATAAACGTTCTTATGCCAACACGTGCACAGCTTGAGCACTTATGCGCACATGCCTCTGCCAGAAGCAGTAAGATGACTGACGCGCCGTATACGTAACCTATGACACAGGGTGGTAAATATGTATGTAGATACGTTACGAGTGGTTTTTTTTGGCTTCTCTGTTTGGCTGGTCTAGTAATAAATTAGGTAAAATTTTGGTGCTAAATTTTTATGCGCGTTTATCACTGTCATTTTCAACATGTTTGATGTCTGCAATTTTCAATTTAGATATAAGCACCTTAAATGATGATAGTTCATTTAACTTAAGTAAACAAAACACAAAAGTTAGCATAATCATCTATGCCAAATCAGTAGAAACTCCTAAAAGTTCAGTCGTACTTTCTTAGGTAAAGAAACGCAATAGAGGAAAAACTAGCAACTTCACACAACTATTTTATTTCTGTTCATATATACATACATGCGTTACAAATGCTTATACTGCTGAGGTTGCTGCTGCGGCGCAAAATGTCCTAATTGTCATAATTTCAGCAGTGAAAGTAAGGCATTCATATATTTTATGAACTTGAGAGCTCAACTCGCTGGCCTTACTCAGCAAAGGAAATGAGGTATGAAGGCGTTGAGACAATGTTAGCCAAAGCTAGACTAAGCAAACGAAATTCAGTAAACTTTGAGCTGTGCGACAGCTTAAAGACTTCGCAGTGAACTGATGGTAAAGAAAAAGGAAAGAGTAACTTATGCATATGTGAACATGCTCCCATCTGAGCACTTAGCAACTGTGGTGGATACAAAGTTACGAGTTATAAGAAGAGACAAGTCCACAGTGCCATCAAGTGTTTGTTAAACTTCTATGACCCTCTTCATTTAAATTTTCCTCGACACACCCACTCACACCATATGAATAATTTACTGTCGGTATACACTGCGTATACTTAACCTTTATTATTAAGTTGAAGTGAAATTGTATGTATATTGGTGAAAATTTTGATGCCGCTGAGCTCAATGGCGTAATGTTTGCATGTGTTGCACATTGACTGTCGCGTCGCTGACGATAGGGGCAAGTTGGAGTGCTGCATGTGTGCAGAAGTTTTGGACAATTTGAGTTGCTAAAATGAAAGCAAAAGTTTCTCACTTTTGCCGGTCAAAATTATAACCATGCCGTAGTTTACTTGGCTATCAAAGTCTTAACACGGTAGCCTCAATGAAAACTAAATGGTATGGAATTACAAATTGTCTATTTTGTTCGGCGAAGATTTTGTGTTTTAATGAGTGCATGTTTTTGAATACAACAATATTTTTTTTTTTTCATTAAATTAAATATTATTTAAAATAATATTTATAGTTAGAGGCATGTTAAGGTAAAGAACTTCAGGCCCTCGACTTAGTCGAACTTCCTCCATGAAGCAGAGACACGTGTATTTTCGGTATACCTCCCTTAATTGCATCGGTTGCTCTAATTTCTATGCAGTACGATGGACTACATAAGCGTTGATCTTGTTGTTGTTTGGGTGTTGCACATGAACATGCCACGAATTGCGGCATGCACGCGTACGTGACCATTTTGAAATAAAGTCACATAAAATGATTTTGGGCAAGTTTAAGAGTAGATCCAAAACGCACCAGCACATTGTGGCTGTGGTTGTGTGTGTGTCGTCGGTTTGTGTACATGTACTGAGCAGTATTGCAACAACTTACATGGCTTTGCCAAACGTAGCACGCACATCAAAGATCGTCAGCGTAAGGCTAAACACACGCGCGTATAGCAAACATGTATGTATTCGTAAGTACAAAAGCGGATCCGAAGCCAAAAATTGCCACCAGATGGCGAATAAACAAGTGAGCAGGGCAAAGAAGAGAGACGAAGTTAATGAAGATGGTGACGAAGCTTGTGGCAGTTGCAGTGGAGTAGTGGAGGTTAAAATGCAAGACAGCAATTTCATGCTGTTGCGCTCCGGAAAAGGGCAAAGGCAAAGAATAAATAAATAAATTAAACAAAAGGAAGAATTTCTTAAACGTAAACGAGCACGAAAATATTTATTTTGTATTACACTCGTAAGTGTCAACCTACAAAGAAGTGATTTCGAAACATTTCCGACTCAAGGCAAACAACTGTTACACATACACAATTGCACAAACGCAAGTTATAGAAGGAAATTTTCTCAGTCTTTTTTCGTGGTTGTCGTTATAATGGAAAGTTGCAGAACTGACAGTCCTTGATCAGATAAATAGTTCGGGTCCGGGTTCGGGTTCAATATATTTCCATAGACTGTCGATTTTAGTGAGAACGGAGCTGCGTTATTTTTCTAGACGCTTTGTGCTTTTACAATACTTTTTATAAAAAAATTAAGGTTATATCCACTATACAATTGTTTTGTTAGCCCACTTAGGAAGCAATGCCTGGATACTGCTCACTTCCTGCAAACATAACCGGCCAGACAAATCTGCTTCGTTTTACAGCAAACAAATCAGTACAAAATACCTACTCAAATAGGAATTTGTGCCAAATTTCCTCAAAATGCGCGCCTACACGGCACCACAAACAGCAAGCTGAACAACACCAAATGAAAACGAAGCCAAAAACGAAAACGAGTTCGCAAAAAATGTCAGAAAAATTTAGTTAAGGCGATCATTAGCAAAGTGTCCACTCCGGCAGGTGCTAAGAAGCAGAAGCCGTCTGCTCTTGTTCGACTATGAAGAAACATGAGAGCTTAGAAAAATGCAAAAAGATGTTTAAATAAGAAGCCATTCGTCGCAATAACAAGCGAGGGTGAGTGTAAAGAATAAAAAAAATTTATAAAAAATGACTAAGATGGCAGTCGTACAATAACTACAAAAGTGCCACAACTGCTCTCAGCTGCTGAGCTGCCTGCGGATAATAAATATTTAGTGGAATGAAAACACTTCTAGCGAGACGGCCGAATTGGGACATCTTTTCATACCGAACGACAATGATTTGCCCGGAGCTATGAACTAGAGCAGATAGCGGCTTTTAAACGATGCTCAGAGTATATATAAATGTGTGTAATTGTTTTGTATTGCTACATTTTGTCGATAAGTTCTGCATAAATTTGTTTGCCTTTTCACACAACATTTTCACATAGCTTCGGGTATAAACCGCCATCCAAAATACGGGATGCTGATATAGTGACAGAGGACAACTACAACTTTGCTTCCGCCGTCTTCCAATAGAGGTCTCTAGGGTCAAGCACTGGTCGATTATATCGATTTTTTTTATATCGATCTTGGACATTTGTATCAAGATTAACCCAACAAAATATTTGTAGAGGTCTGTTTGCATCCCAAACTTATTCTAAACTGAAAATGTCACATTTTGAGTCGAATTTTCGACATTTGCGGGAAATTTTGCTTGTCTTTTTTAATTCCAAGAAAAATGTAGCTGAGGCTCATCGACATTTGTAACCGTTTTTATACAAAAAAACCTTAAATTTACAAAAAAAAAAACGGCGGAAGCAAAGTTGTAGACCAATACATTCTACTGAGGATTTATTAAATCTGATTTAAATATATCATTAACCACAGATAAAAATATTATATTAAACTGTTTAATCTGTTTGGGTAACTCACTTCTTGAACATGGTCATAATCCTCTATAATTTCATAATATATTAATTTTCATTAGATATTTAGTAATGAAGTAAATTCATTCCGATTTTTTATTTCATTTTCGTTTAATCTTTAGTTAATTCTGCTTGTTATAATGCCACTCTGCCTTCAAGGCATTATCGCCTATACTTCGTACAAGAATAGAGTTTATGTAGGTGAGTACGACTACAACCAAAGAAACCCAGTAAGAAATCAGAAAACTAGTTCTGAGAATTCATTTCATTATGTTAAAGTTAAACTGTCTGTAAGTCGTTTACGGACATTCCATTAATATTATTTAAAAGCAAAATACACAGCCCTGCGTTTGTTGTTGGACTATATAGTCAAGTAATTATATACTAATTTGTGGGAAGATATTACGCCTTGGTCAAATCTTTTTATATGCAATTGTACTGTACTTATATATACATATAAATACTTAAAAGTGAAGTTTAAATTTCGCCCAAATGTGCTTCTCGTATTTATAAATAGTAGTATTTAGTCACTTTGTACCGACTTCTATTCTATGATTATTTATTGCGAATTGTTTCATGGTAATATATCATGGTCTTCAAGTGACTTATAACGGGTGATTTTTTTGAGGTTAGGATTTTCATGCATTAGTATTTGACAGATCACGTGGGATTTCAGACATGGTGTCAAAGAGAAAGATGCTCAGTATGCTTTGACATTTCATCATGAATAGACTTACTAACGAGCAACGCTTGCAAATCATTGAATTTTATTACCAAAATCAGTGTTCGGTTCGAAATGTTTTTATCGACAAATTTTGTTCAGCGATGAGGCTCATTTCTGGTTGAATGGCTACGTAAATAAGCAAAATTGTCGCATTTGGGGTGAAGAGCAACCAGAAGCCGTTCAAGAACTGCCCATGCATCCCGAAAAATGCACTGTTTGGTGTGGTTTGTACGCTGGTGGAATCATTGGACCGTATTTTTTCAAAGATGCTGTTGGACGCAACGTTACGGTGAATGGCGATCGCTATCGTTCGATGCTAACAAACTTTTTGTTGCCAAAAATGGAAGAACTGAACTTGGTTGACATGTGGTTTCAACAAGATGGCGCTACATGCCACACAGCTCGCGATTCTATGGCAATTTTGAGGGAAAACTTCGGAGAACAATTCATCTCAAGAAATGGACCCGTAAGTTGGCCACCAAGATCATGCGATTTAACGCCTTTAGACTATTTTTTGTGGGGCTACGTCAAGTCTAAAGTCTACAGAAATAAGCCAGCAACTATTCCAGCTTTGGAAGACAACATTTCCGAAGAAATTCGGGCTATTCCGGCCGAAATGCTCGAAAAAGTTGCCCAAAATTGGACTTTCCGAATGGACCACCTAAGACGCAGCCGCGGTCAACATTTAAATGAAATTATCTTCAAAAAGTAAATGTCATGAACCAATCTAACGTTTCAAATAAAGAACCAAATGCGTTTTTTTATGCGTTTTTTTTTTTTTAAAGTTATCAAGCTCTTAAAAAATCACCCTTTATATGGCTAATGTCCGCGGATTGGTTCTATGCACCGATGACATTTAAATTATTAAAGATTGTGCGGCAATAATGTCATCAGCAACTTTCACCAGAACTGCGAAACAATAGTTGGCAATATAACAGTAATAATCACCATTAGCTCGCTTGCGTTGCCGGGTTCCTGCGCTGCAATTAAGTGGGTGAGTGAGCAAGAGTTTAATTGCATTGTGGAAAACAATGTGCTGCAAATTAGGCTAAAACTTTGTGAACTGATTGCGGAGTTCCGCTTTGTATTGCAGTAAAATGAATTGGATAATTTGGAATGGATGCTGTGTAGCGGTCACTAGTTTGTTTATGCATTTTAATTGAGCTTTGAGTTTCGAAATAATAATAAAAAAACAAATAAAGGCCACCTATTTTGGTAGGGAGCGTCTTAATAAATCTGTTTATATAATTATATGGTTGGGAATAGACACTATAGTAGAAAGTCTCTAATGGAAAAGAAAGAAATAAACAAATTCCAAAGACTAAAACTTCTCACATAACCACAGTTATATACTGAAAGCAACTTGGTGCGATAATGATATACTTGCTGAGAATATTCGATGAGACTCAGTTGAAAATTGGTTTATTCACCATTAAGTGAGGTCTATGTTTGCATAGGTTCAACTTTCGAATTTTCCCAAAAGGATGAAACTTTTACGGTCTTTTACGAGTCAATAAATTCGCACCTTTTACTGTAGTAGGGACTTGGTATGTGAAACCTGGTCTCCGTGTCGTTGCGGCGTCGTTGTCAAATCGATGCGTGTCACATCTTTATTTGGTTAATAAATAACAATAAATATTCAATAAAACCCTCCCAACGAATACAGGCATAAAATAAGTAAACACAAAGTGGTATATGCGCCACCCTTCCAGGGTAGAGGCAAGTTAAGGCTGTGACCTGTCAGACGCGGGTAAAGAAGAAAGCTCGGCGCGCATGCATGCCATCAATTTTATGGCACAATAAAAAATATTTTCAACACTCTGCGGAGGCCGATTATATAAGGAAAGAAGTTAAGAAAGGCGAGGATTCGTAAGTACAAGGCATTCGCGTTAAGTGCCCAATTTACTTAGACGGAAGCATCTTACAGCTACAAAGAAACTTTAAAAGGTGAAATCGTATAGTCTTGAGGATGAAAACAATTGCTGGATTCATGAAACAAATTGCAATTATGCCGAGGATGCCACGGCGTATGAAGAAGTGTATAGGCAATATCATGAAATCTTCATACATATATTGGCAACTCTTTTTGATCGCATCGCACTCACATTGTGTCTACGCAGTCTCACTATGGCTTAAGCTACGAGTATAAGCATGTTCTCGTGATACAGACCGTCCTTCATGCCTCAAATCCAGCGGCAATTGAATTTATGATTGCCGCATTTGCATACAACGTAATTAATTTCAGTTCCAATGCTTTCAGTGGCTTTGATTTGGAATCACTTTGCTTGCTTATTTGTTTGTTTAAGAGCGTAGCAGTATAAGCTAAGTGCTGATTTGACATACAAGAGGGCTACACACAAACTCACAGTGAGCATACGTACATATATGAACTTGAGCTGATGCAAGCCCCTTGCAGTGGATTGCAGACTCTCCATGTTGGTATGCGTGTGTAAGTGCAGATATATGCATGTAAACATGTCAGACTTGCATTGATTTGCAACTCATAAATTGATTGGTTTAAATTTTTTCATTTGAAAGGCATTGGATTGAATCGAAGAGATTAAGTGCATAAATAAGCATCGTTGTTGCTATTGCAATTAGAAGAATGGAATAATTAGAAATGTGCACAAAGTTAGTTACATTTTTTCTCGGCTGAGTTGTGTAGATGGATCAATTGCGGAATGAATATATAGAAAGCATTCTGCAATACCAAATACGTGTGTAACGGGTGGTGTCTTTGAAACTGTTTTTAATGATATTATAAACGTATTTAAGTTTCAAAATTTTTGTTTTAACGAACATCGATCTGGCGTCCGTTGGGAAAATTTAGTTCATTCAGTGAAAAATTATCCGGGATCATCGATACTAATTCTGCCCAGGCACATAACTAAAATGTTTAAATTAAAATTAGATTAGCCAAAATATACATTTCGATACTAAACTCGAAGCTCTGATTATCAATTTCACAACTTTTTCTTCCACGGTCAGGTTTCGAAACTTGGATCTGTCATATATATGCTTTTGTTCCCTCGTAGCGATTTATTGCAAGCAATTAATTTCTCAAAATTTTATTGGATGGTTTAAACAGTAGAAGCTGCGAGCAACACGCCACTGCGCTAATGCGACGCGCGAAACAGCCCAACCATACATCTGCTAATTTCAACAGGCTCTCGGGTGGAACAGCCATTTCGGACGAGCACCAAAAGTGACCGAAGAAAAATAGCCGCCAGTTACCTGGTGTTGTAATGGCAGCTTACGAGGTTAAGCGCTTGCCACCTCCGGTTTGCTGGTTGCTTTTGCGCCTGAAAATATGGAATGAATTCTCGCTATTTATATTCGCGGTGTTCAACGTTTTCTAACGGTGCTCTGTAGTCGCGGTGCTTAATGGCGCAAATGCCAAATTAATTTAAATTGAATACTAATGCATCTTATGCATCGCTTGCGTGCCACTGTCTGTAGGCTGTTCGGTGTAAACATTTCATTATATATCGCTTTGCCTCATAGATTGCCATCGCTGCAGTTCCTGATGTAAAATGAAAATTTAGAGCGTTGCGCCCATTAATTTCGTTCAAGCACACCTCTGTGCAGAGCGAAGAAATCAAGTAAGTAACGGTAAAAACAAATAGCCTTATGCCCAACACATTGTCTAACGGTATTTATTGTTTGGTTTGTTTATTGTCTTAGCATCCAGTAGGCAACAGCAGTCAGAATGGGCGTGGCAATTATATTCATTTCAACTGTGGCAAGCGAACATAGAATTAATGTTTATTTGCAAATAAGTTGGTAGTTTCTATTGGCTTGAGTTTCAGCAAGGCGCAAGCATTGATAAATCGTGTTGTAATTCAGTTGAAATTATGTTGATTAATTTAATGAAGGAAATTAGGTTTCCATGTTTGAAACAAAATAGAGCTATAAATTATTGCTATATTCTACAAAGATATATTATTTGTGCAAAGGGTCCTGGAACTATGTGTTAAAAAACACTGAAGAAGTGATGTTACAGTGCCGAAAGAAGTAAGCTTACGTTACTTAATAAATTCTAATAGCAACAACAAAAAGGAGCATTACCGAAAAGCATGAATGAATGCATTAACATAAGATGGCAAGGAAATTTGTTGAAAACGCTGTTGCAACTCCATTAAAAGTTTCATTATGTGAATTGGTGAAAAATGTTCAGCAGGATTACCGAGGGAGGTGCCAAAGCCATCACTTCGGTGTTGGTAATCGAGTAGTCTACAACCTGGTTGAGTGGGTGGTGGTGAGCAGGTGACAGCCATGTGAGTTGAAAAAGTGATAAATCAATTATGAATTCATCAACAGCAAAACAAACACATAAAAAAATAATAATTGACAAGAAAATTCAACAAAAAATTTGTGCGCATACTCGATTCAGTGAAGCGCGAATTTACGTATAAAATTAAGCACAAATAACTAGACAAAAAAGTGGCATTCAAACACCTACAATTGATATTTGCATTTGTCACTGTAAAAATTATTCAAAAAATCGATGCTTCAACTGTATAAATATTTACTCGCTTAAATCAGTTTAAAGTGTACTTATAGCAATTTAAGTTTAATTATTTGAAATGGCCTCGAGCAATTTTCAATTGACAAGTGTGTTTTCGGCGAATATCGACAGCGGCGGACAAAGAACATTTTCAAAACGCATTTAAGGGGTTATATACAGTTAGACGGAATTTTTTCTGAGAAAACTTTATAATTTATTGATCCAAAAATTTATACACATATTATGGTATCTTTTAACTATATTTTAAGACTTAGTACTAGTAAAAATATTTATTTGAAAAAGAGCTACAGCTGATCTCCAGGAGCTCCTCTCAAAAAAGACGTTTTGCGGTGACCACTATATCTCGGAACTGGATCATCCGAAATTAATAAACTAAACAGATTTCGTTAAAATAATGTTAAATCTAGTAATTAATCGCAGCAATAAGCAAAATAAAATTTTTTGACAAAATGGCGGTTTCTAAAAAAAAAAAGTCGTCACCTAAATTTCGGCCTTAAATTGTTTATAAAAGAAAAAATATTTATCGGGGAGAAAAAATCTTCGATTAATTACTAAAAAATATATTTACGAAGGTCGTGTTAAAATTTGAGACTAATCGGTCTAGCCGTTTTCGAGTAATGTTGGTAACCGACTTTGAAAATACCATTTTGAGAAAACCGCGTTTAAAGTTTGGACCTTGTACTTCCAAGCACTCTGAAAGGCCTTTTAAAATTTTTCATTTGCTTGTAACTTTGAAAATATTTACCGGAACGATATGAAATTGTGTGTATTCTTAAATATATGTACATTAAGAAAATGAAATAAAAAAAATCGATTTTTTGAAAATTCTAACTGTATATAACCCCTTAAACACCTTTTACAGTTTTCATGCGCCATTTGCCGTTTAAGTAAATTATATCGAAATCTCATAATTGGTGAATAGTTTTAATCGATATAATTCATAATAAAGAAAAACCAATCATTATTGGTTTATTTATTAAAAGTTTCGCCAATTTTCAGAACAGTCAATAGTCACATAATCACATAATTAAGGCTACAGGTTAAAATCGGTATGGACCAATATGTGTTTACAAATTTGTTAGTTGGGTTAAGTAACATACATATGTATACAAAGGCAGCTTCCTTAAATCATCGTTGAGCTCAGTTAAGTACGATATAAGCAGAGTTGCCACCAAGAAAATAGTTTAGTAAGACACTCAAAAACTTTAGCAACTTTTGTTGCAGGTTATGCAAAATGATGGCCGCACTTGAAATACCCGAATGAAATAATAGAAATTAGCAGTAAAGACTTTGCAACACTGCGCATTATTGTTTACCTTAATCTTACGGAAATTCAACGGTAAGCGAATTGCGGCGTAGTGAGCTGTGGGCACCGCTGCGAATGTCCTTACATTTTCTCTGGATCGGCTTTGGGCACATGTTATTAAAATATTGTATTGCTTTGTAACTGTCATTTAAATAATTTTCGTTATTATTTACTTTTTTATTGGAAAACATTTTTACTTTAACTTTCTCTGTTTCCCAGTTAACTGACTAGCGCTGGCAACAATTACAATTTCCTGAAAACAAAGTATGCCTGACTATTCACTTTAACTTTTACGAGCTTGTATAAATCATTCATCTTATTTCGCGCAGTCACTGCCAGCGGTCATTAACCTCCATAAATAGTGGTGAGACTTCGAACAGTCATTGCCCGCGGTGAACAATGTTCCAATATGCAGGTGCGAAAATTGTATAAGGCAAAATGCCAACAATAAAACACTTATACGCACACGCAACTCTGAGCGAGATAATTCAACTTTCTGGTTATCGAAATAACACGCGTTTGGCTTTGAAGGAGTCTACAAAAAATTGCGATAGCAAAACAAGCGCCTCCACTCTCCACTTATGAAGAAGAGCAAAACTCTTGCATAATGCCGCCGATGGTACCCATTTGTGTCATCTTTACTTTGTCTGTAATTCTTAACTAAATTTTTATACTCTCGCAACAAAGTTGCTACGAGAGTATTATGGTTTTGTCCACATATAGTTGTCCACATAAGTTCGAAAATGGGCGTAATCGGACCACTGCCACGCCCACAAAATGTCGAAAACCGAAAACACATAAAGTGCTATAACTAAGCTATAAATAAAGCTATTGAAGTAAAATTTGGTATGAAGGATCGCACTATGAAGGGGCATATGGGATGGAATTCTTTTGGGGAAGTGGGCATGGCCCTGCCCCCTACTATGTTTTTGTACATATCTCGCAAACTAATAAAGCTATATCAAGGAAACTTCCTAGAGTCGTTTCTTTTAGGTACTACCTTATACTGTCCAAAAATGAAAATGAATGAAATCGGATCATAACCACGCCCACCTCCCATACAAAGGTTATGTTGAAAACTACTAAAAATGATTTAATTCAGTAAGGAAAACCATCAGAAACCTTAAATTTCATTGTAAAGATGGTACAGAAGAGCTGCACTCAAAATGGTGTACAAAATTTTAAATGGGCGTGGTTCCGCCCACTTATGGTTCAAAAACCATATCTTTGAAACTACTCGACCAATTTCAATGAAATTCGGTTTGTAATATCTTCCTAGCTTCCCAATGATATGTTGTGAAAATAGACCAAATCGGTTCACAACCACGCCTACTTTCTATATACCAAAACTTTGAAGATGATCTGAATAGTTTACTTAACAATATATATAGTAAGCACTAGTGAAGATATCGGAACAGAACTTTGAATAAAGACTGCATTTATAGTGTGGCAGCCCCTTTCTAAAAATCGCCGAAATCGGATTATAGGTTTTCAAGGCCCGATATATCGTACATGAGGAACTCGGTGCATTTAACCTAATAATAGGGTTTCCAAGTTTCAACGGACTTTATTAAAATAAAATTAAACAAATAAATTGCGATAGCATAAAATGTTCCGTCACAACCGAACCTAGCCATTCCTTACTAGTTTATTTATTTTTCGTACGAGATTCAAGGTTGCAAAAAAAATGGAATAAGCATTTGTAAAACTCTGGCAAAATCAGCTTGATTTTTTGAAGTGATCTAAAAGTGACCATAAAAAGAGAAAGAGTTTAATAATAAGAAACGTAAGGTAATATTATCAATCTTCCAAAAATTCATTACAAATGTGACATTACTTTATCTCAACTCAATTCACATTTGTATTTTAATTACACACAATTTCGCTTTTGATTCCTTCATGCGTTTAAGCTCATTTCCATTGACCCAACTGGTTTGAAAACTCATTCATTCAGGCGCACTTAACAGATATTAGCACTTAATTACAACAAATACTTCATAGGAATAAAAATGCTCACGCTTTTACTTGTGTCCCATAGGTTGCTGTGAACATTTGCACCCAACACTCACACACCCCGCTCGAGGTGTTGGTTGGCAATAATGGCTGACATAAAATATAACGACAGCTACCACACGATGGAAATTCATAAACCCATATCTCGTAACGACTTGCCGATACTTAATATGCTTATTGTTTGCCATATAATTTGCTAATATAAGCTCGCGCATCGGATGGGTCGAAATGGACCGAAAGGAGAATGTTAATAGCATAATGGTGGTAAATAGGTATGTGTGTATATATCGTGTTGTTACTTTCGTGTATATTGCATTACTTTTTATTGTCCTATTTACAGGTTACAGGTGGTATAACATGAGCTTACACCCTCACTGTCGATAAACAGCAATATATAAAATGCAAATAATGAACAAAACCTAAGCTAACAAATGCGCGCACGTTTTCTGTATTAGCATATTTGATTGTGCTTTGTTGTTGCCATACCTTGCTTGAGTGTGTTGTATTGACACATAAACACAAGTGAGGTGCTGCTGAGAATGTGAGTGGGCGGCAACTCACCATGGCATAGGCAAACTTTCCGGAAGAGCAATTAAAAATGCCAAATAGCCTTGTTTTCGCCAAAATTGAGTTAGTGGGGAGATATTTTCGAAAATCGATTGCTTTCTTCTGCAAACTCATCATAGCCAAATTAATGAAAAATTTCTGTAATTATTGCGGGGAGTAAAATTAGAATGCTGTTTATTGAATTGGAATTTAATTTCGTTAGTTTAGTTTTGAAAATTATGTAACAAGTATCTTAGAAACATCTAAGAAACTTCTTTGTGTTTTCAGATTAGCGATTAAACCATATTTTATATATTTTTAATTGAGAAATGCAAAGCCTCGCCCGTCTCGGATCCAATTCAGTGTGGCGGGCTAAATGCGTATCGAAATAGACTTCATTTATAGTAAACATATATAAAATACACTTCTACACTTTTGAGACCAATTGTTTGAGAGGAGGAGCCTGCTATAATATTGTACAATAGTGTTTCATATATCGTTGACATTTTTGTTGACCACACTGTTCAAGTTCAAATAACGGCATTTGGGCGGTGAGAGTTAACCAAAATTCACGTTTCATTTTGTAGTTTTATTTTGGTTGGTGAGTTAGCAATGTATGCACTCATCCAGTGCAAAGCACATAGTGCACATTGACTATTGGATTTTTTACCCGGGTTAGTGTTATCATTGTTGTTTTCATATTTGCGCAGCAATAAACGAGTATATCCCTTTGGGTTACCACATTTGCTGACCGCGCATGCATATGGCTTATGGCAATACATCCGCAAGCAGTTTCAGCAGCAAATGACACTAACCGCACACCAATTGCCCACTCAACCATTATCTCAGTGCACGCGTTCGATGTTCATGATGTTGTGGGTGAGCTGTAGAATTTGGTGGAGTTTATGTTGAGGTTACTCACATTTGTATGCACTTTATCGCCATTCAGCACAAACTATTCGCAATAACCCATATTGAAGATTAGGAATTTAGCATTTGTTGTATGACGAAGGCCACTCGGCATTTACAGTTTGGTTATTGGATATCAATTGAAACGTTTTTACGACTATTTCCTCACGAAAACAACTCTACAGATGAAGTTATGACAGCCGCTGAGTGTGGCTTAAAATGCGTTTGTGAGCGTGTGGAAGTGGGAGACTACTCTGTAATGCACAATAGATAGTATATAAAATTTCATGCATCATATATAATATTATATACCAAATATGAAGTTTAAATGCGTGCGATACACTTTAGTCAGTTATGTATTCTCATAGGATGTGCGATTAGCTGAACCGAATTTCAATGATGGGAAATGTGGCAAACGGTGCGAGACTGACCGCAATAAACGGTGTGTCTGGCAATTTCAATTCGAACAAAATTAAAATGCTCATGAATTTTTATGTAAATGAACCGAAATTTATTCTACACTTGTAACCAAAAAACATTAACATAAGTGTTTTAAATATATAATGTTATAAAATGCTTAATATTCCCAACCCATCTTATAAAGCTACCTGCTAATTATTGATCGCGATTTATACTTTCCCCCATTTTTGTTTGTATGCGGCTCTTGATAATTTCTTTATAAAACTACAATATACATATATAGTATAATTTATTCTTCCATTTGTCTCAATGTATTTTTTATCAAAATATAACTCCATTTCTTGTTCGACTTGGTTGAGGTGTTGCAAACAACCGTTAGCTCAACAAAACAATTTTAGTCAGTACAATACATTGCAAAAGTATTAGAAAGCAAAAATATCTGAAACAAAAGAGTTTAATGAACAAATGCCAAACAATGACTGCGTTCGAAATGGCAAAAATGCGCAGAAACTTGCAGTGCATCCGTAAATCAGGAAAGCGCATAAAACATTGACGCAAAACCTACATTCACACCTTCACAATTTACTACGGTTTCAGCTACGGTTTTTATTATTTCGCTGCATGAATTGTATTCCAAGGCATACACGGTGCATTTATAAATATACTCATTATACATACATTAAAACATCCCCTTAAATATATTTCCCAGTTGCATTCATTTTATTCTCCGCAAATTTCGTTGCTTTTTTCCGCTGGAGTTTGCGAAAATTGAATGAATACGGTTGCCGTTAAAGCACTATGAGCACTTTCAAAAAAAAAAGCGCATTTTAAAAGTTTTTGGCTATGCAAACATGTGGTATTAATTTAATTTGGATTGTTGATTTTCTGTGAATATTTGGAATTAAACTATCCTTAAAAAACTATTTTTAAAGCTCTTTATGCTATTAATGTTTAAGATGCTTTCATGCAGTTCGACCGATTTAAATCGGGAATAATGGAATGCATGAGTTTTTATACTCTCGCAACAAAGTTGCTACGAGAGTATTATAGTTTTGTCCACATAACGGTTGGTTGTAAGTCCTAAAACTAAACGAGTTAGATATAGGGTTATATATATCAAAATGATCAGGGTGACGAGAAAAGTTCAAATCCGGATGTCTGTCTAACCGTCCGTCTGTCCGTCCGTCCGTGCAAGCTGTAACTTGAGTAGAATTTGAGATATCTTAACGAAACTTGGAACACGTGTTCCTTGGCACCATAAGAAGGTTAAGTTCGAAAATGGGCGTAATCGGACCACTGCCACGCCCACAAAATGGCGAAAACCGAAAACATTTAAAGTGCCATAACTAAGCTATAAATAAAGCTATGGAAAAATTTGCTATGAAGGATCGCACTAGGAAGGTTCATATGTAGATGTAATTTTTTTGGGGAAGTGGGCGTGGCCCCTCCCCCTACTAAGTTTTTTGTACATATCTCGCAAACTACTAAAGGTATATCAAGGAAACTTTCTAGAGTCGTTTATTTTAGGTACTACCTTATACAGTCCAAAAATGGAGGAAATCGGATTGTAACCACGCCCACCTCCCATACAAAGGTTATGTTGAAAACTACTAAAAGTGGGTTAACTCAATAACGAAAAACGCCAGAAACACTAAATTTCACATAAGAAATGGCAGATGGAAGCTGCACTCAGATTTTTTTACAAAATGGAAAATGGGCGTGGCATCGCCCACTTATGGGTCAAAAACCATATCTCAGGAACTACTCGACCGATTTCAATGAAACTTGGTTTGTAATAGTTTCTTTACATCCCAATGATATGTTGTGAAAATAGGCCAAATCGCTTCACAACCACGCCTACTTCCTATATACCAGAATTTTAAGACGATCTGAATCGTTTACTTTACAATATATAAAGTAAGCACTAGTAAAGATATCGATGCAGAACTTTGCACAAATACTACGTTTATAGTGTGGCAGCCCCATTCTAAAAATCACCGAAATCGGACCATAGGTTGTCAAGGCCCCATATATCGAACATGAGGACCTCGGTACTTCTAACCTAATATTAGGGCTTCCAACTTTCAATGGACTTTATACAATATATATGACAAATATGTGTGTAAAATTGTGTATTATATAATATTAATAAAGTTAAATAAATAAATTGCGAGAGTATAAAATGTTCGGTTACACCCGAACTTAGCCCTTCCTTACTTGTTTACGTTACTATTATTTGTTTACTCTACATTTCGAAGATATTTATTTTTTTTTGATATTTTGCCCAAATCCGCCAACCGAACTGGTTTACCAACTCAAAGTTTGCTAAAACACAGTCCAGCTGAAAATGTAAGAATTTAATAACGAAGTTTTCAGCCAAACTCGCGTTTTTGTTTTTTTCAGACGATGAAAAGTTTTTCGTTTTTTACATAATTACGAGCTCTTTTTGGTTGGAGTTCACACTTAGTATAAAAGTTTTCCCGAGGGTAAATATTTTGACGCCTAAAAGCAATGAACCCTTGTACAAAATTGGCAACGAACTAACTTGGCCATTCCTGTTTATTTCTCGCCGATAAATTGGCACGAAAATATAACAAACAGTTCATTGTAGCAATTGTGGTAAAAGGGGAAAACGGCAAGCTCTCCTTCGGCGAAAGACATTCCCCAAACATACCGGTCAAAAATAGAGCAATTCGGCTATTTCATATGCTGGTCTTGAGTTTGTTGTTTAGCGCTCGGTGCTTCTCGTTTCGATTTTAACCGTTTCGTGTTTGGGTAGTTCCGTGTAATTACTATTATTTGTAATGTAATTGCTGATTGCAAGTTTCATCGCCCGACCTGAGTACGCCCTTTTAAAAGTGAAGGAGGCAATGCACCATCGCAAGAGAAGCGTGAAACCGCTTAAAACTTTTAATCAGTATATCAGGTTGTGAGAATAATTCGAATTTATTTGTGTATACATACATAGCTGAGAAGGGAAGATGAAAGGAAGTGAATCATAATGGAACATACAGCAGTTTAACTAGTACTATGATTCTGCAGGAGCAATGAAGTGTAAAGTGTTTAATTCTTTGGCAAATATGCCAAACTTAGTATAAGCGATTTGCCAAAGTTAGTGATGTAGAAATAGGGGATTATAAACATGATAAATTGTTCCGAAAAGAATCCTATCTGGCAAATATGACACTGTCGACTTCCAACTCTAATTAAAATGTTTTAAGAAGCTGTTGGCGAAACATGCATCGCGATAGCAGTGCGTTTTTGACCGCATCGTTCAGTTGTCGCCACATCAGTCCGAAATCGGAAATTCGCGCCAAAGATATGCAAATTCAATGACAATGAGTGTCATTACGAAGTGACAACAACAATTTCAAGATAATTTCAGTTGCTGATAAGCGTGATCACGAATGCAGCAGCCAGCAGACGGGTCAACCACAATATGCTCACTGCCCAGCTCACTGCTAGACAAATAGAGGCAAACAGGCCAAAATATTGAGGACCAGACTTGAAAATGGAAAGTGCTCTAGCCAGAAAGACAGACTCATACGTCATTGAGCATGAAGTAGGCGGCTGAACGGCGTTTGTGGGCGGATGACAGGAAAAGGGACATGGAAAGTGAAATGCCAATGAAATTACCACAAGTGCATATGCCACAAGCGATTTCGAGCTGTCATTTTTGCACTGTCAATAACTTTAACTGTAGCATTTACTTCTGCCGATGGTGCCGTTGAAGTGCAGAGAAGGGAAATCACATTTTCAGTGCGCAAATGACACACAAATTACAAACACCCCGTCGGTGACCGATGGAAGGCGAGGTTTTTATCGCTGTTGGGCAGAGCCAATGAAGACGTCATCACTAAAGAGTTGCGCTAACGCTCACTGAGGCATGACAGCGACTGCGGCGTTGTGTCAGTAACACAGCTTGCGGTCCTATGTGTTGGGCAGTGTGCCGAGGCGATATGCTTGAAGTCGGCGACGACCGAACAGCAGTGGAAAGAAGACTGACAGTGTGCGGCGCCCACGTTTGGTCACTGAAAATTGCATAAATGCACATTGAGGCACACACATGATGAGTATGGCATAGTTATGCAAATGCATGCGGATGTAATCCATGTGGGTAGGGCATATGGAGGCGGCCTTTGCATTATGCAAATTCAATTTGGGTGTGCGCAAAATCCGTTTTATTTTTAATTTCTTTGTAAACGCGTCCAGCACACAACGCAAAAGTGGAACAAATTGGCATTTGAAGTAAAATGTCAAAAGCTTCATTGACAGCAATTACGTTATGTACTGCCAACTTTGAATTGCTTTCTGTATGATTTTATTCTCACGTTATAAGTATGATGGGGATTGAGGTATAGAATAGGGCTTATAGTTCAACTCAAAGTATAATGAATTCGTTTAGCACTTGTTTAACTAAAGAGTGATGTTGGATGCCTGCTCCGATCCTTTCAGAACTTTAACGCAAGCTATAAGTGCCATCGAGTACGAAATATATTAAATGTGGGTAACCTATTTTATGAGTAAAAGTAATTTTTCGCAAGTGTCAGTGGAAATTTGTGAAATATGTCAAAATGCTGCGAAATAAATGGAGCGTGTGAAGTCGAATATAAATATTGTCACTGCAAAATTCAGCGAACAACCACAAATATGTAGACTGCGGCACCGCTACATTACTTTGCACAGGCAATGGAGCGGAGCTGGCGCGATAAAATGTAGATACCACTGAGCAATGGCTATGTAGGACAGCACAAGGGATGGAGAAAAAGCGCAGAAATTATATGTAAGCTGTTGCAGGTGTGATCGGACCTTGCTACCTGGTCGTGTTTAATATATAACTGGGGGAATGTTACACCGCCTGTAGGTGCTACTTATACATATAAGAGACTGTGGTCATATTGCTAGTCAAATGGAGAAGCAACACAGAAGGCAATCGAAAGGTACGCGAGTACGCGCACTTGCAACAGACATGGTTCAATAAGCGAAGCTGGAATTTGCGATGTAATGCGGCGGATGTTACAACAGCAGATAACGATGAAGAGTTGTTGGTAATAAATTCTTAAAATATAAGTAAAATATAAAAAAATATATTTATAATGCATTCAGATATTGTTGCAGGCAGCGGACTACAATTGACTACTACAACAAACAATAAAAATAACAACCGACACTAACGTCTGCGTGTGCTTGCATACAACGTTGAACTAATTGATTCTCGTATATGTTTTTAGCAAGTAACTAACTTCTAAGTTTAGTGCAAATCATTTTAAGGGATTTACCAGGAGACCCTTACTTCTTTCTCTGTCGATTGCGATCTTTATCATATCTGGCTCTAACATTGTCCTCACCAGTTACCCTATCAGTGCTCCCTGAATAGGATATTATGAGCGTAACATGGCATATAAAATACAATAATGTGGGAATATATTTCTGCCGGTATTGATGTAAATATAAAGCAATCGGTGGTCGATTGGGCGTGTTCGAACATTTTATAAATAGCACATAAATTTATGGCGGAGCATTGACAGAGAAGACAACAACAACACGAAGAAGGCAAGCAGCTTGAATTCTTTATAATACAACAACACCGATCACCAATTAGTAGGAATCCAGTGTTAGTATATTTCCAAAAAAGATGACTGCAAATTCACAAGAATTGTCCAATTAAATGTAGAGACAAAAAGATTAAAAGATTTTGCGTTGTTCATATTCATCCGCTTGAGGTATCGTTATTTATTTCGTGAATTATCAAAATATTATATTAATTTCAGGAAATAGAATCGTAAACAATATGCGCATACACTTTACGCCATCGCCGCGCATCGCCTACTAAATAAGTGTACTCAGATTCAGCACGCTGGATTGCTCATACATTCGCTGGAAACTGATAATAAATCAACAATGAGGTTATCGCCGCTTTTGTTAATCTCCATAAATATGGAAGTTTATTAATTTTTATGAGTCAATACTATTTTGGTATTTAACATATCGCTCATTTACTTGAATAGTCTCACAACTCAAAAAAGTCGATTTTTCAGGAGAGCGATTCAAAGTTCTCAATTGTTTTTTATTTAGCAAATATATATTAAACACAATATTGAGCATAAAGGTGAATTACATTGAATTATGTCGTTATTTGTGAAAAATATAAATTAATTTCGCCGTCATAAGCCAAATATGTCGTTTTTGATGAAAAGAAGCAATATGAATTTATTGATTAATTTTTCACAAATATCGTTCTAACACAAAATATTTCGTTCTTTCTGAAAAGAAAACCAAATTCACCTTTCGTGTTTTTTGAGTTATGACACTATTCATGTAAATGAGCGATATGTACACACGCATTACTTATCGTCTGCTGCTTATGCTAATAATTGTTGGTGTAGCCGAGATAACTTGCGAGTTTTCATCAAATTAAATAAAATTTATATTAATAAAAAACTCAATCGAGTTATGCCAGTAAACAGCGATTGTGTGGGTCTTTCCTCAGTAATTCATTTTAATGTGAGATAAGCGCGCTTTATAACATATTTGATTGTAAAATTAATAGAATGTGAATTATACAGCACAGCTTTAGCTTAACTCTCGCTTGAATCGGGTCGTAAAAATTAAAATGCTTCGCTATTTAACAGTTATTTTAGTAAACTATTTATTGTGGCTTTCCATTGAACACGCTTGCGGTGAATATTTCGATTCGAATACGATTTGTGATTGCAATTGTGATGTGCAGGTGGATGTCGTTAGAACGTTCCATCAAGAATTGCAAACTATGCGAAAGCGAGAGGATGACATCTTGAGGGAAATATCGCTGGTTCAAACAAAATTGCAATCGGTCGACAAACACAATGGGTATTACCATTTGCTTGATTTGGTTATTTGTGTTATTTGTTATTACATTTCAGTGGTGGAAAACCGAAGCCTTCAAGCTGTGTGGAAGCAGCAGCGGGGAGCTTCAAAAGTGGCATATAGTTACAATATAAAATTGGACAAGTTTAGTGCCACGCCATTCGACGTGTTTTGCAACGAGGAGACGGACTACGGCGGTTGGTTGGTTATTCAGCGGCGCGTTAGTGATTCCGTGGGTTTTTATAGGGGTTGGCAAGAGTATAAGAAAGGATTTGGGGAGCTGGCTGGAAACTACTGGATTGGATTGGAAAAGCTGCATGCGCTCACCAGCAGTTGTCAGCAGGAACTGTATATCGAATTACAAAAGCTTACGGGTGACAGTTATCATGCGCGCTACACGGAATTTTTAGTCGGCAGTGAATCTGAGGGTTATCCTCTTAAAGTGTTGGGCAATTATACAGGAACTGCCGGCGATAGCATGATATTTCACGTGGGTATGAAGTTTACCACACGCGATAGTGATAATGACAATGCCCCCAAGGTAACTGCGCTATAGATTACAAAGGTGCTTGGTGGTTCGATAGGTGCTTTACAAGGTAAATGTAGCATCTTGTTCTAGCGTTTAACTGATTTACGTGAATGTTTACAGTCATCTCAATGGAAAGAGGCTCCAAAACATGACCTGGAATACCTTAGGCAATATGGAAGCATTAAAATCGGCGTTAATGATGATACGCCCTACAGAGAAATGTTTAAAGCGTCTCTCTCTGAAGAAGGATTTATACCAGTAAAATTGAATGATTAAAGCTACTGTGCCCTTACTTTAGAATAAAATATCGAATTGAATATTAACCATTATTTGACATTAAATGCTGACAAGTATGACATGCTACCTATGGCGCGATTATGACACACTCTCAGTCTTGGAAGCACATCACAAAAGTGCACATCTTGCTTTCTCTTTCTCGCGCATTTCACCTGGCTTCGAAATTTACAAAATATTCTCCTGTCATTTATTTATTTTGTGATTAAATTACTTCTTGAAATAATTTTTTCTCAAAAACACTACTGTAAATAAAAAAAATAATACTGAAAGGGTATAGGTGAATATAAAACGGGAATAACAAAAGAAACAAAGCTTTTAAGCTGTAAACCCGAATTTGATCGCTTTTTCAAAGCACACATAGTATGTAGAATGTTTTGCCTCCACATTGTCTTGTTTTCTTTTCCAAATTTAGTCTACCACAGACAACGCGTGGCATATTGGTTCCGACTCATTGCTGTCGCCTACAGCCAACTACTGTCGCCTTGCAACTTGAAAACGACAGTTGAAAACAAATATTGCAGTTATTTTTCAATTCGCAATAACTGTATTAGCTTTTCCAGTGTTTTTTGCTTTCAGGTACCGAGATTTTGAACATGTAATATTCGCATGTTGAGGCTAAAACAACAAAATAATTACACAAAAAAGTGATTGTACAATTTTGGTGCTCTATTAGACATTTATAAGATTACTCGTGGGGAGAACTTTTCTCAATTTGCTCCTTATATTTTAGCTTTATCTATTCACTGTTATTTTACCACACATACTCGCTTATTGTTAGACTATCGATTAGTGTGTTCGATGCAGCAATTTAAAATTTTCTTTGTGCCATGCCGAAATTCAATAGAACACTTTCACAATGCTTTGCTCAATTTCAGTTTTTGTGTTCGATTGTTCAACGGCTGTCATGTTCATTTTGTGAAACATTTCCAGTTTGAGTTTGACTACACAGTTTGTTCTACTTTTGCTGGAAAGTTGATTTGTGTTTGCTAGTTTGTTGTTTGTTGTTTTGTTTTACAAAGTGAAACAAACGTTTAGCACACTTTTCAGCAGATGCTTGCTCATTTAACTTAATTTTGTTTTGCGAAACCTGCTTTTACGCTTTACAATAGAAAGGAAATTCTAATTTTTTTCTATTGAGTTAACTTCAACTATGTTGTTGTAATTTACATAAACAGTTTAGGTATTGCTTAGTTCTCAGACCAAAATGTTGGCTTTGAGCCTGGCTTCTGGGGAAGATCTACCTATATGTCTGAGGTGGTTTAAGAGTAGACCGTTGAATAAATTACGACTGAAATGATGAATGAAGGAACTATTGTAAGTTGCTAGAAACTCTGAATCTAGAAATTGAGTTCTCGATGCTATGATAGTTCCCAGTGGCATTTACGAACAATGCATACAAAGTAGTAAGTATTCATGAAATTCGTTCTTTAAGTGATATACTGTTGCATGACTACGAGAATGTACACATCAAACCAAACCATGGTAATGTGAGTGTTTGTGGAATATAATAAAGTAAATATTCATCACTGCTAAGTGGCAAGCTAAATCCACTTTGATCGCTGTTTCTCTTTATTTAATGCACTTCTCTAACGTTCGCGCGCATACAATGTATCAACATCGCTTCGCTGTTTGCTGCCAGCGTCAACACTTTTGCTACAATGTTGCAACTGCGATGCAAATGCCGCACTCACCAAGGTTTCGCCGATATTTTAGCTTCTCCTCTGACGGTGTTTGTTGTACTGTGTCGCTTTGTTGTCTTCGTTGCGTTTACGCGACTTTGGAGCAAGCTGCTCTTACTTTACTTTATTTATTATTCTAACATCAAAACAAGTGGGGTGGCCTAAGCGGCTTCCGCCTTAGAATATAATAGTTAAAAAAATCGTTTAATATCATTATGGAGTGGAGTTAAATCTTTATTACAAAAATATTTAATATATGTATAAATATAGGGATATATGTCTGTTAGCTATTAATTGCGTGAATTGAGATCTTGACCCTTCGCCTACTGTTCCCTCAGCACTGACTACTGTTGAAATCTCTGTGTTTTTTGTTTGTTATTGTGGATTGCATTTGACTTGACTGAAGAGCGCTTCAGAGGATTAGAGGATTACTTAACGTCACTTTCATTTGCATGCCTTACACTTAGGCACAAATAAATATTTACCACTAATAATAGTATACCAAGTGCAAAGATGAGCATTTGACCACTTTCTATCTGTTTCAAAATTACTGGCCGATGAATTGTTTGTCTGTGTACGCTTTAATTGTAGCCAATAATAAATAGTAACATTAAAGTGCTTGAGAAAATTAACACCGATTTAAAATTTATAAATTATCCAGCATAAATTTGTGTGTTTATATGTAAACTAAATTCATTCAAGTGGGCTGTGGCTGCGAAAGATCAGTTGAGCTTGGCCACTGACTCAAATTCCCATAAATAAGATTATATGTATCTGTGTGTCTAAGTAGAGCTCTCGAGCATGTACAAATTAATGGCTTGTCAAATTTTATTAGAACAACAAGACCAGGCACTACAGAGGCCATTTTATCACCAAACACAAAAAGGAAGAAACCCGGCAAATACACACTCAGGCATTCATATGAAATTCATGACACATTCTTGGCTTTTGAGTTCGGGAGCTGGCTCTTTTTGCTGTTTGCCGTCATTTATTAGTACAATTGAATAAATCACAATTATTATTGGCCTTCTTCGTGCTCAAAATCTTCAGGTCGTTAACACAATTTTCTTTATTGGCATTGTTGTGCAGCCACAAAGTGCAAGACGGCAGAGTCGACAGACACAATGACAATATATAATGACTGCCATGCAGGCATGGACTTTGTTTTTCATTCACACAATATTAATTTCTAATGTTTACTATGTATTATACGAGTATCTGTTCTATCTTAAATTTTACCACTGTGATTTTGACAGATTTTGTTGTTCACATTTATTTGTGCGTTAAACGTCATAAGTCACGAGGCATTCAGATAAACGGTATTTGAGCTTGACTGTAGTATTTTCGAATAGTTGGAAGAGGGTGTTCTTTCGATGAAGGGCATATTTAATATTGAAAACATTCCGCGAAAGAGAAGTAAACGATAGAATTAAATTAAATAAATTCCAAAAGTTTACGGTTGAATTAAAGACAATTATTATGGCAAAATTACTCTCTTTAAAAGGGAAAAAGTGAGTGAGGAAAGCTTCTAGAATTGGGATTGGGAATAACTCTTAATTACCAGAGTTTTGCTGTTTGTTGTTGACTTTAACTGATTTATTATGTATTTACCCACACATATCTTTTTGCAAGAGAATGAGTCAACATTAGAGTAAACCAAGAAAATAAAAAAAATATATTTTGCCTTGCAAAACCTCGGTGATCCAGACTATGAGATGGTAAGACGAAGTGAGTCAACATGCTGGCAGCACAAAAAGTGAAACTGCAACGAAGCAATTACTTCGTACTTGGGGCAATAATACTAGACGACCTGCATCTGCATATCTACAGGCATGTACAGTACATAATACATATATACTTACTTATGTACCTGTGTATATATACACAACTTCACGAAGCACGTGATGTTCTGCAATTCTTGGCTCTCCTGTGCCTGTCGGTTGTGTTGAATCTGTGCGCCTTTTGAAGGATTAGGGAATTGGAATTATTTGCTTTGGACTTAAAAGTGTACCGTTAGCTCTTTTGCTTATACGCTCATATGTATGATCACCGGTCTCTGAGTCTCTGAGTTGCAAGCAAAGCGTTGAAGCTCAGAAAATAGGAATGTTAGTCGTGTTTTGTTATGTTGTGTCCCTTCTATGCCAAATGACACAATTTGTGGCAGATTGCTGGCATTTCACTGTCGGCCAGTAGTAAGCCAAGTAAAGTAGGCAAGCTGGCAAATAACATGCAAGAGAAAATTATAACAAATGCCAGGTGGTTGCCACTTGTATTTTTATTGTTGCAACAAATGTAGCAAATTCAACAGGCAGCTAATGCGAATGCGGCAGTTGCACTCCTACAAAATTGTGTTCACACATGGCATTCGTACCAGCTGAGAGCAAGAGGCATTCCTCGACCTCTCGTCACTTACTTTATATGAATTTTTATTACAAATGGGAAAAATCTGCAACAAGTTAAATTTGCATTGAAGCGCTATGCGCGTGACACCTCCGTACACATTACCATATAAAAATTCATTTTTTACTCTCTTCGTAAAAAATCAGATTTATTTTTATGCAAAACAAGGTAAATTTAGTAAAAATTGCATATTTGTGTACATAAAATATCTCATTCTTACCCCAATGTTAAATGACTTAACTGTTTATTTATGCTGTTCTGCACAAGACACAGTAATGCTTATGTGAGTGTTCACATCCATCCACTCACGAACGCTTGCCTGGAGCTTTGAACTGAATTCTCTAACTCTGCAGAGCTATTGTCACATTCATGCATCAAGTAACCACTTCCCGTCGTTATTGTACTACATAATGACAAAACAGGAACGACTCATATCGTTGCCCAAGATACAAAAACAGACCAACCGACACAGATACTTCCGCAATCATCAGAACGGTAAACGATGAATTGATGAATTGTTTGTCTGTGTACGCTTTAATTGTAGCCAATAATAAATAGTAACATTAAAGTGCTTGAGAAAATTAACACCGATTTAAAATTTATAAATTATCCAGCATAAATTTGTGTGTTTATATGTAAACTAAATTCATTCAAGTGGGCTGTGGCTGCGAAAGATCAGTTGAGCTTGGCCACTGACTCAAATTCCCATAAATAAGATTATATGTATCTGTGTGTCTAAGTAGAGCTCTCGAGCATGTACAAATTAATGGCTTGTCAAATTTTATTAGAACAACAAGACCAGGCACTACAGAGGCCATTTTATCACCAAACACAAAAAGGAAGAAACCCGGCAAATACACACTCAGGCATTCATATGAAATTCATGACACATTCTTGGCTTTTGAGTTCGGGAGCTGGCTCTTTTTGCTGTTTGCCGTCATTTATTAGTACAATTGAATAAATCACAATTATTATTGGCCTTCTTCGTGCTCAAAATCTTCAGGTCGTTAACACAATTTTCTTTATTGGCATTGTTGTGCAGCCACAAAGTGCAAGACGGCAGAGTCGACAGACACAATGACAATATATAATGACTGCCATGCAGGCATGGACTTTGTTTTTCATTCACACAATATTAATTTCTAATGTTACTATGTATTATACGAGTATCTGTTCTATCTTAAATTTTACCACTGTGATTTTGACAGATTTTGTTGTTCACATTTATTTGTGCGTTAAACGTCATAAGTCACGAGGCATTCAGATAAACGGTATTTGAGCTTGACTGTAGTATTTTCGAATAGTTGGAAGAGGGTGTTCTTTCGATGAAGGGCATATTTAATATTGAAAACATTCCGCGAAAGAGAAGTAAACGATAGAATTAAATTAAATAAATTCCAAAAGTTTACGGTTGAATTAAAGACAATTATTATGGCAAAATTACTCTCTTTAAAAGGGAAAAAGTGAGTGAGGAAAGCTTCTAGAATTGGGATTGGGAATAACTCTTAATTACCAGAGTTTTGCTGTTTGTTGTTGACTTTAACTGATTTATTATGTATTTACCCACACATATCTTTTTTGCAAGAGAATGAGTCAACATTAGAGTAAACCAAGAAAATAAAAATATATTTTGCCTTGCAAAACCTCGGTGATCCAGACTATGAGATGGTAAGACGAAGTGAGTCAACATGCTGGCAGCACAAAAAGTGAAACTGCAACGAAGCAATTACTTCGTACTTGGGGCAATAATACTAGACGACACTGCATCTGCATATCTACAGGCATGTACAGTACATAATACATATATACTTACTTATGTACCTGTGTATATATACACAACTTCACGAAGCACGTGATGTTCTGCAATTCTTGGCTCTCCTGTGCCTGTCGCTTGTGTTGAATCTGTGCGCCTTTTTGAAGGATTAGGGAATTGGAATTATTTGCTTTGGACTTAAAAGTGTACCGTTAGCTCTTTTGCTTATACGCTCATATGTATGATCACCGGTCTCTGAGTCTCTGAGTTGCAAGCAAAGCGTTGAAGCTCAGAAAATAGGAATGTTAGTCGTGTTTTGTTATGTTGTGTCCCTTCTATGCCAAATGACACAATTTGTGGCAGATTGCTGGCATTTCACTGTCGGCCAGTAGTAAGCCAAGTAAAGTAGGCAAGCTGGCAAATAACATGCAAGAGAAAATTATAACAAATGCCAGGTGGTTGCCACTTGTATTTTTATTGTTGCAACAAATGTAGCAAATTCAACAGGCAGCTAATGCGAATGCGGCAGTTGCACTCCTACAAAATTGTGTTCACACATGGCATTCGTACCAGCTGAGAGCAAGAGGCATTCCTCGACCTCTCGTCACTTACTTTATATGAATTTTTATTACAAATGGGAAAAATCTGCAACAAGTTAAATTTGCATTGAAGCGCTATGCGCGTGACACCTCCGTACACATTACCATATAAAAATTCATTTTTTACTCTCTTCGTAAAAAATCAGATTTATTTTTATGCAAAACAAGGTAAATTTAGTAAAAATTGCATATTTGTGTACATAAAATATCTCATTCTTACCCCAATGTTAAATGACTTAACTGTTTATTTATGCTGTTCTGCACAAGACACAGTAATGCTTATGTGAGTGTTCACATCCATCCACTCACGAACGCTTGCCTGGAGCTTTGAACTGAATTCTCTAACTCTGCAGAGCTATTGTCACATTCATGCATCAAGTAACCACTTCCCGTCGTTATTGTACTACATAATGACAAAACAGGAACGACTCATATCGTTGCCCAAGATACAAAAACAGACCAACCGACACAGATACTTCCGCAATCATCAGAACGGTAAACGAATATCAGAAGATAAAAAGAAGTAAATGCCTCCGGCAAAATGTTAAACAACCAAAAGCCGTATACAAATGAGTAGCGAATTGAGCGCAATCTTCAACTGAAAATGGGCCGAGTGTGACTGCGGAACTATATGAGGTGCACACGTCCATCAATTTAAGCAGAATTGACACAAGCATAAAGCAATTTGGGGTTGAGTGTGGAGACAGCAGCCACAATGTTTGTAGTAGTCCAGATAGACTAGCTTAGTTCAGCAGCAGATTTCCGACAAAGCTCGTGCTTGTGGCACCTGCACTCCCTTCAAAAACCAGCCGCCGCGCGCTCTACCACCTTTATTGCTGCACAAAGTGAATAAAGCGGATCGTGTTGGACACGTTTGCATTCAGTCAAATGAGTTTTGCGGTCACAGTAGTTTAAGCTGATAGTCAGCTAGATTCAACGTTAGTGGTAGTTCTTTCGGCTGAGGCTAGGTACATGTCAATTTATGGAAAGTATGGCTCCTTGAGATGGGCTAGCGACTTGCCACTTGCTTCTGTTTGTGGTTGTTTGGCAATGTCACGGTTTGCGAAGAACTTACGAGGCAGTGCTCTTTTCAATTCCCTAGATGAGTGTTTGGTTTGAACTGTTAACGTGAATAAATAGCAAAAGTAATATGTAATGTGAAACCAACACAGATACCGTCAGTCATTTGTAAATAAGAAAGAGAGAAACAAATCCTGACTAAAGATATAAGTACTAGGCTGTCATGCCTAACAAGTATTGGTCACATAGTTAGAACACCCCACTGAAGCGAACGCTTTCCCTATTGAAAGTATGAGTGCTTGCAAGCATTTTTAATTCAGTACCGGACTTAAACTGTATCTTTTATTTACCGTTGCCACAACAAATATTTGAATACTTGAAAAGACATACATATTTACATACATCAGCTCTTGTACCGAGCTGGTGGAGTAAGCAAACGGAGGCGAGAATGCTTGCGTTAATCGCATCATTTAATTAATATCTCGTCGATTTCCTTAATAACTTTTACGACGTTTTTGTAAACCACTTTGGATTTTTCGTCTACTGTTCTCTACCTTTATTTCCTTTCTTAAACTGTTACTCTTCGCAAAACACGTAGCCAACAGTCCATACAAGTGTCTCTCAACCATATCATGGGCAAATGACCTCAGCGAAAGAAAATAAGAGGAAATGAAGAAGGCAAAGCGAAGACAGGTACTTCAAAGCTAAGAAGCAAAATTCACAGAGCCAATAGAAAATCCAAATGAAAATGCGTTTCATCGGACCTGCATTCCAAAACCTTGCATCATGAAAATAAAAAAAAGGAACAGAAGTATTGTGGTGGCCCTACAGTGAGAGCGAGTGACGAGTGCTAGCATAAAGGCATTATTTCTGCGAAGTGCAGAAAGCTTCGCGACGTTTCTCGCAACGCTATCGCACAACGGGTCGTTGTATAATTCATAGAAATAAAAGCGTGGCCGTTAAGAGGCGAAAAACGAGCTAATTATAGCTTTCTGTTTAATGAATGAATGAGTAGAACGCCTGCGGAGCTACAGTACGCTTAGTTACCGAGTATAAGAGGAAATATGATTTTGTCCCAATGGCATAATGGCGGAAATTAAAAACTGTACTAATTAAATTATTGGATTTTAACACGAGACACGTACGAACACAACATTTCAAAATGCTTCGCGCTCGAATTACTTGAACGAAATCGTATGCTTCCTTTGATTACAACGAAAAAATTCTGACAGTTTTAATTATACTGCTTCCACTAGTAAATGTATAATATATGTTAGCCGAAGGCCCTGTTGCTAGTGCAGTTATATGGTAGTATAATTACTTATAACTGTATTTCCTCTAAATAAAAAGAAATAATAACAAATATAAGTACGTCTTTATTGTAGTTTAGGATGTGTTATTCAGTAATAATAACTAAATGGCATATCAATTAAAAATTAATGTTTAAAAATAAGTAGAACGGTGTACTTATCTCGAGCTGATTATAAGCCTACCTACGAGCACAAAAATTAACCATGTTCATGTGTCTTTATGTCATTCTAGTATTATCTAGCAGTCGTAAGAAAAGTAAAAAGCTGAACTTTTCCTCTTAATAAGTGACGCTGTCACCCAAGCTCTTACACTTGAAAGACGAATAGGATAATGATAAGCGTCGCACATTAAGCTTATTGGATATGATCCTTATTATTTTCCAAATTTCGGTTGTTGCTGAGCAAGCAACTATTATTTTATTAGAGAAAAAGTGTAAGAGAGTTTTTCAAGTCCTTCAAATAAAGGTTAAAAACGGATACTTTTTACAAAATCAATAATTTTAGAGCAAGAAGACATTGCACAGCGGCAGAAGTAAATTCCGAGTACTTTTTATGAAGCACTGAAGTTTTTTTGCTTACTTTATAACCATTTTGTTCCATTCCTCACACAATGAAAATTCGCACTCACAAATCGCCATAAAATCAAAAACTGGACACAGAAAAAGCGATGCTTTCTTGGTTCGCAACTGAGTTATTCTTCTCTTGTTTTGTCGCACAGGAGTGGTGTGTGTGTATGGATGACACTCAAATAATAAAAATTGGAATGTATGTGTGACGCCATGCTATCGTGCAATTCTTGCCACTTACTTTTTGCATCAGCACATCGCCAGTGCAACTTTTACTGACTGCGTGCACATAAAACGATTGATCCATATTTGCAATATTATTTTGTGAATTGAACACATTTGAATATTCCTTTTAACGAATTGTGGGTTACTACATTAAAGTGTTTTTTGCACTTATGGTAGCAGATGGTCACGTACCATCTATTGAATTCATGTTCAAATAGTTTTTCATAAAAAAATCCAAATCTGGTAAGGAAATTATTTGAGTACCAAACTGCATTCACGGCTTCGTCAAAAACGAATATTGAATTGTAGAGGGATATATTTAATATAAAATCCTTAAATGAGAGTAAAGTATTGAACGCCTATGTGGCGTATACGTAACGCGAAACTTTGTTTGCTCGCCAGAAAAAATCGCTTTCATTTGTGAGCGGGCGTTTCTTTGGTACGTGCTCTGACAATTACAACTGCATTTATGCTGCTATTTACATTAAATTTACACAAAAATATGTGTTGGTTGTTCGCAAACTTCAGCAAACAGCTTCATTTACACGCGTTCCAATAGCACCCCATATTGAAGGGAAAGAAAAATGCGAAAAGACAAATAATATGAAATAAGCATTAAGAACAACAGCAGGATATGAGTTGAAGCAACGACGAATAATGGTAAAACAATAAATCAGCGAAGCAACACACTGAAAATGAAGTTGAAAAATGCGATGTGATCATTTAAATGACGAAAACATGAAGAATGTTCACACAAATTTACTCAAATTGACGCGCCACACGACATATATGCCGCTGGCAAAAGAAAGCTGTAGAAAGAGAAGTCGAGGCACAACAAAGGCCGACTCAAATGAATTTCATAAATATTATATGTATACTTAAGGTGGTGGAAGATATGCAAATTACTCATGAGATCTGATGTGTGCTTGTATTGCAAGATGAAGTTGGTAAGTGTAAAAGAGAAGAAGAATAGCTGCGCTCTCCGACGACTTGTAATCATCGATACGCGTAAGTGAAAAATAGCAATAAAAAAATTTCAATAATTGATCTTTTTCATTGAGGACAAAATAACTGATTTTGAGAATCATTGGAGTGGCTCACTTTGGTTTTTCTTCGACGGACTTGACAAAATACTTGAAATTATTTCCAATTAATGAATTTTGCAAGTGCATAACTTGGGAGTTTAAGAAGCTAATTTAGCTTCTCCTATGCTGCTACCAATGTAGCACAAATATTTGCTTAAAATATTAACAATATGTTGCTGACAATGTTTTAGGGATAAACAAAGTTCGCAACCACATGTGGTTGATGGACCATATTTAAAATGGCGATGTAGACCCGGGATTAACGCATTAGTGGACGTTGTGGCTACAATGGAAAGAACAAGCAAAATGAGAGAAATAAATAGTAAATGCGTGACACGCACTGACCTTACATAGCGCACTTCAACGATATTTCTGAGCCATACAATTTTTGATTCTTTTTTTGAGTATTATGACTTGGTTTTTTGTACTTTTTTCTATGGTAGCACGCTATGCATTTAAGTTATGAAGATTATTAAAAAGATTAATTGCAAGTTGCGCGTTATACGCTCGCTCCAATACGAACTTAACCACCGCAGCTAACGAGCGCTGACGTAATAAATTCTCACTTTATAGTAAGTGTGCTGCTCTGTTAAGCGCTTGTACCAGTACTTGTGGAGCACGAAAATACGCTCTCATATGTTGCATAGTTTGTCAGTGTTTGTGTGTGAGTGAACCCATTGCGAGCGCGTGTGGTTCCATCTATTTAAGAGTTGCCTTAATTATTTACCCGCTTAAATATTTTACTCACTACACTTGAGATTATGGTGCGGGAGTTTGCACTTAATAAATTATTTTTATCGTAATGGTGGCTCAGAAGCATCCAGAAGCATTCTTATGTCCATATAACACAGCACTGTGTGTGCCAAGGTAGAACGAATATATAATAATGTACCATTTGCAGATAAAAGGTTGTTGTGTCACAATAAAGCGTGGTAATGTTTCTTTCTATTTTAAAAGTAATTACTTTACAAAGCTTTTAATCCTAACACTGTAATCGTTTCACATGCTCCTATAAGCGTATATGGGTTTGCTTTCCATTAATAGTATATTCAACTGAGTTACACTACAATTTCAAAAGCTCGCTAAATGAGGGATGAAATACGGCTTCACAATAAAATTTATTCAAAAAGTCTGACTAAATTGAAAAGAACGTCTTATATGATAAATTAAACAACGATAAAAAGGAAATGTGAACTTAAATAAAAACCAGCGCCTTTATATTATATTCCCAACTGACAAGACCTCCAAGGGAATGACAGCAAAGAAACAAAAGAAGTAAAAATGAAAATAATAAGCAAATAAATAAAAGGGCACAAGTGACATTGAGTGGACCAGTGCTTGCTTAATCGTCAGGATTGCCCTGCAGAGAGTGATCTTCATCTTCCATATAAAAAATGTTGTTTATTTAAAAAAATATTGTCTGCTGATTCTACCACATGAAACTCTGATACTCTTAAATATAGCCATAAAATATTAAACGTAATATTTGGACCAAACTAATCTGTTAATCAAATTACAGAGCATCATTATATGTAGTTCTCTAGTAATATTCCACCCATTTGCTTGTATATAAGTATTTATTGTAGTCTGCTACTGGGTTATTGTATGTGCACAACATTTCTATGGAAATGTCTATGTTGCTGGGCAATTGTGTTTCTCCTCAATTTGAAGCTAATGACTCTGATTGATCGTTAGCGCCTCAATTCACTGATTTGAGTGATTTTTTCTCCGTAGTGGCGCCACACTCATCGCCTTTGCGTTGCTGCTGTCATGACAGACAGACAGTCAAACATTGAGATAGATTAATGAAATTCTTACTTTTTTGTTTTTGGTTTATGATTCGAAAGTAAAACTATATTTAACAATGAAACTCATTTACAACATTTCAAAGGTGGTGGAATGTGCTTATACAGAATACTCCTTTAAGGAATGAGAATCTGAGTATATCTAAAATCACAATTAAATCTAAGCTTATCGATTGCATTGACAAAGCGAATAACAAAACTACCATAAAAATATCGCAACAACCATTTGCAGTTTCTGTTTTCTATTCAACTATTTATCTGAGACTAGAAAGCCTTTCACGCAAATATTGTAGCCAAGTTACAAAATAAAAGAAATCATTGCGGTTGAAATTCAAATTTCAATATATTTCGGAGTACATACAGATAGATATATCTTTTTCCAACTAAAGGGTACGAAAAATAGAGAAATAAATGTATGGCAAAGCATAAACGTTCGTTCGTCAGTCAGTCAGGCGGCGTAGCCCACAATCGTTAATCTGTTCTGACGCTGTTTTTATATTGACTAAAGAAGGAGAGGTGAGAAGCTTGCTATACTAACGGTTAAGTACATATATACATAAACTTTGCCTTTGAATGTCGCCTATTTCTCTTTTTCTTTCTCTTTTTATTATCTAAATGCTTTATCCGTTTCAAGTACATACGCATACTGAGTTTGCGAGTTAGAAGTAGAAATAGGGAATATTGTATAGAAGGACTCAAATAATGAAAGCGACACCCACAAATTTTCATGCGGTGACAAACCTTTTTCATGTTTTACGCATTTTTGTGACTTTCAAGCCAGCAGCCATGAGCTGCAGATACCAACATAGAAACATAGACATAGGAATTTGGGTCGAGCTGCGTATTGGTGACCGCCCCTTTTGCTCGGGGCCTGCAGCCCGGTCTGTAGGCTTTGTTAACGTTGAAAAATTGGGCAAAACTGAAAGTCTTTGTTATTTTTGTTGCCATCGTTGTTTTGCTATGAAATATTCATTCGATTGTGCTATTGTAACGCGCAGCGATGTTGAGATTTGATAAATGGAAATGCCGAAAGGATTGATGACCAAATGTCATTTGAATAAAACTAAGCCGTTTATGGCGAAAAACTTTATATCTACAATAACTGTTTGATTGTGGACAAAGAAATGTTCTCTGTGTGGTAATTTTTCTGCAAGAAAAAACATATTAAGTTAGCACACATTGGATTTTATACTAGTTTTTTCTCTAGCAAATGTAGATAAAGTAAAAACGAAATATTTTTAATCTAGATTTGAATGGATTGTGCTGAGATAATAACAAATTATCGTTCGAATTTGGACAAAAACAATAAGTTTTTTAATTTAATTTACTTTTGAGATTGCAAGAGTATCGGCAAAACATATTCTAGATAGTTTCACATCTACAAATTATCTATAAGAGTTGTCAAATCTCTTGAAACTGTAATGCACACTGTGACAGCTACATGCTGAAGCTTACGTTGTCTATAAACTGAGCATTCTATTTATATTTCAGAATGTTTCAGAAGGCTTTGTGTAAGAAATGAAACACTTCTGAATATTTGCATATCTAACAAACGCCTAGAGTACCGCTCTGCCTAAATCACTCGCCAACCGCCTCGAGTAATTTGGACCTTTTGAAAATTAAAGCAGTTAATTCATCTTTTCTGGCTTAATTAGCTGCTCTTATAAAATGCTCTGCTGATCGTTATTAATTCGTAATTGGTTTCCTTCAAGCAAGTGGTAGGCGATACAATGGTTATATTTTACGCTAACACCGTTTCCCGTTTCTACGCTTCGTACTCAACTAAGTAGCATAAATTTCGTCGAGAGCCCAAATGAAATAATTTGCATGCTAAGTTGCAGTTCATTCTCGTTTTCTGCTAAGTTCATACTTCAATTGAATTCTTGATTTGTATACGTATTACTAGGCATCTCCTACTCTATGAGCTTCATCTCGCTGGAAACGCTGGAACCGTTAAGCGTCGTATGCTCCGGGCAATATTCTGCTGCTTTCTCCCTCTACTCATTTGGTTTCTA
This sequence comes from Zeugodacus tau, assembly GCA_031772095.1. NCBI lineage: Eukaryota > Metazoa > Arthropoda > Insecta > Diptera > Tephritidae > Zeugodacus > Zeugodacus tau. The sequence continues at coordinate 9,113,874 of CM062649.1, read as the reverse complement.
TAAATTTGCCAGTGGGCTACGCACAGAAGAATGAAAATTCACCGAAATCATGCTGTGTCCGTTTGGTTGCGCGCATTGTTCGCTAGTTTGAGCATCGTTGTCCAGCGCACTTGATTGCTGCGGTTCGTGCCTAGCTACAGTTGACTTCGTTGCTGCCACTTTTCGAGAATTATCCATGTCTCATTTTGGGTTCATTTTCCGCCGTTCCCAGTGCCATTTAAGCGTTGCTCCTAGACGGGCGTAGAAGTTGGATTTCGGTTTCACTGAGTGGTCAATGCCTGACTAATTTTTACAGTGAACGAATTTAGTACAACGGTGATTGTTGCTTTTTTGTTTTTTTTTTTCCTAGTTTAATCTGTACAAATTGCCGCCAACTTGGAGAACTATTTTAACTTTTTATTATTACTTCGTTAATGCGAGGAATTTGATGCTTATTTCAATTTTGTTTCTTTGTGTAGCTGTGTCTAATGTTCATTTGTGAATAAAAAAAATCATTTCCCGATATTCCTTTTTTAAAATTCGTTTGCCAGAGCTGAATTGAAAAGAGTTAATTGTTACGTTTTAGCTAATGCGAATAAAACATATTTTCTCTATATTTAATTTCACTTTTCCTCTGTTACGTTACCACCAACATGTGACCTCTGTGGCTGGTTGTAAAAATACTGGGCCAATTAGACAACCAAAATAAGAGAGGGGAACAAATTTGTCATAGCACAAACCCTGAACATAAACCTGTGAATACTTCAATCCATCGAAATCACTCGCTGGCCACTTACACTTAAAATATATCTAAATATACATATCTAAACGTTTATGGAAATATTATGACTTTCTGCTTGGTAGCAAAGGCATTGCGACTAATTCGGGTTCTCCCGGGAGTAATTCTGCCTTGTCATGTCATCAAATGTTAATGGATGTGCTGGGCGTTCCTAAAACAAATCCACTAAATGTGAGCATAAAACACACACAAAATATGCTAGATACATCCAACTCGGCATTTACTTTTGTATGAATGCGTGTACGGCACTCATAAGTTATTAATACATATACATATATTTATTTATACAAAGACATATAATAATTTATGAAGCGAAAGTTAAGTAGCGAAGAGTTATTCTGCGAAAATAGGACAATAAGCTGTAGGGATTGGCGAAACAATTACGGCTAAGACAGGAAGATTATGACAGTATACACCCAAACACCTAAGTATGAGAAGAGACGAGTATACACAAAGCATATGTGAAAATGAGGTAAATGGATTGGAGGATTTTTAACCATTTGCGTTAAATGATAATGGCTAATTAACGAACTCTAAAACCTGAGACGCCATTGCAGCTAAAAACAGAGGATAGCAACTGCTGGCCATTTTATATTGAAATAATTATTTTTGTGGAGATTTAAATCTGTAGTATCCTCGAAGAACAGCATAGAGCAAAACTACTAATGAAAATGCATCTCTTGGAACATTTTAATAAAACATCTTAGGTTCCCCCGTAAAAATACCCAGTACGAATGTTATACGATAAATAAATAAATAACACTAGATTTGAAAAAATATAATCAACAGTAAAAATTCCCTGATTCTGCATACACAAACACGCACATGTGAACCAACCCTCATGCAGCAACGAATATGAATATAATTACAGTAAGCCTTGCTACAATCAGCATTCAACAGTTGCGATTGCATTGCCATTCTACTCCTTTGCATTTACAATACTTCTTGCTCTCCATTCTGTGTTACCTCTTGCCGCTCGAAAGGCGTCCATGGCACAAAATGCAAATCAAAAATATTTCATTTCCATTAAATTTACACAACAGAGATAACGGAAGCAGCGCCGTTGCATTATTCGTGTTTTTTGGAGTTAAAGATCGCTGGCAACTTATGTGTATACAGGCACAGCAAAAAATGTGACTGCAAGTGATAAAATATTATTATTTTAGTATCGCAGAGCGCTGATTCGGAAGAAGAAAACCTCACAACGCACTCCCCATGCGCTGCGCCATTCCGCTCCGTGGGGCCCAACTTATCCAGCCAAAGCGCAAAAAAAAAAACATAAATTCACATAAAATGGACACTGAGAATGAAATCACTTCAAAATGGAAATGCAGAGCGGAGTGCAGCGAAAGCCGAAATGACGCACGAAACGCGCGCAAAGGAGAGCACAAAACTAGCGAATGAATATGAAATTTATTTCTCAACGCAGCGTCACAGCCCGTAAGCAGTGAAAGCGTAATCTTCTCTAAAATAAGCACACATTTTTATTTTCCCCCTCACAATCTCTTGTTAATTCGCCATTTACTCTGAACCGAATTGGTTGAGCGGGTCGTATGATGAACATTTTATTTCATAGCGCAAATCCAACTGTTAAATTGCAACTTCGAGCTTGCGCTTAGTTAAAGCAATTCACGCATTTACAGCTGGGACTGTTTAGTGAATTGTTAGTTTTATCTTAACTGCAAGGACGCGTAAATAGAGTTGGTTAATTTTTAATGTGAACAGGTGACTGTTCTGCACATATGTTCTTCTATTGAATGAGAATTTGAAGTAAGGATTTATGGCGACAACAAAGTTTGACTGTTAAAGAATACACGTTTACATGCACTTCAGCAACATTGCAGTTGTGTGTGAAAGTGAAAATGTCAACATTTGTCGAATAACGTCAACAATAAAGCCATTTCCTGCGTAATTCTATTTCCTAACAGCAGTAGCACTGAATACATTTTCTGGTATGTACATAACTACACAAGACAGGAAGTTTCTTCGCCCTCTCTGCATGACCAACTCCTCTCGCTTTTTACGACTGCGACAATCCGCAATCGATATGGTAGTTTAGGCGGAGCGAACATGTTCAAAGTAAAGACGCCTGTTCGTCATGCTCGACTAGCCGTCTGGTATGGTTTTTGTGCCTTCGTACTTTTTGTTATTGCCGTTGTAATTGTGCAAAAAGGACGTTGCTGACATTTGTTGTGGTGTCATTGTTGCAACAACGGCAAACTTCTTCAACCAGCAACAAATTGATTTAAGTCACGCACGCATAGAAAATGGAGGAATTGTAATGATAACAACAAACAAGGGAAGGCAACAGAATAACGCAAGTGGCAATTAGGTGCAGAGAGCGACCGCAGAAGACAACATTGATCCTTTGCGCAGGACAGGGGTATAGTAAGGGAGGCTGTCACCTCAAGCAGAATATTCACAAAGCAGCTATCTTAAGCCGCTCCTTTTCTTCTTTTACTCTATTGAATTATAATACTTATGTACTTGCGTTCCTCCGCTCTTCGCGTACTTGAAGACTGAAAGCGACATTCCTTTTTGTTCCACAATTTCAAATATTTTTATTGCAAGCGCTATTCAGCTGATTCATTTTCGCGGTTTTTTTGTCATTTATAAAAAGGGGAAAAACACGAGTGGGAAGAACTCATTGAAAAAACGGTATTTATTTAAGTTTGAGAAAGTGGCTATGTCACGTTTTTTCGCTTTATTTTTGGAATGGTTTACGAAATTTTCAGGGCAATTGCCTTCTTTGGAAACGTAATTAATTTAATAAATAGAGAATTATAGATGAAAAATATTTATACTATCTGCGGTGAGCAATATGGGATTTTCAGGTAAAGCATACGTTTTGAAAAATTTTAAGCCCGATAATATGGGAATCAGTTTTATAGCGGGGAATTTTCTGAATTTTCTGCTACAAAAATTTGCCTCGAGCGTTTTCAATTTTTTTCTGTTTTCTGAATAAACTTTTTCTTTGCTTTCTGATGTTGCACAATTAATTTTGGGTGAACTGAATCTTCATCTCCAATCCGCAAGGATTGGTCGCTTTGCGGCATGTTTTGCTATATTTATTTGACCCTAAACAGGACTCGTACCCTTGGGCTTCAGAAGCCGTGAGTGTACATGAGTTCGCGAAAAATATTTAAAGCCAAAAAATTAAGAGGAAAACATATTAGCAACGAAATGGCAAACTTCCTGTGAAATTGTTTTGTAATACAAAATATTTAAAATACCACCGGTGAGATTGCAGGTGTGGAAATACAAACAAGCGCTTCACCTTAGCAAGAGGACCGAAGCAAAGGTAAACTTAAAAAAAAGTGCAAAGGGGGGTCAGAAAAGGGTTTTGCAAACACAGCCGAAATGAATGGCTTTCGCTGAGCAATAAAAACACAATGAAAAGTCGATAATCTTCCCAACTAGTTATAAGTTCGATGAGGGCTAATGGAGCAGAGAATAGCAAATTGATCTTTATAAAGGGTGATTTTTTAAGAGCTTGATAACTTTTTTTAAAAAAAAACGCATAAAATTTGCAAAATCTCATCGGTTCTTTATTTGAAACGTTAGATTGGTTCATGACATTTACTTTTTGAAGATAATTTCATTTAAATGTTGACCGCGGCTGCGTCTTAGGTGGTCCATTCGGAAAGTCCAATTTTGGGCAACTTTTTCGAGCATTTCGGCCGGAATAGCCCGAATTTCTTCGGAAATGTTGTCTTCCAAAGCTGGAATAGTTGCTGGCTTATTTCTGTAGACTTTAGACTTGACGTAGCCCCACAAAAAATAGTCTAAAGGCGTTAAATCGCATGATCTTGGTGGCCAACTTACGGGTCCATTTCTTGAGATGAATTGTTCTCCGAAGTTTTCCCTCAAAATGGCCATAGAATCGCGAGCTGTGTGGCATGTAGCGCCATCTTGTTGAAACCACATGTCAACCAAGTTCAGTTCTTCCATTTTTGGCAACAAAAAGTTTGTTAGCATCGAACGATAGCGATCGCCATTCACCGCAACGTTGCGTCCAACAGCATCTTTGAAAAAATACGGTCCAATGATTCCACCAGCGTACAAACCACACCAAACAGTGCATTTTTCGGGATGCATGGGCAGTTCTTGAATGGCTTCTGGTTGCTCTTCACCCCAAATGCGGCAATTTTGCTTATTTACGTAGCCATTCAACCAGAAATGAGCCTCATCGCTGAACAAAATTTGTCGATAAAAAAATTTCGAACCGAACACTGATTTTGGTAATAAAATTCAATGATTTGCAAGCGTTGCTCGTTAGTAAGTCTATTCATGATGAAATGTCAAAGCATACTGAGCATCTTTCTCTTTGACACCATGTCTGAAATCCCACGTGATCTGTCAAATACTAATGCATGAAAATCCTAACCTCAAAAAAATCACCCGTTACCACGTGTCACAACCACACATGGTAAGCGCTCAATAGTCAGAATCTTCTCAATGACTACAAAGACTGCTCTAGCACATAAAAGGCATTCCACAACTCACAAGTTACCTTCGTTGTATGCGGACTATGCGGCGTTAAGAAATTCAATATTAATACTTAGTAATGTTTAGGATGCGGAATTTAATTTCAGATTTTGGTTTTGAATTCAAGCCAATATGCGTGTCATGCAACGTTCATTAATTTTAATTTTAATTTAGTATAGGCAAAAACCCGAAAACCGAAATAAATTACACAAGATTAAATATTGTATATGTGTGGGTATAAGTGGGCTCAATTAGACAAACAAACCGCTTGACCACGATGCATAGTGTATTGCTTTCTGGCCATAAAATATTAAAATTGTTTATTTTCAACCGAAAATTGATAATTAAATTGCTTTTTACTATTAATTAAGCAAATCACATAAGTTAAAATGCATTTGACAGCAAAAGCAACGTTTGGCAAGCAATGCACCATGACCATATTTTCTCGATCCAAGCGAACTGGGCAGCTGGAAAAATAAACGATTGAAATTTCTGCAAAACTCATAACTCATATTTTAATTAGCTATTGCTGATATACTACATTTGTGCTTCAAAATAAACATTAAATTATAATTCAGCAAATTAATTTCGTTTATGAGGAATATACCACTGGAGAGGCGGTGGTATTTTACCTTTGGTATGTCTATATGTAACAATTAGTAAAGTAAACCAAACTATTTAGAAATACATTTATGTAAATCGTCTAATTAAATGTATGTATGTAAATGCCAAATCATAATCCAATGAATAAAATAACACCATGCACACACACACATACATATGTATGTGCAAGAGCACTTGCCTGTAAGTGCGTATGTTAAGTATGTATGCTTATGAATATGTGAACAGCAATTGCTCCTTAATTTCTTGTGGAGGGAATGAGGTGAGATGAGATTCATTAGCTGGTGGGCCTGGTTAGCAGCAATATCTCTGCATAAACATGCAAGTGTGAAGTGTGCGAGAATGCATACACCAGAATGTGCATCATCTATAAGTCTAATTGTGGTGAGGCACTTCAATTTGGTATATATAATATTAATTATTATTATATTATTCTAAGACAAGGCGCTTATTTCCAGAGATCTACAAAACGTACAGAGACAATACAATATATCAAATTAAAGTGTGCGATCTGAAACTTTGCACAAATTTTACAGATTTTAAATTCATTAAACCACTTTTGATATATTTGCGTTTAAAGTTCTTCAATTTTTACATTAAGCTAATATAAGCAGCGCTTCTACAGAAAAGAGCATATATGTAAGAGAACGAATAATTACAAATGCTTCTGTCATTTGCTTTCGTTACATACATACCCACATACGCGAAGGCCCCGATTATCGGGGGTTATTACTAGTTATTATTATATGTATTATGTATTTGCTTCTTCATATACATGGCTACGTACATATTGCTTGTATTAATTTTAGCTTAACTTTTTAACTTAATGCTTTTGCATACAAATGTATTTTTTGCACTTAAGCTTAAATTTTGCTAATTACCCACATTGTAGGTGTACCGAAGCATTTATGGCATCATATTATTTGTATTTTTGTATTTGTTGTATTGCTGTGTGATTGTATTTCAGTGTGTTTCGCTTGTTTACATAAATGCGAACACACTTTCCCTGCAAATGTCAGCGATAATTACACTTACGAGGATTTAATGACCGCGATTCAAAAGCAGAGAGCGGCCTAATTCACAAACAAATCACCAGCGATTTGCCGAAGTCGTGTTTATTTTAGATAAGCTGTATATGAAATTCCGAATTCACATATAATCCCTTACAGATATCTATTATATAATAAGGACATTGGTCTGGCATTCATCAATTAAAAGGGCAAAAAGAATTTCCAAACAAAAGACTGAGCGAGTGTATGTGTGTGTATGTAATGCATTTATACTAACAACAAATGTAAATGTGTGCGTTGTGCAAATTTGCAGTTTCGAATGAAAGCGGATGCAATAATCAACTCGCATCCGAACGGAAAGCCAACGGTAATTTCAATTGGCAGCAAATAAAGGGCGAGAAGGCGAAGGGTACTACACGCAGTGAACGCGATTGTTGCCAAAGCAATGAACTCATATAATAAACTAGCTTTATATAAATTATTTAAACTAAAACGAATATTATTTACACACCACCATTATTAGCATACTCAGGCCATTATTGCCTTATAATATCAAACATGATCAAACAAAAATCATGCAATATATTTATCTGGAGCAACGCCCCCATCAACTTAGTATATTAAATTTACAATGCAAATGCACTTTTAGAAGCATATTTACATTATTGTCCAAATACAGCAATGTCAGTCCAGTTTCCAACATTTTGACAGAAACAAATATCATGCCACAAATACCACCGATGTACCGTAATAAGTGCAAAAATTGACAATTCAAAAATATTTGAGAAAACTGGCGCCAGTTAGCATACACAATGTACATTCAGCAATATTTTAGGAATGAGGATACCACACCTCAGAGTAGAAGAGAGTACTAAATGCGTGTATACAGAGGAGTTTATAACGCTTTACTCATACAAGATGTAAATGGAACTCCCAATTAATAAAGATTGGTTTAATAATAAATTGTTATACAAAAGCGAAGAATCTGTTAGTTTAATTATTGTTCAGAAAGATGTTTACATTCGAATGGTTTCTTCAATCGTCGCACAGTGATCGATTTGAAGTATTTAGGCGGCCAAAAGTCAAAATCTTAAATACGTAGTAGGTACAAAATATTGACGTCTACGTATAGTAAACACTTCCGCGAATTACCCGTCACCCTTTTTTTCAACAACCATACGTCACCGCTTCCGTGCAGTTAGACGCAATTTGATCGTTGACTTGATACGTATTTCTATTTGTGTGCCCAAATTATATCAAATTTCGCAATACGCATGTATGTTTATTTTAAGTTGTGTAGTGAAGTGAAAGTGAAAGTGATTCCCATAGCTCAGGTAAGCTTCTATTCAATAAAGAATAGTTTTAACTTTTATTTTTAACTTTCGTTATATTTTTCGGTAGTTGAACATACCCTCTTTTTCACATAAAAAATGTAATTTTTTTAATTTCAAAAGCAATTTTGTAGTGGATCAGGGTTCGTCCGGATCATATTTTTTTGTTTATTGAATACGTTACACATTCAGCTTTTCTATAAAAAAACAACAGCCGCAGAATCCCGCTTATTCCTTAAAGACAGCAGTTCAAAGTATTTTGTTAAAAAAATTTAAAAAAACATTTTTTTTAATTTTATGTTTTCTTCAGTTATGGAGATACCTAGTTCGTCGGGGGTGAAAATAGTGACCCGTAAATGTATGTTTGAGCAAATGCAACTACAAAATTTGGTAAGTATGGATGAGAAATTGGAGTTTTTAGAAAACCACTTGCTATTGTCTTGCGAAGACACTGTGGAAAGAAAAAAGAGCCTTAAGCATAAATTTTCCTACATCAAATACGAATTTAAACAGAGATGGCTAAAAGCTCATAAAGTTGAAGAAGTTTTTATGAAAAACAACCTGAAGTGGCTGGAAGGCACTTTTGAAATACCAGTGCATTCGCTTAATCAACCAGGTCGTCCGAGCAAATCATTTTCGGATTCGAGTGAACGAAGCAAGAGAAGAAAAACTGAGGGAATTCGATCAAATGTTGATGATGAAATGATTATACATGCCGCACAAGTCATATTGCAAACGAAGGGAAAAAGAAATGCCTCAAAAGTGCTCAAAGATATACGAAATTCACCAACAAAGGCTAGTAAATATAGAAAAGCCTATTCCAAGACCAATGAAACAATTGCTCTTTTGACCCCGTTCCAAGCACTCAAAATGTTATATAATAAGAGCAACTAACCCAAAGCATTACCCTTGTTACGACCTTTTGTTGAAAGCAAAACAAGAATGCTACCCACCAAAGACGGCATTGCGAGTAACGGCTACCTGCGCAGAAATTAGTTTACAATGCCTAATGGATCATACTATTCAACGATTATCAATCTACCTGGAAGAAGTGTTATCAACCCTTAACGAAATTGAAAGAAAGTCATTAACGGTCATTTATAAATGGGGGTGTGACGGGTCACAACAAGCACGGTACAAACAAAAATTCTCGGAAGACGCCGAATCCGATGCTAGTATATTTTTGAGTTCTTTTGTCCCACTTCAAATTATTTGTGGTAAAGAAAACAATAAAGTGTTTTGGCAAAACCCAACACCATCATCACCACGATTTTGCCGCCCCATCAGATTTCGGTATGTGAAAGAAACTACAGATGTAACAAAAGAGGAAATAAGTTATGTGCAAAATGAAATTAAGAACCTCACTCCTACAAAAGTAAATGTTGATGGAAAAGAATTTTCTTATAATCACATTTTAAAAATGACCATGATTGATGGCAAAGTTTGCAATGCTGTAACCAACACGACCTCAACTAGCCGATGCTATATATGTGGGGCCACTTCCAAAGATTTCAATAATTTAACCAAAAAGAACGAGATAAGTCCCGATGCTCTTCAGTTTGGCATTTCGGTATTGCACGCAAAAATACGTATTTTTGAAAGCATTCTGCATAAATTGCCCGTGAAGAAATATGGAAAGAAAAGGACTGAGGAAGAGAAAGCATTAGAAGAAGAAAGGAAAAAAGAAATCCAAGAAAGATTCCGCTTAGAAACTGGGCTGTTGGTGGACATGCCTAAAGCCAATTTTGGTAATACCAATGATGGCAATACGAGTAGGAGATTTTTTGAAAACACAGAATTAGCGGCGGACATAACAGGCATTAACCATGAATTAATACACAAATTTAAAATCTTATTAGAGGCGATTTCAAGTGGACACAAAATAAATACAACAAAATTCGAAGAATACGCCTTCAACACCGCGCAAATGTATGTGGAATTATACGGATGGCATCCCATGACTCCAACAATGCATAAATTACTATTACATGGGGCGACCATCATAGATAATGCACTGTTGCCAATCGGCCAATTGTCGGAGGAGGCTGCAGAAGCGCGAAATAAACATTTTCGGTCATACAGACAGAATTTTTCAAGAAAATTTTCAAGGGAAGAATGCAACCGTGATATTTATCAAAGATTGCTTCTTACTTCAGATCCACTCGTAAGTAGTGAAAGATCGTTAAAGAAAACTTCACACAACATTTTTTCCAGTGAAGTTATAGAACTATTAGAACCTGTCGAGCCTCACAGACAATCAAGTATTGAGCACGAAGAAGTCGAGATAGAAACATCTTTTAATAAGACAATTTAATGCATTTTTATTTATTTATGATTTATGAGAATAAAATGTGTTTTTATTATAAAATACATATATGTTTTTCTTATTTATTTTTTAAAATAAATAGACAGTTTTTTAAAATACAGTCTGTCGAAGCCATTAACGTCCAGAAATAGTTTTGGCCGCCTAAATATTTCAAATCGACCACTGTGCGTCGTCAATAAATATTGTATGTGATTAGTGAATACTAATTGATCGTAATAATTGTTGCAAATACAGTAGGGAATGTAAATAATGCTGTGTTATATGAAAGTATGAGATTTGCCGCCTATATTAGGTTTATACCTTGGCCTTGCTCCAAAATCGATAGTTGATATCTGTACCGATTGTATTCCGCTCTGCCTTCAATGCTTTTAACGGTATCAAAGGCAAAAGAGTCAACTTATTTTAAACTACTAAATGAAGAAACGAATTTAGTTATATCGAGAGTACAAAGTTCAAAGGCCATGACAGCAGCAACATGTATCGACAATTGCATTTGAAACCCTCAGTACAAGGCATACTAAGAAGTATGTACATGCACTTTGGTACTAACGTAAGTTCGTAATCACTTAACCTAATTACATTTCTCTGACACACATATTCTCTCACACATAACAAGTCTTATGCGCACACCGAAATCCCCACATGCGTATGGACTTAGCTGTGGCAGCTTAAATCAAACGCAGTCGCTCATGCAGAAGTGAATTTACATATGTCTGCTTGAGAGTAAAACAAAACAGGAGCGGAGGCGTGAATTCTGCACAGCGTAGATTTTCCATAATTCCAAGACAATATAAGGAAATGCGACGCATGGACAGCACTCGAACAAGAAGAGCAGATGATGTTGAAACCCTTGACAAAAATTCGAGCAAACTGAACAGACGTGTCTCTACCCTCTGTGTATGTGGCGCATGTTGAACGTTCGTAAGTATATGGATTATCAGAAACCGTTAATTTCTAGAATTTTGAAATATCTGTTATTTAGCCATTCTTAAGTTTTTATGCAAATTCAGCATCACTCACTCGCATAGCATTTCTCAACACAAACACCTAAAAGACCTCGAAAGGACCTCGTGTAATTACCGACCCATTCGTCACAGTGCTTGAGTCTCATGACTCCCCAGTTACTACTTCCTGCCACAAAGCTTGTTTTTGTGATTTCGTTGACCTTTACGAAATTTCACCCATTACATCAATTACCTCGTTTATGAAATATCATCAATTACATACATACATATATGTACAATGTCAACAGTTCCTCCGAAAATGTCCTATCATGATGAAATAAATTCAAAAATACTAATTAAATTAACAAAAAGCGGTGGAGAAAATGCAATAAAAATTAATAAACCATATTAAAAATTTCGAAAATTGCTCAAAATTAATATGATTGAAGTACTAAAGTCTAAATATTTATTTACTCATTTCGATATGCTTGAGCGCAATGAAAAACGAATTATTTTCATAAATTACATATGAATATTATATTTCACACAAAATATTCAATGTTTGAGCACAAGTATATACATAAATGTATGTAGGTATGTAATTATGAAAGCCAAAAATAAATTTTACAAAAGGAATGTTTCAAGCTAAATTGAAACAATTTAAATACGAGTATTGTCATTGTTTAATTACGGTATTTTTTACAACGATGGCATACAATTTGATGATATTAATGAAATTATATTTCCCTGGAACCTGCCGCTATCGCTACGAAAACGTAGAAAAAAGACCAACTGCCTTAAATTAAAAACATTAGGGTGGTCACTTAATTCCGAGAAAACCTGACGATTTGATGCAGTCTCTGGACGGATAAAAGGCTTGAGCCGACTTTCATGGGAACGATGAGTCGTTAAATATGATTTTGTGGAAACTACGTATAGATAGGCAGACCTCCATACAGCACAAGCGCTGTTGTCCGCACTAGATTTTGTAATTTATGCCTAAAGCTAGCGTTGGTAACTTACAGTTACAGTATTATATATATGAGTATTTCCCATTCCCCCCCTCCTTCCCCATTGAGAAATATATGTGTGCACATAAATATTGGCAGACAGACTGACAGACAAATGCAATGAGTTTTACAAGATTTAAAAAACGTTATTTCGTTATGTGATTTTGAAATTTGGGATGCAGAAAATGAATTCCGCTATATTTACCGACTTCAGGTAGACACTGTCCTTCAAATTGATATGCATTGAACTGATTAGTTATGTGCGCTGAAATTTAATGCAGAATAGCAAGCAATGTAGGCACCGAATATAATGCTTGTTCTTCTGTTTGAGAACGAAATGTTTTAGCTCAGTTATCAGGTTCATGCTTTGGTTAAATTATGCTTAACAGAACAAATCCCTCTAAGCCAAATGTTCTTACGACAATAAAACTTTCGACTTAACGGCAGTTAATGGATTTTCGTCGTAAGCACTTTGTCTTTATTCACTGCAATTAAGTGCGTGTAAACACATGTATGTATGTGTTTACAGACTACAGACAATGCGACATGTGGCATGCCTGTATGTACGTCGTTGTGCACTTTTTGTGACAGTCCTCTGCTGTCAAGCAAAATTTATTATGCTGCAGGTTTGTGTGAGCCAAGTAAATGTGTCAGGGTTGCCTACTCGAACACACACTTTTTTCAGCTTTTCAAGCTCGTATTTTGCCCTCATTAAATGTATTTATTTTTGGTGTTGAGCCAAAGTTGTATTTCCCCCAAGGACTGAGAAAGATTTTCCAAGAAGAATTGCCTTTTAAATATTAATTAATTTGAGTTATGTTGACTTTTCGACGGGGACCTTCTTATGATGGCTGGAGCATAAACGACAAAACGCGTAATTTAATTAAACCCCAGAAAGGCTGACGAACATTTTGAGGTTTTTGAATTACTCCTTTGGCATATTTTAAGCCCGCAACTAATATATACATAAGTTGTTATTATATTGATTGGATACATGTATAATATAAGAAGATCAAGGTAGTATACAGCCGATAACCTGTCGAATATACCTCTATAAGCATTATTGTTAAATAGAAATAATAGTTCCTTCTCATTTTGAAAAAGCAACTTGTTTGCAAGATCGATTATGTGCATACAACGGACTGTTCTTGAATGATTGAGAGTGACCATTAGTGAAAAAAACTAACCATCTGGGTTATACAACGATTCTGAAATCATATTGTATTGACAAAGACAAGACCGCTTTATCATATCCGAAAATGATTAGTTTACAACAATTCAGTGTGTCGTGTGGATGCTTGTTAAACCTCAAATGCTTTGCTTTTTCTAGCACACATATGTGCAAGTATATACGTAAGTGCAGTCAATTTAATATGATAAATATTTCTTTGTTTCGGCAACTGCTTAATACAACACCAAAGCTAGTGTATGAAATCTGTTGTGAAATCTACAGTTTGCTTAGGGCATAAACAATAACAAAAATTTCAGCCGTTTAGAAGTAGACACCAGCTTGAGAATGATGAACACAAGAGCAATGGCAAGAAGGAGGAAATTTAATAACCAATTTTCCAAAGAACAGCTGTGACGTCGTTAGGCAAACTAATAGAGTGTCAAGTCGCAGCCTATAGCCTTCTAGACAACAACAAAAGTATTGCAAACTAAAAATAAATTAAGCTGAGAATAGCAAGAAACTCATTAAGAAGATGAAGTATTGAGAGCAGAGCATCGTGTTTCGAATAATTTATTAATACACATTTACATTTCGATAAGAGACAACAAAGTTCGAATTACAATATTGGAAGCAAGTGTGCCTTCCCATTGCTCTTATTGAATAATCACTCTAAAATATTTGAATGTACCCACATTCGCACTGAACTACGGCAAAAAAAAAAAACTAAAAGGGAGAATAGAAACGCGATAGAAATTGAGATTATTAAAAATTGCAGGTGAATATGTCTGACTTAACATTTTCTCAATTATTTAATCTGCCGAAAACTAACTGACTACCGATTAGGCCAGCAATTGCAATACTTAGTCATTTGTATAGGTAGTAGTTATACCGATGGTGAGTACAACTTTCCTCATGGAGTGTTTGTCGGATTCATCGGTTTTTCTTTATTTGCATGCAGTGTCTATCATAAAATATTACTAAAGGATAAAAATGGTTTAACCTTTCTAACCTGCTTAGCTAAATGTGTGTGATTCAATTAAATTTGCGATTCGAATATTAATAATAACTTATAAATATGCAGTAATAACTTAACCCCTGTTTATGCAGGATAGCAGGTGTGGAGCAGGATTAGAGCACATATAATATACTAACGACAGCGTGCGGTGCCTCAGCCATAAGTGAGTTTGCGTAAGCTTTCGTTCATGATATTTCATACTCGAACTGTTTGGCTATAAGAAATTCTGCTTGCTGTGCATAAATTGATGACCCAAGCTACCTAAGCTTTTATGAGTTTGCAACCCAAAATAGATAAAAATGTGAATTTTCAACACTAAAGAATTTTAATTTCACTCAAGCAGTAATGGAAGATTATGACTTAAGAGTGCATGAATGAGAATGTATTAAGCTGATTGGAATTTTCAGTTGAAAAGCCGTATAAATATCTAATATTACATTGACAATAATTCATACGATGTACTATATACTGCATTCGAATTTGTTTTTATGTTAATATTAATATATATACCGGTATATCCATATATTTTGATATACTCGTCAATACTTTTTCTCGCACATATTTGCGTGTTTGCCTTACCCTTGCCGCACATTAAACTGCTAGCTGTCCGAAAGTCATTTTCAGAGACCCGATGCTCTCTTCAAAGCTGCCGTAAATGGTTTTCAGGAAAGCATACAGACACGCACTTTATCCGTTGTATAACCGCGCCAATCGTACATTTATTACGCAACAACAGCCCAATAACGCTTCACGCACAAAAGCCGCTATAGACGACCAAAATTGGAGAAGAGATTGTACAAAAAGGAAGCTTAACACGTTGCAACAAAAGAGAAATTAAGTTCCGAGAAGAAGTGGGAGGCAACTTAAAAGTAGTTGTTCGGTCGAAGTAGGGATTTCGTTGAGGCAAAAAACTCTGCAGGGCTAGTATGTCAGTGCATAATTTTATCGTGGCTTCCATGTCCCTCCATATGGGCTGGTGCTACTTATTTAACATTATTGCATGTGGCCACATCTTTTCATGTCATTAAACCTCATAATCGTCAACAAACTTTCACGATTGCCCTAAATTTCTATAGCCCACTTCCAACACCCCCATTAGTATTTATATGGCACGTCTATTTGTATTGCAGAGGCTGCCAGCTTCAAAAAATCCAACTATGCCATATTTAAATTCTTCTACTGCACCTACATACGTAACGGTGTTCGAGCATTCATCGAGAGTATTTTGTGGGCTTTGCCAACGGCTTTGCTTATCAGAATTTGTGTTAGGCTTGTGTTAGGCTTTGTCGGTATTAAAGGTGTTGTTTGGTGCAGTTTGTTTGCCGTTATCCCTGCCGATAAAAAGCTTAAACGGATAATTTTATGCAGTGAAAATTGAATTTGTACACCATTTGTGCGCACTTCGATGGGTGTGTATTTTAGATTCATGTGTAAATAGGGGTAAATAGGGGTGCTTTAAGGCTAACGGCATGCTTCAGACCAGCATGGTACGAATACGCAATTTTGATGTCAATCGCTGTTGCGCTTGTTTTTGTGCGCCTTTTTTTGTGACACAGGATATGATAGTTCAGTCAGCTGTCCGTTTAATCGTGTCTTTCCAAGTGACAGTAATAAGAGCACGATAAATGATTGAGAAATCAGCAGCTGTTACGCTTAATTACTTTCTAATTGTTGTCCGTCAAAGTTTGTAAACAAAATTATTTACAATTTTTATTTCACTCCACATTCATGTGGGAATATTTGAGCTCGATTGACTCTTCTTTATTGTCGCTGCCTTCTAATTGCTTTGCGTATCGCCTACCATTTACATATATATTTAATTTGTTGAGCAATTAAGAATTGTCTGTCGCAACATTAAATATTAAAGTGGCCATTGGGAGCTTTTGAAGAAAAACCAAGAACCATTTTCTTGCAAGTAAATATTTGTTCACTCCCAGACATTCAAGGCAAGGTCACAAATATCAACAGCTTTCACTTTAACATTGGTGCTGTTTTACTACGCGTACGTTCTACTTGTAATAGACTGAGGAAATTCGTACTTTACACCTCATTTAAGATTTTCAGTTTATTTAGCGTCTTCTTCTCATTTGTTCTCGGCATTATGAGTATCCTAATTCAATTCAACTCTTGTTACTTATTTAATGCTTGTACTTACTCTAATCGTATATGATCAGGTGAGCCCACAAACTCTCTTCAATACCCGGCTAGAACCCCAGCAAGGCCAAGTAACGGGGGGGCATGACGAATACAAGCAAATAAAACAGGGAAAAGTGCAAATTAAAAACATCAACACGGAAACTATAAAAATAACAGAACTATGTATAAAGTGATGCCACAACCGTTCGCCGCTTGAGCGTTTTCGACCTAAATTTCCGTCAACATTTTCATTTTTATGTCCTCCAATTGTGTGGGGGAGAGAGACTATGTGTTTCAGCTAGTTTTTCTTTCATTCTTTGTTCTATGCTTGCGTGTCAAAACTTTCTCTCCTTGACTGGCCCAATTGTTGCACGATAGTGTTACCGTTAGTTGGTTGTTTTTGCAACGAATCAGTCTTCATGTGCTGGTTAAAGGGAAATCGTAAACGCTTTCACTTGAGGGGGTTGGCTCGCGTCATTGTATTCTTTACATCGTGCGAATTTACTGGGCTGTTGTGTGTTTTCCGTCTCTGTACATACTTGTCAGTGTCAGGCTTCCCACTTGAGAACACAGTAGCCACGAATGTCACCAGCGGCGTGAAGTGTTGCCACAGCCACTGCAGTATTTCTGAGCTTCCTTGCTATCACTTGTGTGTCCATATGCGTTGGATAGTTAATCGAGTGCATTATGTAATTGCAAGGCAGAATTTTACTTCGAAAAATCATTTCGAAATTAGCAATTTAAACATAAAATTAAATTATTCAACCATTATCTATATTTATTATTAGATTCCAAGCAACCGGCAATAGTAATTTGGACATCCTTCATGTATGTTATTAAATTCCCCATATTTTATTACAAAATTCTACTTAAATGCAATTTCAATATTCCAGGAAAAGCTATGAGAATTATTTGCATATTTCATTTAGGCGCTAGAAGCCGTTGCGGGCCAATAAATTCTTGAAATTCATTACTGCACAAACACACCTTTGTACATGGAAATACAAAGCTCTGCAAGTTGAATAAGCAGGCATAAATACAATTGCGACTTTGAATGAGTTAAATTTGCAAAATGAATTGAAAACAACTTGAAAATGATTTACCTAAAATATGCGCAGACACGTAAATTCATCATCTACTTTTTAATGGCAACTGGAAGGCAAACACGTTTCCTCTCTATAAAATGCTCTTACATAAAGCAATATTTGATATTAACACTTACTGCCTCTTTATGCTGAATAATCTTTAGAAAATTGAAATTTAGATATGTGACGCGGCGCTTAAAGGCAGTGGAGCGAGCCAACGCTAATTTACTCTCCACTTTGCATTTCTTCTCAAGTTAATTTCAAATCAAATTTCATCTCTGACGCAGTTCTCTTTTCATCAGGAAATATTTCGATCTTTTGCTTGCAACATGCTTCCTTTTAATATTGCCTTCTTTGCTAGCAAATTCTGCTATTTTTCGGGTTTCCTTTGGTAATTTAATAGTACTCAAATGGCAATCTGAGTGTCTTATAGAAAATGTTTAAAATCAATGACTTTTAACCTGTGTAAGGACTAACCAATGATTATGGTCCATAAAACGAAGGTTGAAATGCACATTGTATGTGGAGGTTTCAAAATACAATAGTACGACTGAACTTCAGTAGCTGCAGTAGTTGAAAATATATATGAAGAATTTATTTGCTTTTCTGAATTGCCCCCCTTAAAACCATTCCACAGTATATCTTTACGGTCAGTAAAAATAAAATATGAATAAATAGCTTTTGATCTTTGATTTTTTCATTGTTTTATTATTTGCTTTAAAATTTCAACACTTCAACAGCTAACATGCCATACCCTCCAGATCCACTGAAACATACACAGGAATTTAGTGCGTTTGAATAAAAATTTCTGTGCTTTTTGTGCTATTATCATTCATTCAACTTATAAATATCACTCCATACATATACCCACATTATTCATACTCTTTAGTTTGGGGAAGTCAGTCCATACACTTTTAATGCCAATTGTGAGATTTCCTCAATTCCAGTTGGGATGTGCAAGTCGTGCGTATGTTCAAAGCCGTGGCAGCTCTACGAATGGATGCATTTAAATGCTGGACTCAACCAGTGTGAATGGCATAAAACTAGGTATTTATGTAGAAATGTAGAAGCAAAGCACAGAATCTCATCACATGAATAAATAAGCATTCAAGTATTTGATGGTATGCACACATGGATAAATATTCAGGGCAAACAGTAAATCCAAGCGAGACGAGCTCAAAATGTATTTACTTTGCTATAAGAGGCTGGGAGTGTTTTTAAATGCATTTCATTTAGGTAAAAGGGATTTTAATTACGAAACATTGCACGAATATTTTCACAGCTTTTTTGTTTGTGTAAGTAGTTTCTTTCTCTGCTTACCACAGGAGTTTCATGAGAGAATTTGAGTGCGATATCTTAAGTATTCCCTACGTTTTCTACGGGTTCGTGTTAATTAAGTGTAATAAATACTAAGCATACTTCAGAAGTGAGAATGAGTGGAAAAAACTCCTGTACTAAAAGATGTCAGTTGCAACACTTAACCATAAGCACTTTGAAATGATATATGTACATATTCTGTTAGCACAATAATAAAAAAAAACAAGTAAGGAAAGGCTAAGTTCGGGTGTAACCGAACATTTTATACTCTCGAAATTTATTGAAGAAATTTTATTAAGATAACACACACATTTACCCATAAATTCGGCATAAAGTTTAAAAGAATACCGAAAATCGTCATATATAGGTATGAGGGCTGAGGTAATTCCTGAATCGATTTCATTCAATTTCATCAGCAAGGTACACTATATCCAATACTATAAGCTCACTTAATTTTGCTAAGATATATCACATATTAACCAATACATATATGCAATACATATACCCATAAATTCGGCATAAAGTTTAAAAGAATACCGAAAATCGTCATATATAGGTATGAGGGCTGAGGTAATTCCTGAATCGATTTCATTCAATTTCATCAGCAAGGTACACTATATCCAATACTATAAGCTCACTTAATTTTGCTAAGATATATCACATATTAACCAATACATATATGCGTAATAAAGCCCACGATATTTTTGAAAAATCTATATTTATGTATATGGGAGCTAGGAGATGTTGTGACACGATTTTAACAATTTTTGGAACAGAGACACACTATTGGAAGAAAAATATTTCCTCTGAACCACATTAAATTATCTGAGAGATTTATCCATATTTTCGGTTAAAATTTAACCTAAGGCCCTGAGTTCAACATGTTCGATATCTGGGGCATTGAAAAGTTATGGTCCGTTTTCGACAATTTTTTCACAAGTGATGCCACAAATCATATACAGTATTTGTGTAAAGTTTTATTTTGCTATCTTCATTGGTCCCTAATGTATATATTATAAAGTGAGGAATTCAGATGGAATTCAAATTTGAGTTATAAGGAAAGTAGTCGTGGTTGTGAACCGTTGTGTTGTTTTTAACCGTGTTGTCAGGGTGTCAAGAAAATATTATATACCAATTTTCATTGAAATTTGTCGAGTAGTTCTTGAGATATAATTTTTGACCCATAACTGGGCGATGCCACGCCCATTTTTCATTTTTTTTTTTAAATTTGAGTGAAGCTTCTTTCTGGTATTTCTTCTGTAAAATTTAGTGTATCTGACGTTTTTCGTTAGTGATTTAACGCACTTTTAGTA
The DNA here is from genome assembly GCA_031772095.1 of Zeugodacus tau. Classification (NCBI taxonomy): domain Eukaryota; kingdom Metazoa; phylum Arthropoda; class Insecta; order Diptera; family Tephritidae; genus Zeugodacus; species Zeugodacus tau. The sequence continues at coordinate 9,093,329 of CM062649.1, read as the reverse complement.
ATTTCCAACCTAACCTTCGAATGGGAGGTGGGCGTGGTTATTATCCGATTTAAACTATTTTCGAGGTGTATGGTGGAGTTCGTAAAATAATCAACTGCAGAAAGTTTGGTTTATATAGCTTTATTGGTTTGCGAGTTATATAGAAAAAACCTATTTGGGGGCGGGGTCACGCCCACTTTTAAAAAGCAATTACATCCAAATGTACCCCTCCCTAATGTGATCCTATGTTCCATATTTTATTTTCATAACTTTATTTATGGCTTAGTTATGACAATGTATAAGTTTTCGGTTTCCGCCATTTTGTGGGCGTGGAAGTGGACCGATTTTGCCCATTTTCGAAAGCAACCTCCTCAGGGTGCCAAGGAATATGTGTTCCAAGTTTCATTAAGATATCTTAATTTTTACTCAAGTTATCGCTTGCACGGACAGACGGACGGACAGACATCCGTATTTCAAATCCATTTGTCATCCTGATCATTTATATATATATAACCCCATATCTAGCTCTTTTATTTCTTGGTGACACAAACAACCGTTATGTGAACAAAACTATGATACTCTGTGCACATGTTGCGAGAGTATCAAAATTTGTAATTTAAAACCATTTTTGTATTAATATTGAAGGCAAAAAGAGATAAAATAATAATTCAAGAACGGGTAAAATGTTATGTATTAAGAGTTGAAGAACATATAGGCGTTCGACTTTCGTTCAAGTAAAAGCAAAATGAAACATATAATTAAATAGCCCGTGAGGAGAAAAGCATGGTTCATGATTTAAAATGAATACAAGCCAACACGTTTGGAAAACAAGCACCGCAAAGGATGCAGCTGCTGGGGAGAATGCAGAACGGAAGATTTAATTAAATTAGTTTAGATGGCAAATGAGGTACAAATAGAAGAAGTTAAAACAAAATGAGTATAGCTTCGTATATAAATTTAATGGATTTTTCCGAAGCAACGTCTGCGCAAGTTATGTTTAATTAAAATGTTTGAAATTTAATTTATTCTGAATACAAGCTCGTGCGGTTCGTTTGATTGGATATATATCTATTTTGTAATCTTTGTTCTTTTATTAATTATATGCAATTTTGCATCCCTCTGCTGGCAAATTGCCACTCTTTTAAAAGAGAGACTGCGTTTCTTTCACAGTCGTCTGCTTTGTAAATCAACAGCCAACAGTTTAAGGGATACAACAACTAATAACTGTGAAATTTAAGAGCTTTAGCCAAATACTTGACGTTTTTTATTACTTTCTAGTGTTTTTTATATGGGAACACTAAGTCATGCTGCCAAAAACCATACAAACCGTTATAAACTCACGATGAAGTCGTGTTTCATACGTTGCAGTGTATCATCTTTGTTATTTTATGCTTACTGCTTCCGTATAATGTGAGCGCATATCTTGGCACGGCACCCAATGTTGGTATCTCCAGCATGTAAATGCTGATGTCCTGCAAATGCATTTGGCAAAATTTCAAATTACAATGAAATATTAAAGAAATAAATGTGATTAAACTTGAAGGAGAAATATTGGTTATTCTAGGAAAAGGAAATTTCAATAAAATCCCTAAAAGGGACTACAAAAATATATTATTTCAAAGCAAATGGCTAAATGCGCACCACTTCAGCTAGTTTTAAAACCATCACTTTAGTTGGCCACAATATTGCAACTATGACGACTTGTCTGTTGCAAATAAAACGTTTACACGGAATCGCATGATATTAATTTAAGAACTGATAAAGCGGCCTTTCAACGGCAAAAAAACAATGTTCAATTAGCAATGGTATGAATGGCGCCCAGGCGTATGAGCAATATTACACAAGTACAATATTCATTGAAATAATAAATAAAATGCATCGTTTACCTGGCACTTTGGTGTTCGTTTTCATCAAGTGAAATTGTAAATTTCAGCAAACGGAACAAAAAAATTATATATACATAAAAGTGTTTCCAAGTAACAAAATTGAATATTTGAAGAGGCAGCAATAATCTCTCAAAAGTAATCTTTGAGGTTGGAATATTAATAAACATGGCAGTAGGTTAGTATACAGAGAAACCCCAAAACAGTCTACTTCTACTTTGAGTTTATCGCCTGTCTGTATTTGTCTATCGGATTTGACCAGAATTCAACTTTCCGGAAACTTATTGCAATAAAAATGCGTTGACACCCAGATGGAACTTCCTTTTTGATATTTCTCTACGTGTGTCAGTCTAGCATTTATCCATGTAAAATGATCTCAAACAAACAAGTAATAAATCAACACCTGTTTTCGAATGAAACTACTTCTCACAATTTATTTTATTTCAAATATAGACGCTCAAGTAAACATTAATAATAAATATGTTAATGTACTGCTATCTGTTTACAATTATTTGCGGTTTAATTGGATATTCATTATATATGTTATTAGACTAGCCGACCGCTCCGGCTTCGCACGGGTTTAAACAAACATTTCAAATGTTATACATTTTTTCACACGCTCCCATACTTATGTATGTACTTCCCGTTTCTTGCGTGGGTTCATTTAAAAAAGTAAAATGAAGAAAATTCGAGCATGAAATTATATTTTATTTGTAATGAGCTAAATCTTGATTACGACCTCTAGTCTTTGGTGTCCGATGAAGATAGCGGAATAAAACTTTACACCAATATCGATAACGATTAAAGGAAACGGAAGTCTCATAACGGAAGCGGATATGATACAAACCGAGGTCTTCCATGAAAAGGAAACATTTATGTTAAGCCCTGAAGCTGACACTGCTTCCCTTACTAAGCACTTTCTGGAGAATGGACGTTTCCTGTCCAATTTCCACTGCCGTTATTTTGACGTTCGTTCTATATCGAACATCCGTTTCTGGTAAAATATTTCCGGTTGCTTCATTTCCTGCACATCATTCTCATATCTGGTTCCATCGGTCATCCCATATCTTGTTTCAGTTGGCTCATTCCGTTTCCGGATGCCCCATTTCGGTAACATCATATCCGGTTTCCCCATGAGGCAAATAACCCCACCCTGATCACGTGATGACATTTCAAGATCACGTGATATTTTTGTTTGCAGGTCAATGACAGGATATTTTTGTTTACAGGGCAATGATCCCGACCATATCACGTGGTGTCACATCAAGATCACGTGATATTTTGGTTTACATTTTTGAGTGAGGTCAATGACCCCACCCTGATCACGTGATGTAATTACAAGATCACGTGATATTTTTGTTTACAGGTCATTCACCCCACCTTGATCACGTGATGTCAATTAAAGGTCACGTGATGTTTTTGTTTACATTTTTGAGAGAGAATGACCCCACCCTGACCACGTGATGTCATTATAAGATCACGTGCTTACAGTTTTGAGTGTAGTCTCCGATGTCTTTCTCTCGGATTATGAACCGAGCTTGTATATTTCTAATATTTTGACGATTTTCAGTTTCAGATTAAGATTCTTCATCACGGAGTCTTTTTGATACCCTCACCTGGGAACTATTTCCAGAAAGTTTAGATTTTAGCAATAAATATAGCCTATGGTACTCGGTGAACGTAGCTTTCGAATGGTGAACGAATTTTTGAAATCGGCACAGTAGTTTATGAGTTTATTCATTACAAACTTACATAAAAATCTTTCCTCTTTATAATAGTAGTATAGATTAGTAGATTAGTATAGAGCTGATTGAAAAATATGCCATTTCACAAACTAATGAAGATCCATAAATTCGTTTTGTACTGCACAGCACCTAACATGAATAACACACACAAAGCACATAATAATGGTAGAAATGTTTTGAACGCAGAAACAAATCGAATATTGTTGCGCCAACAGCAAAGCTAATACATACGGTTGGACATTCGTGCCTAATGAGAAGTTAACGAACAACTTTGCACATAACGAAACGCCCTGTCCGACGCGCGAAATGTACACGCACCTAATGAACACGCGTTGAATGAGTTCCAATGTGTAGATATAGAAGGCGTGGTGCGGCGAATGCGTGGAAGGGATGTGAGTTGGCTTTCACCTTTCATTATTTAACTCTGCTAATCTGGTTGTTGCTGATTTTGCTATACAATTATACCGATTCTATATATATATACAAATATATATGTATATACTTTATAAATAGCGGCCAGGTCAACATTCATACCATTAACGCGTGCGATGCATCTAAAGCAGATTTTTTAAAGCCTGTAAAGCAGACTACTGTCTTAATGGCAAACGACCGCAGTGGTCAATGTAGTCAAGTGAATTTAGTACTACTTTACCCCGAAAATATAACAACTAAAATTGAAATATCACAATTTTGACCTCTGGCATATCTCAAATGGAGTACATGTGTGCCTTCTCAGTTTGTGCGCTGGGTATGTGCTCTGGTGCTTTCAACTGTTGGGTTGTTGCTAATTTGAAATAGTTAATGTTGTAAATTTGAGTTTATTTTATGAGGAATATTTGTAATTCCGGATGCCATGCAAACATGAAATATTTCTGTTAATTCGCAATTATTTTGCTATTTTCACGTTCATGAAATTCCCGAACCGACATCCCGTTGGACTTATGTGAATGAACGCCTAAATATTTATGCTCACACAAGGATATCTAGGTATATATACAGATATTCGTGGAAATTCAGATAAGCTAAAGTTTTCACGCTTATACAGGGGGGCTTATATTTAATTGGCCCCATAAGCGTCGCATTGTATTGTTTTATTGTGTACAATTTTCGAAAGCCATATATAAATGTGGGATTGAGCAATCCTGAAACTCCTTTTACATAAAATAGCAAATCTGCGTGTTCAAACAACTCCGAAACCCATTTTCGGAAGAACAGCGTTTTTCGAAACTTCGAACAAGAGTATGCAGTATCAACACGAAGAGTTTTCTGGAAGCCGTACGCACGTATCGACGTAGACGCCGGGAGATATTAAACTATATTTTCATTTTATTAAATTAAAGTTTTCACAATAATAAGTACAGTTTCCTTTTCATCAAACTTTAAATATTCAATTTATAAACTAAAACAACTGAATTACTATATTAAATCACAGTGTAATAAAAGATAAATCCGTCTTTTAATCATTCGGAACATTTATTAACGTGTGGGAAAACTAAATCCCACATAAATAATATCTAAAGTTTAACATACTCGCCTATTCCCCAGGGGAGTTGAGTTTCCCATTGCCCTCGGACTCGTTTGAAAATCGATTTGCTGCATAAAGCGCCATATAATTAGCTACACATTAATACAGATGTATACGTACAAAGAGCAACACAAGCAGTACATTAGTCAACATTTATTCTGTTTTCTCTTTCAACTTTTACTTAATTGTACTTTCCAAGCTCTCTCGTCTGTGAAATGGCTGGAGTATGCTACAATAAATTAACTTAATTTCAGCTAATGAAAAGCAATTTGTGTAGACAATAGCAGCAGTTAGTTGAATCATGTTGAACAGAAGCATGTGCCTGCCAGCATGAAACATCATGAATCCATTACATTCATACATTGCTGCTGAAATGCTTTCTAACTTTAGATACTACATATTTTCTTGATAACATATGCATACGTAAATAGTTTTTATTTTATTTTTATTGACATTGTCTAGTGTTGTTTTGTTGGTTTGTTTAATGTTTGGATTGCATATATCACGTAACCGCGATGAAGCCAAGTAGGAAACAGTAAAGTTCCATTTAATCACGATACACAATAATTGCAAAAATGAAACCAAAGCGACGGAAGAAAGAAGGAGAAAATCACGTCGGACGAGGCGATCACGTGAGGCCACACATAGAGGAAGCTGCTGCGAAAGAAATATGTTTAATGAGAGAATTACGAGTATTCTCATGCAAACAATAGGTGCTTCCTGTCGCCGCAAATGGCTCACAAAACAAGCCGCAACAATAAAGTGGACTGCAGACAAAAGAGTTGACGCCAAAACAGAAACAAATGCCTCAACAGCAAGTGTTGTCATTGTGCGATGTTTTGCAGGGAACTCATACGGTTGTTGGCCTTCGCAGTGACGTGTCGTCTGTTGCGCTGCCGGTTAAAGTGCAAATGTGGCAATACGGCCGTCATAATCACACAACTTGGCCTCGACACACAGCCAGCGGCTGAGAAGTCAATGGGAGAATATTTGAATTTGTTGTGATTGCAACATATTCAAGGATTCCCAAGTTTACACACTGTTTGAGCTGAATGCATATGTGTGGAAGGGGCTATGATTAGGCAAGCGCATTGGATCGAGGTAGGCAGATTCTGCTTCACCACCTTATTTGCTTTGAATCTTGCGTTATGATACGAGTATTTAAATACCAAATATTTTTGAGATACATATCGCTGATCCAACTAACTCATTGAATTTTATTATTCGGTAGCTGAAAACTATTTCCGCGATATATTCCGACGTAACTGCTCTGTCTGGCCTTCCTGAACTGAACCTTATTGTACTTTTAAGCCGCTACGTTTTAATCCCCCATTTGATGTATAAAATTCGCATTTAATTGCAAGCTGTTAGTATGAAAGACTGCCACTTGCCACACGAGAGTAAATAATAAGTGGAAATGTGGAGTTGCCAATCCAAACCCTTTTTTCAACGAAAGCTTTTTAGACTAAAGCCTTTGCCAGCAGTTAGCGCGTGAAAAAACGCAAGCCTCCCGCCATAATCCTGAAGCGTAGGTGCTGAAAATGTAATTGCAACAAACGTATCCATGGTAAATAAATCAAAAATATTGTAGAAAATAATAAAGACTGTATCGAAATTGGCGGGGGCTTAAGCTAACAGCACATTCGAACACGTGCTCAACAATGCACATGCAAGTGTCTATATGGTGTAAGTCCTTATTTTATTTTGATTGGGCTTGTTTACATTCGCTTTCGTTTTTTATTATTCTTGTCGACTGTTTTTCAATTTTCCCCTCTTTGCATATCGTTCTTTTATCGTTATTTTTATTTTTCCTAACCTTTCAATTCCAGCAATTCAACTTGTTTAATATACAATCGTCCAAAACGCGGATACAGATCTCTATCATGCATGTATGTAGATTAAGGCAAAAGCATGTAAGGAAGTGCATTTTCGGGCGAAATTTACTATTTTATTTTGATCAGAGCGGTTCTCACTATTTTTTCCGACATATTCGTTTCTCTTAAATCAAACCATATAGTGTTATTATGTTAGTACTGTGGGTAGGTATAGCTATAATAATGAGTGTCTATTTAGGCGTGTGATTTTCAATGAGGCAATACCTTTTCTGAAAATATGCGATCTGTATTTTTTAAACTATTCCAGAGTTTGACCGGTATTTGCGGTTAAAAGTGAACTATAGGTACAGAAGTTTTTGTAATCGGGATCTGTAGACTTGAGTAGCAACATTTGATCCAGAATCCATTTCGTCTCGTCATGCTCATAATTTTGGCTTACATAAAACTATATCTATCTCTAATAGCAACTTTGACTTTTATTAATCACATTATGATAAAAACTATAATTAATACAATACAAAAATGAAAAAAATTAAACACTTTTTTGAGTTAGTAAAGTAAGTGTAAAGGAGAAGAGACAGCTAAATTGAAGAGAGAAGATCACGTATGGAATGAGATTTGCTAAGCTGGAGTCAACAACTCTACTTTTGAATATGAGAGAGATATTTTTCAACAAAATTGATATTTACCAGTCTTTTATTTCCATGAATATTGCTGACAACATAATTAATACCCGTTTGCCAATTCGCTTATAAGTCGTTAACATTTCACACGACATTACCAAATTAATAGCCTAATTATTTGAAAGCTCAAAAGCCAAATAATACCGTTTTATGCATGAACAGTTACAGCTGTTTGTATTAGCCATGGCTTGCTATTGAATTGAGTTAAATATTCAATTAGCAAATCTGCAAAAACTAATAACTTGAGCCGCTTACTTATTACTATATATTGCTCCAATTCTACTGCAAATAGTATTGAGCAATGAAATAAAATTGTAGCAATGATACATAATCTTTTATAAAACCTTTAATCAAGTTTCAAATGAAATGCAATTATGATGATCGTATGACTGAAATAATGCGATAATGTTTATGATTGAAAAATATTTAAAAATAAGTTATTGGTTATTGGTGTGGTAAATATTTATATTTGCATAACAGTTTCTAAGTATTGAAGATTATTGTGTCTTTTCCTCAAAAGATAATCCGCAAGTTTTATAGTTTCAACTATATACATCAGTCACCTATGCTTATCTGCGAAGTAAACAGCGGTTGATTGGTTTTGAAAAAAAAACAAGTAAGGAAGGGCTAAGTTCGGGTGTAACCGAACATTTTATACTCTCGCAATTTATTTATTTAACTTTATTTATATTATATAATACACAATTTGACCCACATATTCGTCATATATATTGTATAAAGTCCATTGAAAGTTGGAAACCATAATATTAGGTTAGAAGCACCGAGGTCCTCATGTTCGATACATGGGGCCTTGAAAACCTATGGTCCGATTTCGGCGATTTTTAGAAATGGGCTGCCACACTATAAATACAGTCTTTGTGCAAAGTTTTGCACCGATATCTTCACTAGTGCTTACTATATATATTGTAAAGTTAACGATTCAGATCGTCTTCAGAGTTCTGGTATATAGGAAGTAGGCGTGGTTGTGAAGCGATTTGGCCAATTTTCACAACATATTATTGGGAGGTAAGGAAACTATTACAAACCAAGTTTCATTGAAATCGGTCGAGTAGTTCCTGAGATATAGTTTTTGACCCATAAGTGGGCGACGCCACGCCCATTTTTCATATTTTTAAAAAAATCTGACTGCAGCTTCCATCTGCCATTTCTTATGTGAAATTTAGTGTTTCTGTCGTTTTTCCTTAGTGAGTTAACCCACTTTTAGTAATTTTCAACCTAACTTTTGTATGGGAGGTAGGCGTGGTTATTATCAGATTTCTTTCATTTTTGGACTGTATTAGGAAGTGGCTAAAAAAAACGACTGCAGAAAGTTTGGTTTATATAGCTTTATTGGTTTACGAGATATGTACAAAAAACTTAGTAGGGGGCGGGGCCACACCCACTTCCCCAAAAAAATTACATTTAAATATGCCCCTTCATAGTAAGATCCTTCATACCAAATTTTATTTCCATAGCTTTATTTATGGCTTAGTTATGGCACTTTATGTGTTTTCGGTTTTCGCCATTTTGTGGGCGTGGCAGTGGTCCGATTTTGCTCATTTTCGAAAGCAACCTTCCTATGGTGCCAAGAAATAAGTGTGCCAAGTTTTCAGATATCTTAATTTTTACTCAAGTTACAGCTTGCACAGACGGACGGACGGACGGACGGACGGACAGACAGACATTCGGATTTGAACTCCACTCTTCACCCTGATCACTTTGGTATATATAACCCTATATCTAACTCGTTTAGTTGTGGGTGTTACAAACAACCGTTATGTGAACAAAACTATAATACTCTCTTTAGCAACTTTTGTTGCGAGAGTATAAAAAATCGGAACTAGCGGTCGATATGGATACAAAATAATAAATACCTGTGATACCAAAGAAGATATTACCAAGCTATGTCAAGATACGAATTATATAATTTCTACTTCAACCCGACTTAAGTGTTCTTATTAGCTGTGATATATGTCCATTCACATATTCCAATAAATTAATGTTTAATATTCCCTTTGCTTAAGACAGCATGGTGTCTGGACTAAATTATAAAATTAAAACTATCCAACACTACAAATCTCAAGCCATTTCTTGTATCCCCCTTCAAAGCGCTCAGAAATTTCCTAAAGGTAAGACTAAGTAATAGAAATGACCACATGCCCATACTCTAATTTCGGCCATTGGAGAGTGCGCCGAATAAACGGAGAGTGCGTTTTAAGTAATTGAAAAAATAAGCAAATCCGAACTCGGAGACCGCAAAGGAGGCAGCCTACATTAAATGCAGCAGCTGCAACCGAATGCTGCAAATATGAGTTCTTTCATTTGCGTAATTCTTATGCCGAGAATGAGGCTGTACTTACAGTAGCGTCAACAGCGTTACCGCCGGCACATTTCCCACTTTCCGGTAGCACCAAAGTGTTCGCGTCGGAAAGTGAAGCGAAGAAAGTGTGAAACTGTAATAACTAGTGGAAATTAACTTTGATGATTTGTAGCGCTTCACAGCTATTTCATAGCGAACACACTCGCACACAAAAAATTCCTCCGACAATACGCCAAGTTTTGCTTAATTTCCTGAAATTTGCGGCTGCAGCCGTTTACCGTTGTGCTGTGGCTGCAAATTTTTCTTTCATGCCGTCGTTTCTTTGTGTGGTGGATTCTGGCTCGCATAACCGCCATAGCATTGCTGATGCGCGTTTAAGGGCAAATCTGTGCGCCGGGCGAAGATCTGAGTCGGGAGGGAGTTCACTAACCTTTCGAGAGCATTGAAGCTCAAACTCGTAAAGTACGCGCTAGCTAAGTGCTTGCCGGCGTCATTTCATTCACGGATTTTGCCGTTCCAGTTATTTAACTCCACTTCTTTTCACACGCAATTTGATGAAACACCTGAAAACACATCTGAGTGTGCAAGTGGTTTCTAAATTTGTGAGTGATGGGCACATTAGAATACACTGGAGTTTATTCAGTTGAGCAAAACTAACTCGTTCTTTGGAGAAATGCATTGCGTACTTACTGGAATTAATATCCTGAAGCTTGAAACATAGTCTGGCCATGGCAAATATGCAAAACATTCATCTTGAAGCATATGAAGTGATTTTGTAGCAGTTTTAGTCAAATCTTATATCGGATTTGTAGCGAATATCTAGCATATAACAGCAATAAATATTAGTCTTTAATTGAAGAATGTTAAGTGTATATATGTGTATACGTCTGTACTATTATTGTAATTTTATATTGTATCTTAGCCATAACTCATGTGTCTGCCACATAACCTGTAAAAGTAAACAGTACAGTTATTTTGCTAGACATGCAATCCTTGCACAAATCTGCCTGAACAATGCACTTTATTTGTTTTTGTGGTAGCAACTCAATTAAAAATTACTCATACGCCTCGGTTCACTGCGCACATTGTGTTGAGAGGTTTGCTTATATCCTTTAAGGCAGTTCCTGACAGATTCAAGATAACGGATTCTATGCTTCAGATACACGACAGAAAATTTGCATAGACATGGTTGTTTTCCTGTTGGCCTTCTGGTGTATATATACAATGTTCATATTGTGTGCAAAAATGGAATTTAAATTGACTTCATGCCTTTGCTGACGGTCATACATTTTTGGCTTCCGATTTGCTATAGAGCCAATATGGCGAATATTAGGAAATGTAGGGTATATAAAACTAGGTATTATTTTAGAAAATAAAGTGGATTACATTCAATAGGAGAGAAAGCGTCGTTTTTGGTTCTTACACATGTGCACGTTAAGCAATAATTCCCTCCAAATGGTTGTTACACTGCGTCCAAATATAGATTTGTGTATGCAAAATCTCCTTATAATCATAACAACAAATAAACATAAATATACATACATGAGAGCACATGCTTAAAAAGTTGAATGCAATAACTCCGTTAAACAGCTGGCAATCTGGAGAAAATTGTTGGTGGAAACAGCCTCAGTACAGAACTTTCGCTTTTATTTGTGTGAACAAGTATGTAAATACGCGTAATTTTGAATAAATCACTTTAGAAGGGCGCATATATCCTACTCTAATCTTTCCCTCTCCATCACTCACACTTTATACACATGCGCGTCAGACTTGTGCGTCTGTTTATCATCGCCTCAACTGGCACCACATATACACTCTTATACAAATGTGTGGATTTGTTAAAGAATTTTTCATTTCTCACTTTGGCAGCGTTGAAGCATTTTCACACTCATTCTTCATCGCCAATGTGTAAATAAATAGCGCCAAGCAAATGAATTGCGTCAGCTGTAATGAAAATATGAGTAACTGTGTACGTAAAGCACAAAAAAAGCCAAGACAAAAGCAATAATAATTTTTACCAGGAATCCAGTACTCCTTGTATGGATATAAGTAGGCGCGGAATGTTTTTTAAACGCCATTTCTTATTTTTTAAGGCCCTCGCCTGCCACTTCGTCGCTGCTGTTACTCTTGCTGTATACATATGCCCCTTTGTGTGGCCGTCTTTAGTGTTCTACTGGATCTCTTCTAGGTTGCCGTTGCTTAGAGCCAGAGAAGAGTTTTTTATATTATTTTATAGCGTTCTACTTTGCCTAATGAACAACAAATGGCGACGTAGAGACGCTTAAGTATGTGTCAAAATTACAAATTTCCATTGCATAAAATACAGAAGAGTAAAACGAAATGTTTCCTCAATTTATGATGGAAAAATCTCAATGAAAATAAGTCGCTTAACTGCTAGATTTCTCTTTTATACCGGAAGACGTCCTGGAATGAGATACGAGGACGGTTAATACGGAGCCATTACATTTAATAGTGTTAAGTCTAAGGATGGAATTTAGCAGTGGGACTGTTTAATTTCGTTACTCTGAATATTAAACTAGCAAAATGTTTTGTGCCGACGAGAGATTTGTTCTACTCAGGCGTTTCATATGTTTTTTTGTGGCTGGTTAATCACTGATGATATTGAGTTTGACATATATAATATTAGACAAACAATAGCCGACCACATGTTCGCACTCAATTGAGCAAATTGAGCTTTTCGATAATCCAACAGTTAAACGCAGTTGACAGCCGATAGGAGAACACTCATAAAAGCTTTACGGTTATATTGCTCTACCTGTCATTCCAGCTGGTTTGTTGAAAATGTCATGTTAACTTCAAATCCGGCTAATAGAGGTCAGCCAGGCTGTGTGGCAACAGGGAGGTGAGAACGTGAGTGAAGTGACTTCCACATACATGCATTTTTATGTTTTGTACTAGCTTTTGTTGTTGTAAATGAAGCTATTGTTTTAGTTTATTTACAAAACAAATGTACAGTTGGCTTTATTGCCAGTGAGGCATACGTTCCATATCCACTGTGGCTGCATTGTTTTGGATGTTACCGGAATTTTGGTTTGCACACATGCACACTAGCACTTGTGTGCAATGACAAGCGGTTTGAAAAGTTGAAATTCGCGTTTTCTGTATGTAAACGAATTCATTGGCAGCGTGTCAATTTTGATTAGGTTTTCGCGTTGTGGTTATATGAAAAATGTTTTGTCTTGTTTCCACAGATATTGTTTGTTGTTTTATTGTTTTTGCATTAACGCTATGCGGCGTATGGTACCACGAAGGGAGAGTGGTATTTTCTAGTTCTAACTGTCTAATGTGATTAAAGACATATTTTGAAAAACTATATTTGGATATTATTTATCAGCAATCAATTCTGAAGATTGCCTCATAGTGATCAATTAATGTTGAGAGCACTAGTTTTATCAGAGTCACTAGTGTCTGTGGGCTTTATTACATTCCTTACTTTGATTTTGCGGAAGACAATTAGTTCGACCATAAACGGATTGATACAGAGAGCATGTTGAAAGCTTTCTTCGAAGAGAACAGGATAAATAGTGGTGGATAATATGTTTCCTACCAGAAATTTGGTCAACATATGTAGATAATGCGTGAAAACAATTTGACTTGGACAATGACAACACAATTTAATAGCTACACTAAAGAGAGCGCTCTTCCATATTATATGGCGTACATATTTTGAAGCGGCTTATACACAAATATCGACTGTTTCATTGTCACGTTTATTTTAAGTAGGATCTTTCCTTTTTTGGGTATTTTTCCCTCACTTTTATCCGTTTGTATGCGGATATGTGTGGCGATAACGTATGGTTTCGCTTGTTATATACCATTCGTCTCGGCGCTATTGGCAGTTTTTGTTCACTTTTACATACAGATTTGTCACTAAAGGTAGCCGGCCAGCCGCTGAGGCACATGCTGATAAGATGACGAGGTTTTATCAATTGAAGGGAAAAGCGCATTGACTTGTGAAGCAACCTTTCGCAGTTATGGCCACTATACACGACACACAGGTGATGCTACACCCAGGACGTGTAGAGGAGAGGCGGGAATAATTTTGAACTAGTTGAAAATGTAGTAAGATATGAGTTCAAAAAATAGTAGTAGTATGTAAGCACACACACGCTACACGGCAATCTGGTATTCGATTGCCTACTCATGTCTCTTTCAAAAATCTGTGGTATATTTGCTTGAAGCTCTGAAAAGAAAAGGTTATGCCCGGTTTCACAGTTCGTACTTAGGTTGTGCTCAAATAAAATCTTAGCTAAGCATTGTTGTTGACTGAGCAGTCATTTTCGTTTCACAGTCGATGCTTAGTTTCTATAAAATTCTATTATGATATATGGCAACACAATGAAAAACATTTGTTTACAAATGCCATCGACAAATTGAAATTATTGTTTATAAAAAATAACTTTGCGACGAATAAATTTAGAATCTGGGAAATGGATGGAAACAATAAAAGGACACCGAATTTAACCGCAAGCGAGTGGGGGCACCTATTGCAACTTGCAGGAAAGCATATAACCGTCATTGAATGCAAGAAATTCCAAAAAAATTTTCAGCAAATAATTTTTATTTTATTTTTTTGACAAATAAGTCAATATTCAAAACAAAAATCAGCTGTTACTTAAGCACTGCTTAAGTCTCCCATTTTCAGTACTTAAGCAGAACTTAAGTATGAACTGTAAAACGCAATATTTCTGTTTTATCTTAAGCACAACCTAAGCACTGACTGTGAAACCGGGCATTAGTCACTCAGTTGCTAAACAACGAAAAGGCAGCAATCAAACATCATTGCAAATCACAGAGGTAATGAGATAAACAGACAATCACTAAGTGAAAAGGAAACGAATATTGGGGAAAAGTGAATTTGAACAAAAGTTTCGAAAATAAATAGGAAGCATTGAGGCAAAAGTAAAGCGGATTTAAATGACATTAGGTTTCAATTGCGAAGCGCCCGCCCAAAGCCGATTGCCACAGCAAGCAAATTGCCTAAATCCTACTTAGTCATGAATATACAGGGTGCGTCAAATACGGTGTATTTTGTCAATGGTGTTCGAACTTTGTGCCTTTGTTATATGAGAAGCGAAGAACTAGAGAGTGCGTGAACTGTGGCAGAGTATTTTTGATTTCGGTTAGGTTGTATTTTAAAATTTTATAATTAATTCCAGGTCTGATTGATTCCAAATATTTGATCAGGAAATTTATCGTTTATAAGTCATTTATCGGTAAAAAGGTATTGTAATGTCACATTGGAGTGGCCAGCACCTTTGTATTGTGTATATTGCCGCCTAAGCTGTATGATCATGATAGTCAAATTAGACATTTGTGACATTCCTCCAAGCACAATCCATTTAAAATTCTTAAGACATTAAACATAATGAACAGTCTCCGAATGTGTTGTTTAATAGACCCCAAAGAAGTGTGACATCAATTGAATTTTAAATTGAAATAGCAAATGCTACTCAACACTGCACAGGGCGTTCTTATTTGTTTTTGTGAAGCATGTGTGCGTAATTGTTCCGGCTCAGCTTGTTTTTACTTGTCTACTTTGTATAAGGGCATTATGTGAGTTTTTATGTGGATGTTCGATATCGAATAGCAATAGTGTACACCGTAGAGAGAGATTTTTGGTTTATCCATACCTTCGCCTTACCTTTCAATGATGTGTATTCTTCCCGGTACTCGTGTCTGCTCAGCTTTCACAACTTTTTCGCTTTGAGCGCTCCAAGTGTGTGTCCTCTCGTCACTTAAGTGGTTGTCGTTTATTTTTATAGGCCGCTTTAAGGAAATTGGAAAACTGTTCAAGCGAAAGTGAATGTTCAAATCTACCATTTTTATAATCGATGGTGTCTCACATGTACCTTGTAGTGAAATCAACTAGTTACAAATTACTACACAACTAGAAGGTACCACAAATCGAACTATACACCGGCAACTGGTTTTTTAGGTTGAGTTTAAGGACAAATAGGATGTCGGATTTTCATGAAAAATATGCAGATATTTATCTATCGAATTGAGAAAAATCGCGGAGCTGAAACAGCTCAAATGGGACCAAATGTATGCATGAGAAGCCAGTTTTAGGCTAGGGCTTCCAAGAAACTACACCACATTGAGATGATCAGAAATGTAACACTTTGTATTTTTTTTATTTTGTTCTCTGTTAAAACCTTCTTGTTTTATTTACTTTCCACGCTTTTTTGGGAAATTTTGCCATGCGTTCGACTGCCTTAAATGCACCACACTGCTTCACAAATTTTCACAATGGAGCTGGCAAAGAACTGCGTTGCCAGTTTGCTGAGCTAAAAAGGCGAAAAATCCACCACGAGATATATGAAACCACCAGAAGAAGGGAACTATGCTGATTTTGCTGCATTGTATATAGTGTATGTGCAAGTGAATGTATGTGTATGCCTTGGTACATGGATACGCCAAAGTTGCAGCAAATTAATTGACGGCATCAACTTTTGCAACAAAAAATGCCCAAAAATAAGGGAAAACAAAATGCTCTAAAATAATTACAAGCATGTTGTTGCCACAAGCATCGACCGCTTAGCATGGCGTGTGCCAGTTGCCAACCTCTACCGGGCAAACTCACACATAGTCTAATGATGGGCACAGCTTAAGCAAAAACAACGGCCGCACTGATGCGCACACATTAACAATGCGTTCAATTTAGTTAATTAGACCAAAAGTTTGGCGCTTCCAGTTACGCACAGCCAGTAACCGAACTCTTTTAGTTGCTATATATGGTTGTTGGTGCAGAGCATTTTCAAATGTTTCACCAGCAGGCGATTCAACGGTTCATCCAATGCTTGCTCCTAATGGAAGACCGAGAAAGCTTTAAACCCGCTTCACCTGTATTAGGTCTCTATAAATGTGGTGTTTAAAGATATCTGTACTAAAGATCGAATTTCTTAAAAGGTCCTTATTTTTTGCTGCTGTTTGGGAAAAACTTAAGTAATTAATCCAAGAATTAAAAGAGAAATACTCCAGAAGTAGCATTTCAATCAATATCGGTCGGTTTCTGTTTCGTATCATCGTCGATATGTGTACTGTTATTGGAAGAGATAACAGAATTGTGATTCCTACCAAATCCCCTTTTGAATCAGAATTTAGTATTGTCGCATTTAATAAACGCAAAGTACCCTCAACCAAATCTTTGGGCAGCCAAGTGTTGATGTTCACATTTGCTTATTTAGATGAGCTTGCTTAACATACACCCATTACAACGGTGCCTTTTTGCATCTTTTTGTTCTGTCATATGAAACATAGGCTGTCAACTCATTTATGAATGTCTTTTGTAGAAATTGAAAGCACCCGGCTGCTGCCTTCCTGTGCGACAGCTTTTCGTAAGGAATGTCATCATCCACATAGATGTAGGCCAGACCTCAGCACACTTGCCTGTGGTTTAAAAGCACAGTCATAAGTAGATTACTTAATGAAACCCATTTAAGAGTCTGCTTGATCGGCTTGGCGGTGGCAGCCGGAGAAAATTAGCATGAATGTTACATGTTTTTAATTCACGAAAGAAAACAGTGATGGCACAAAGAAGGGCATTAGCATTTTAAGGTGAAAACAAGACAACTCCGAAACGACAACACTCGCCGCATCTCGAAAGACACAAGTCAACTTACTGGCAGGCTTAGCTACCGCATCAGAGCAGGATGATCACGGCAATGTGCTCATTAATTTATACACTTATGTAATGACAGCTAACTGTAGCACCACTCTCGCATTAATGAAAGCACATTTGTGGGAATTTTTTACAGAATTGACGGCCAAGACATGCGCTAATTAATGTTGTTGGTGCTCTCACCTACCAAAACAATTCAGAGCTGGTTCGAGTGGCTTGTCGACAAGAATCTTTAATGTTAATAGAGTAACATGTTATAGAGCACAGTGGGACAAACATTTATATTAATCAAGTAGATAGTAGTACACAGATTGCGCCCAATTTTAGAATTTCGAGTTGCTCGGCTGTCTTCTAATCACCGCTTTGGGAACTTGCTTCTCTTTTATTTGAAAGCATTCATCTAAAATCATTTCCATCCAGAAGCAAAACTTTACTTACTACCTCAGTGACAAGTGAAACTCTAAACAGAATCTCGATGTTGTTTCAAGTGTTGTGTACGCGAGAGATTAACTCAAAATTTCGTAACTTTTTCAAATATGTCCCGTTAGCAATGTATTATTTAGAAAATTTTTCAATTGTTTTAATGTTTACATCGCAAAAAACTTTCAGGCCACCGTCCATTAAATATGCGAGGGCAGCAAAAGTAGAAACGAACAAATTTGGATATCGTTTTTGCAGAAAGTTTCGTCACATGTGCTCCATCCATGCCACGCATTTGCATTTACACAAGTGTGTGTGTGAAGATGCATAGTTGCTTTCAATCGGTCTTTCTGCAGCTAGGCCACAAACATTTAAAGCTTTTAAGCAACTTCTTACCACACACTTCTTGAAACGAATGCAGGCACAACTTTTATTTTCGCTGGTCGTGTGGCTGCCAAACTCACTAATTGCAATTTCACTCGAACTCTCATGCCAATCATAGAGAGAAGATCCAGTAAAAAACATAAACATAAAAAACAAACTCAGTAGATATGGTCAGCCGATCTGGTCCTTACACTTTTGGTCATTTAAAATTTTAAATATATATTTTTTTTTAATTCTTGAGTCAGCGCTCAAACACTGTAGTGTGATCCAAGTTGAGCGGTAGCGTTCGTGTGCGGGTACAGCGCAGCATTAATGTTGTCTGCCACAGCGGCCTACCAACAATTTGTGGCTTGATAATGATGGCTTGCGAAAACCAGCCGTCATTGTGCATACAACAGCAACAACTACCTCTGGTGCACTCAATTCCAGAATTTGTTGTTCGGTATGTGCCACACGTTGCAGATATTTTCGCCATCGTCAATGCGCTGACAATGCAAATGTGCATCCTGCATTCTGTGTTCCCCACTCAGAGTGCACTGAGTCCACAACTGGAGGCGCACGATTGCTGAGCATTAATTGCCGAATGTTCGGTTAAAATCACGAATTACGTAATCGCCAAGCAAAATGCAGCCATACATGTGAGTACGTGGAAACCGCATTTGCTTTCCAACGAACGTTGGACACTTAGAGATGAGTGCTGATGAAGGAGGATCTTACAAAGGGGCAAATAGAACTGGAATGCAATGAGCGACATCACTTATATGCTTAATGCCACACGATGCTTTGACCGATATTGCTACTGCGCCGATATCATTAAGACTCGTTTTTGAATTGAAATGATTTCCAACGCTCCCACATACTAATTTACACTAAGCTGAATAATAGTGAATGTAATTAGCTGGTATCGGCTCCTGGAAAACATAGAGTAATTACTCACCAAGGTGCATTACAAAATGCGAAAATTGCTACGAGTCTAAGAGGCTCAGTTTATTAAGTTCCAGATTGATCACTCTTTAAGGGAACCCTGATTGCTAATTTAATTTTTATTCTCTGTCATTGTGTTGCCAGGCGTCATATTTAGCTTGCTTACTTTCAAAGTTAGATTTTGGCGGGATACTTCCACACCTTGGAACCTGTGCGACATTCCTTCCCTCGAGTATTCGATGTATCTGATGTCATTATTCAAAGTGAAAATTTCGAAAGCTTAATGAGTCAAATGCCACACACTCTCTCTGTAATGTGGAATATAACTAATTTTACATGCTGCACTAACTTTACCAAATGCAACTCAAGTAAGATGGCCAATTACGCGTAAGAAAAATTAATTAACGCGACCAAAGCGAAGTAGAAGTGTGAATTGAGCAAGCTGTCGTGCCGTACTCGCAACTTTAAACTAACTGTAATAGCAATGATAGAATTTTATATCAGCCTGCATTACTTCACATTTGCGGTAATTTTTACAGCTTCACTTCTGATAATTTCCGATGACTTAGCGCAACGCTCCAATGCATTCGAAAGTTTTAGACGATGCGCTGTAATTGCATTGAACGATTGGTGGAAACGGAGGAGCAACAAAATCCAAACGCAAATCCATTCCGTAATACTCGTAAAATAAAATGTGACAAAGTTTTGCAACTACACGAGGCAGCGAATGAGCAGTTACTGCAATCACCTCTTAATATGGTGCCGAAGAGTGCAAACGAAAGGAGAAGAAATATTGCGAAGTGCAAGGAACACGGAAAATACGAATATAGATTTACCAGAAAGTAAGTAATCGCAAGAAACCAAATGTGTTTGAAAATATTGACATTTTCGTATTTTCACGCTCACTTCATTCGATTGCGCAACTTTCTTTAAGAAAAAAACCGCGCAATTGCACTTCTAAATTTACACTGTGTAGGAAGATTCTCTAATTTTTCCCACGGTCATGTCCAGAGCTACATATATCAAGGTTGGCCTCATTTCATACTACATAGGGAATGTTGAGACGGTTATTCCATGGGAGACTAAAATTCAGGGAAGGTTTTGGTTTTGTCAAATTTAATTTTAAAATTATCGTTGGAAAAGTAAGTTTACCATATCTATCCAGCTCAGAATGCGCATTAAGCAATTTAATGTACTTAGCAGTTCAAAAAAGAGAGTCAGAAGAATAGTTTGGCTTGCAGGACCTACGGATGTAGGCGTTTCCGCCACTTTGCCTAAACTTTTACATTTCAACAAGTGCAGCTAGAATCCTTGACACAAAGTTGCCCGCGTGCATAAGAAAAACCTGCTGGAAATTTTTTGCACACACTTCTCCACATAATTTCGCAGCATTTCTAGTAATTTTTTCATGTTCTCATTACCATATGCCTCTATTGCCTTATCGACACTGTTCATGAGTTTCATATGGCAATTGTCCTAGATAAATTTGAGAATTATAGCTTCCACAAAACACAGGATGAGACATGCATTTCGGTATATTTGCCAACGCGAAGTAAAGCTGTACATACATATATGTTACATATACTTCAACTACTGTACTCTATTTAGTTTTGCCGCGATTGCTGCAGTGGCTCTTTTGGTGATTCATTCAATTACTTGCTCGAGAAGTATGGCAACAGATTGTGTGCATTCGCATAAGTTTTTCCTTCCTTGAAAGTTTTAGGCATAAGAAGGGCAGCAAGAAGCGGAATCTAGCGAGAAAGTGAAGGATTCGAATTTCAATTAGAATAAAGCTTTGCGGTATATTGTATAAATAATGTTCATCTAAGATGACAACAAGTCAGGCAGTCATGACACCTTCTTTGCTGGTACTTTTATTTTGAATCCTATCTTCATATAACTCAACACTCATATTCTCAAACCAAGAGAGACCACAAATATATGGAAATCTTTGTTTAAAATCACTGATTTATTCACAGAATAAAGATAGATATTTGCAAATTGTCAAAATTGATTACTCAGCATCACTCATTGTTCTTACAAAAAAAAAGTGTAATTCCGGCATTAATTGTATTATTTTATGTAAATTAGAAGCCATTCGCTGAAAGAGGGCAGGGGATCAAAACGGATTGAATAAATTTTGAGAGATTCTACTGCAGGACTTCACGTAGCTTCCAGAGCTCAATGCGTGTTGTAAACTAGAAGTGCTTATTTGTTAATTCCCAACTGAAGTACGCAGTGTGCTTTGAACAATTCACAAACTATCTAAAGTGCTTACGCTAATACTGATAAGAGACATAAACTGTTGTCATTGTCTTTATCGAGTTGAAGATTAACTTGAACTTTGCTAGTCGCTGATACGAATACAGTGAAATGCACTATTTCAGCATCTGGTAAGCCGATTTATGTTTTGTTCAAGCTATTATACATTAGAATTTTACTCTAAAATCTTCCGTTATTTTCATGATTGGTACGCTGCATCGCATTGTTTTCACAAATCTTTTTAATATTCTACGAATATTTTGTAAGTATAATTTCACAAGTGAGGAAGCGTTGATGAAGAAAATAAAAAATATAAAAAAAGTTAACTAAATATGAGGATGAATCCAAATGCCCCTATGTAAAGATGCTTTACAAATCTCAATTAGCCTTTTCCTAAGCTGATAAAGTGTCCTGGTCAAAGCTCACGTTTCAACAGCAACAAAATATGAGCAAAACATGTGGAATAAAAACAAACAAAATAGTGTGTCGTTGTATTTTTTGTAGGATAAAGTGTCTTACTTTCTCAATATTTCGGCAACAGAATAACAACACAATTGTAGAGAAAGAAGCAGCTGCAGCTGAAACAGTTTTAGAATGTGTACAATCAATAGAGACATGAAGAAGACTTGAAGATTTACAGTTGCAAAAAACTATGGCACAGACAAAAAAACTTCATAAGCGTTTAAACTGTCTGGCATATATAAATGCACCCACCATGTCGGCCAAGGTAGAGATGCTAAGCCAAATAGGGAGGGGGACAGATGAAATACTAGCTAAAGCGATATGAGCCGACTTAGCAGATTGGCCGACTAATTCAATTGGAATGACAACTCCGAAGGCAGACATGAAGGATACATTAAACTCCTGAAGACTTTTGTAATAGTTACGGTAGATAAAGGAGTGTGAAGCTTGAAAATAGAAAAAAAGTGCTCAGTTCAGTTAGTGCAGTCCCGAATGACTATTATTCAAGAAAATAATGAGAAATGATAAGTTCTGAAATATTTTTTGTTTCAGTTTTCATAATTAACTAAATCTATATTACTATTAATACTTAATTACTCCACGTGAAGCACAAACGAAATATTAAAACAGAAACAAACATTTAGAGTTCAATAAAATGGTCTCGTCACGACGAATTAATCAATTTATAATATCTGAACGAAATGATTTAATTATGAAAATGTATGCAGCAAAAGTCGTTTGCTGGGTGAAGTTCTGGACGGAATTGCAAATTACTTCAGGGTACGAGCCATTTAATTTTGCATTAATAAAATTTCTGTAATATTTATATATACGTAGGCCTACAAGCCTCTATATATTTATTTATATATTTACGCATTTATATTTGCATATATCATTTCACATTAGCGTGTGACAATTTTCTCGATTTTAATAAAAAAAAAATTAACTAATTTTGTTAAGTCTCATTTTTACCACAAAAACATCTCAGCACCGCGTACTGACAAAACTGATGTCCGAAGATAAAAAAGATTAAACAGTTTTTCATTCTGAAGTCACTGAGGAAGATTGCAGACCACATCAAAAAGTGCCACCGTACATATAGCGCTGGCAATATTTACCATAGTCCAATACTACATTTGAAACTGCAGAGTTCTCTTTAAAAAAAGGTAGGTTTGTCTGTTTGAAAAATCGCAGAAATCCACCTTAAAAATGAACACTCTAATCTATACTAATATTATAAAGCTGAAGAGTTTGTTTGTTTGTTTGTTTGAACGCGCTAATCTCCGAAACTACTGGTTCGAATTGAATAATTCTTTTTGTGTTGGATAGTCCATTTAACGAGGAAGGCTATAGGCTATATAGCATCACGACCAATAGGAGCGAAGAAACAGTGGTAAATGTGTAAAAAACGGGATTTTGGCAACAATTCGATCTCAAAATGGCATTACGTTGGCTCTCGCATCTACTGGAATTGCAGCAACGCTACTTGAAGTTGGAAGAACGGCACATACGACACTGTAGCTTCAGTTAAACATGCAAATCTATGAAACATATATGAGATGAGCGCAATTTTCTAGAAGCACTTGACAGAACAATGAAAGATCTGTGGAATAATAATCGTCGCTTTGGTGGCGTAATGACTGTTATTGACAAACACATTCTGTTATTTCGAAATCAACAGCGGCGGAGGAATTGAACGCATGTCTCAAGTCATCGTACTTGTGGCGGCATGCGAAAACCATATGATTGACCATGAATATGCGTGTGTTCCTGCAACAGGATAGCACCGCAGAAGATCTGCAAAGAACTGGGCAAATTCCGGTTAATACTTCTAATGGTTTGATATCAATCCGAACATTAGCCAAATTTATCGTAACTACGATTGGTTGAGTGCACGCAGATTTTTAACTGTCAAAAATACCGATGTCGATGACTTAATCTATACGACTTAAAGTCAACTTCCGGGATATTTGTGTTCATACACATCGATTGATCATGTTGAAAATGAAGACGAAGCTGTGAATTATCAGTGAAATTTCTAAATTCTTTGTCATTATAATGCTTTGTCATTTATTATGCTTCGCAATCTTCAAGCAGCTATCGAATAATGTAATAGTTGCAAGAATTTTTTAAAGGGACTTACAAGGGGGCAGAATGCTTGATTCCACGAATTTCTTTGAGTTCCAACGATTTGCCATTTCAGTTCAAACGTATTCAGTTTCCAATGAGACTTGCATTTGGGATGACAATCAACAGGTCTCAAAGACAGTCGCTGGAGGTGTGTGGCATAAATTTCATTCACGAGTTGAAAAATCATCTTCTCTGTACATTTACGCACCGGAACAGAAAACAAAAAATGTAGTTTATTAAGCTGCGTTACATTGAAAAAAAAAAATTTAGAAAAATCGCAAATAAATGTTTTCCAACACTAAACAAATTCAACTTTGTTTTCAAAACAAATAATTTTACGCAGTGCAACGACTGCGGAGTCAGCTAGTATACAATATAAGGAACGAGTGCTTTCGAAACAAATAAGTTTCGGTTGGCATTCTCATTCATGATGAATGTTACGCAGATATGTTGAACTGGCGTGTGTAATTACACGCATGTAATGCATAAACAATTCTTTATAATTTAATGTCGGCAATAAAAAGAGACAAATTAATTAATTGAGCAGTCGCGGCTTACTGAAGTACGGCAACAACCACAGACCTCAACACACGTACGAAGTGGACAATTCAATAAAATCATAAATAGCCGCCTTCCCACAGCTGGCGACACTCTCAACATTTCACCTCCTGCATATATCTGTGCATATTGCAGCGGGGGGTTAAAGTAATGCTGTAACCATCGCAGAAGTGTCGAGAAACTTCCCGCGGTTAATTGTCCAGTAATTGCAAATACCTGCGCAACATGGATATGCGGCATGGCGCGATTATTAAACAATTGGGGCTCTTATCACCATTTGACGTTGCAATTAGCATTGATGCACCAGCAACAGCGGCGATTGAATTATGCCATGCCGGATTCACACATTCAGCTAAACAACGGTATAAATTTAATTGAACACCTATGCGCTTCAATTCATAAATTATTCAGCCTAGAGTGTGCCATGTAACTGTATAACTCTTCTGATATCCTTTCATTCACCTGAAAATTATTGGGTCAAAATCTTTCAAAGCGGGGATATTTAGTATTTATGTTTGATTTGATTTGGTACGTTATAGCAATAGTTGTGCTGTAACAGTTGCTGAGGTTGAAATGTTGCTCGTTCTGCGGGCATGCGCTTAATATTAGCGCTTGATGTCGACGACGCATTCACACATTTGAACGCACATATATGCTCTGGGTTCCCCAAAGTTCCCCTGCAGCCACCACCGCGCACAGCCACATGTGCGCATGCCATTGAAGGCGACTTAACTCATAATAAAATGTGCAAACTAACGCAGTGACAGGCCGCAAATATTAGCTTTAGCTTTTCGCGATCATTATTGTTATTATTTTGTGAAAGCTTAATATGATTTTGTTGTTGGCGGATGATTTAGCGCAATGAATTTGCATTTCGGTTGCGCAAAAATCGAGCGCCCAGCTGTGCGCTTTAGAGATTAAGCTGATGAATTTGCTGTGAAAATGTTAGGGACACAACGGCGGTTCGTGGCTTGTCATGCAATAATTCTTTCACTTCGAAGCTTTGAATGTATTTGATTTATACTTTTTGCGCATACTTTATTTATGTATGTGGAAACTAAAAGAAACGAAATTGTGCTGGTGTTGCTGACATATTTATGACCACATTTTCAGATTTTATCAGCTTAGGACATGTAAATCAGCTAAATATGATGGAAACAACATTTAGTCTTATATTTAAAATAAAGAAACAAATGTTTATGAATATAGCGGTAAATGCCAGCAATAATTATGCAATAAATATTCACACCTACAAATACACCCAAAAGCCATCTGTTGGACCAAAGAATAATGTAATCAACTCATCTCTTTATTACAATACTCATTAAAAGAACATCATTAGGCGCCTTTATTGCTGGCAAATAGACACGAAAATTAAAAGTCATTAACATTTTACGACAGATATTTAAGTGCCCAAAAAAATCCTATCAAAAACAAAAGGTACGACGGTAAAGCCGGGTCTGCCGAAAGGTTGAATAAAAAAGACAGCAGAAGGAAAAAAACCTGGCCACTGCTGAATTAAATGATTTGTGTAAGGGAAGTGGTAGAAAATAAAAAAGGAGAACAGAGCAGGTATTACGAGAAATATTAAATATTAAAATTAAATTGGATATTCGGTAGCAGTCGATGCGCTGCGACGTGGAAATTATACACAAGCGGAATATGTAAATTAAATCCGTTATCCGGCGCGAAAATCTCATTAACAAAAGGTGCAGATAAGTGAGAAAAATACCGTTTACAGTATGTACAATGCAATAACCTCAGGGCCATTGAAATCGGAAAAATTGTGATGTGAGTTTTACTTCTTTTTGAGAGATGACTACTATACAGTCTTTTTCGTGAGAATTGCAAAGTGCAGATCATTTAAGGGCTTGTTCACAGAAAACAACAGTTATTTATCCATGGAATTTTATCGTCATTTATTTATCATTATGCAATGCTCACAAACATGTTTTGCTTGCTGTACGGCGCTTTTTATGGAAAACTATTTATCGAAGCCAATCCATTTTTATAATTTCCCAGTTTTCTACAATAATATTGCGCTTTAAAAGGCCCTCAAACTACAGGCGGTCATATTTTAACTCATGCTTGGCTAATTCATGGCGCATGCGACCAATAACCTTTTATTACATAACATCCACTATTGGTCATCTACGTTAGTTGAACCGGCGTCATGCTGTGTGCTCTCATCCGCAAATATGCGCACACACCGGACGACACATAAATATAGGCATCTGAGTACATTAATTCGCCGGAGTACGAAGTGGCTTTGCTGTCCACCATAAACAAGTAGTTGTGGTGAATAAGTGGACGTGGAATTTAACAAGCCCACGCTCCATTTGGGCTCAACTCGGTAATACCCATACTTATGCACGCCAATTTATGGCTAGATAGTAGCTACTTACGAGGGTTTGGTCAATAAATATCTGTCCCTTCTTAAGAAAGCCCCAGCTCTAAGAAGCGTAAATAGTAGTTATCTCTGCCCGATAGGATATGTGACAAGAAAATCAGCAGGGAAATATTTTCGAATTGGTTGTCCGAAGTGACATTTGAAGAATAGTACGAGTATTGGCTGCTCACCGAGGGTGTTACAACGCAGATCTAAAGTGTAGGCGAAAGTGTTGTTTCGAAAGTGTTCAGTGCACAGCAGTGGATTCACAGCAACTCAATTATGTGTGTTGTGTGGTACACGGCGTATACTTAAGCTATTTTGCTCAGTTTCAGCATGGGGCATTGTGGTAAGGTCACTAGCAAGCAATGCTTTCTGATATAATATGTACTGTCGTTTTTATCGTACCCACAAATTCATACAGAAAACCAAACTGCAACGACCCAGAAGACGTAGGCGAATGAAGTGGTGGGATAATAATAAGTATTACAAGCTCTTGCTCTGGTCATAGTTACAATTTGTGGACTATCTAACTCTTACTAAAGTTTTTAATTACTATTTGAAAGTACCTGCGCGAAATTTATTGAAAGAAGAAATGGTTGAGGAATAATTGAAACGGACCTTCCGCTAGAGCTCGTTAAATAATATATATATATATTTTTTTTAATAATCAAGACTTCATATCATGAGATATCATATTAACAAATTTAATTTAAATTTAAGGAGGAATACATCTTTTTTGCATTGCTCCATTCGTTCTCAATTTTCGATATTTTTTATTTTTATAGTCACAGATATTGAGTACTTATTTATATTATTTATTGACGGATAAAATGATTGCGCTCTGCACTTGCTCCTGCAAATTGCTCTATTGGATGATGTGTAATTATACGAATGTCGATAAAGGAGGAAATGGAGTAAAGTACCAGCTGGACGTATATGAAAGGAAAGCCATTGATGTCCGCGAAATTGTGAAAATTTACTTGAATTGCATTTTGCGCTTCAGCTTAATTGAGAGTAAAAGGGCAAATTAGAAAAGTTTTTAGCCATTAACGAAGTGCTGAAAATATGCAGGAGTCCCTAAAAGAAAGATGACAGACAAGTGAGCTAAAAGGACGTACTCATACTGAGCGGAAGTTATTACCGAAAAAGCTGCTAACTATAAGTATGAGAGCACTATGGGTTTGCTATTTAGAGCTAGTAGCTTATTCAAACATTAGAGAGGCACTGCTAAATTAACTTATGAAGTCCAAATGAATTCTTATGGAAGTACGTCGATTATCTAAGAGCTAACAAATCTCATGCACTGGTGCTACACAGCAATAGTGAGACCAATTCTGCTCTACGGGATTCTGGTATGGTGGACGGGTACCAGAAAATCTACGTATCGGAAGCCGATGGAAAAAGTTCAGCGGCTTGCAGCGCTATGTATAACGGGGGCCCTAAGAACCACCCCAACGGCTGCTCTAGAACGAATATTAAACCTGTCACCTATAGATCTCTTTGCCGAAAGCTGCGCGGCGAAATCGGCTGGTCGACTGATGGCAATAGGTGAATTCACATACAGATCCTTCGGACACTGCTCGGTTGATAAGAGCGGTCTGACAGGTATCGATTATCTGGTCCCATTCTACAACTGTGAAAGAGGTTTCATGGTAAACATGGCGCCATGGATGGTTGGCGCAAGGGCACCGTAACTACACACAACACCTTAAATATCTATACGGATGGCTCTAAAATGGATGAGGGAGTAGGTGCAGGAATATACTGTCCGGAATTAGGCATAAGACGACCGTTCAAACTGCCAAACCACTGCAGTATATTTCAACCAGAGGTTTTTGCTATTGAGAAGGCAGCAGAGCTAGCCTCCAGCGCACAAGGCCAATACTCTAAAATTAACATCTACGTAGACAGCCAAGCGGCAATCAAGGCAGTAACCTCGTGTCGAATATCGGCCAAAAGTGTCCTGAGCAGCAGGGCAGCAGTGGTGAGGGTCGCTAGAAATATGAGGCTACACTTCTACTGGGTGCCAGGCCATAAAGGCATCGAGGGCAACGAAATCGTAGACGGGATTGCCAAGAGTGGTGTACAGCTGTCACCCGGAAACATGATCAACATCGCTAAACCCATGCACATTCTATACGATGACATAGACAGG
This sequence comes from Zeugodacus tau, assembly GCA_031772095.1. Lineage (NCBI taxonomy): Eukaryota > Metazoa > Arthropoda > Insecta > Diptera > Tephritidae > Zeugodacus > Zeugodacus tau. The sequence continues at coordinate 9,064,027 of CM062649.1, read as the reverse complement.
TGCATGGCAAGAAGAATCATATTTCGCTGGAAGGATCTACCGGGGTGTAAAACTGCAAAGGTCATGTGCAAAGCGGTAGATCAAAAATATACAAGGTTCCTACTGGAGCTCGATAGAAAGGGCTATAGGACCATGGTTGGCATTCTTACCGGTCACAGCCTTGTAGCCTATACAATGGGGCTGTCAGATCGGGAGGAATGCAGAAAATGTCAAGAGCTGGGCACCAAGGAAACAGTGGAGCATCTCTTGTGCGTTTGTCCTGCGTTAGCGAGACAGCGCTTTGGGTACTTAGGGGCCCCACAGTACGATAAGTTAGAGGAGATATCGTCAGTGAAGCCTCATAAACTATTAAAATTCACGACAGGCGCAGGCATCCCGAACGATGACTACTACTCAGGGAACACGTAAAGGCACTCCATTCTGGTATCGCAAAGGATCATAACTGGTCTATGCGTGGCCTGCAGGCCTACCAGACTAACCTAACCTAACCTAACCTAACCTAACCTAACAAATGATTTGAGTGTAGTGATCTGAAGTTTAATTCAAAAATAAGACTTGGAACTGAGTTGAAACTTTTACTTTAAATTAAATAGTAATCGTTATTTAAATAAATGTCACAGTTTTGGGAACAATGAATAGAGTGATGAATGCGAATTAGGTTCCTCCACGCCCATGCGACATCAATAAACGGCAACCAATTGTAAACATTCAACATGCCACCGCTATAGCTTGTGAACAGTAGCGCGTTAACCCATCACAGGCGATAAACTATGCATATAACGGTGTGGTTAAGTGAATGCATTTAGAAAAAAACAGTATTCAAGAAGGCTTAAATGAAACTACAAAGCGCATACCCAGTGGTGCACCAAGCATTCAGCTTAACTGAAGATTGAAGGTTAAACTAGAATATGTAGAGCCGCATGGATGTGTACTGTTTTTGCAGGATATTCAAGCATAATGGACCGCATTATGGAAATAAAACAATGTGCTAGTGTTTCACCATTTGTTCTTGTATTGTTTGAATATTGTAGACCTCAATTCGGTCTCTGTAATGGACATATTTATTAAATACGGACCTCTATATAAGTACATTTGAATTTGTGTGTATATGTAGTTTATTGGCATTAAATATAATGGAAATGTGTGGCATTTTAGAAAACACTTTGCAATAGAAGTGAAAAAAAAAAAATTGTGTTCAATCAGTTTGCGCATATTCAACACGCTTTGCAGGCTTTAAATCAGCCAATGCTCTTGGTGGGCAGCATCAACAGTTGTACTCAAAGGGCCATCGACCGCGAATGTTTTTCCAAGCTATTACTTTGCTTTCATAACAAACGCAAATAAAATGCATCATGTATATCCTCGCTGGTATCTATGTCTCCATATACGCGTGTTTGTTGTTAGACAATTAGAAAAGCTTATTGCCATGCACTGATAATCCAAACACTTTACTTTCATGCAGATACATATACATATATGATTGTGGCATAGAGCTTTTCTATGTAATTGTGTAAATATTTACGCACGTATGTACATTATATGTAGACGCACAGACGTCCACGCCGACAATTGTCTGCAGCAGTTTTTAGTGCAATCGCTTTATTTACGCAACACTCGAGTGCGGTGCACCGCATTAAACATTTAAATCGGCAACAATCACACCGACCACACAGCCCTCTGCCGCATCGCATTAATGCACACCAAGTGGCAAATACTCCAGCTAAGAGCTTTGGATATGGCTCCGGTTTTGACTTTAATACTTACTGGTCCGCCTTTACTGTAATATATTTGCCTCTATATGGGCTCATGTGTGTGGACATGTCGCTGCATCGGCTTTTCTTTGTTTGCTTCGCTTTGACGCAGTTGCTTTATCTAGCTTTTCCCTTTCTCGTTTTAGCTGCATTGGCTCAAACTGCAATCTAGCTAAGAGCAATCAGCAATCGGTCTCTTTGATCCTTTGTTGACGATGTGGTGCACGAGAGCACTTGATTTTCTTTCCATTTCTCATTAATATAGAGACTGCGAGAGCATTAACATAATTATTTCATGCAAGAAAGATTGTCAGCAGTAGTAGTAGCTTGTCATGTACTCATTATCGGGAATGCTCAAAACTAACATTACCGTGGGGCTACTCCACTTCGTATATTTTCCTCTGAATCTGTAAAAATCTTGTGCAAACGGTTTCAGAAAATTAATCAAAACAAATACTACAAGATATCGGCCTATAGCACAGTCTTTACTATTATATTTGAGCGCTGTTTATGTTAGTTAATCTATCTTAACCCTAGAATGGTAAACATATTTTTTTTGCTCTTTAATGGTAATCTTCGCCTGTGAGGCGACTTTTATAAAAAACCCACATTTTACCCTTAACAAAATAAAAATGTATTAAAACAAAAACAAAAACGTATATATTACATGCTTGGTAATAAAAATAAACAAAAAACAAGTAAGGAAGGGCTAAGTTCGGGTGTAACCGAACATTTTATACTCTCGCAATTTATTTATTTAACTATATTTATATTATATAATACACAATTTTACCCATATATTCGTCATATATATTGTATGAAGTCCATTGAAAGTTGGAAACCATAATATTAGGTTAGAAGCACCGAGGTCCTCGTGTTCGATATATGGGGCCTTAAAAACCTCTGGTCCGATTTTGGCGATTTTGATGGGGTTGCCACACTATAAACGTAGTATTTGTGCAAAGTTCTGCACCGATATCTTCACTAGTGCTTACTTTATATATTGTAAAGTAAACGATTCAGATTGTCTTCAAAGTTCTGGTATATAGGAAGTAGGCGTGGTTGTGAAGCGATTTGGCCAATTTTCACAACATATCATTGGGATGTAAGGGAACTATTACAAACCAAGTTTCATTGAAATCGGTCGAGTAGTTCCTGAGATATGGTTTTTGACCAATAAGTGGGCGACGCCACCCCCATTTTCCATTTTGTAAAAAAATCTGAATGCAGCTTTCATCTGCCATTTCTTATGTGAAATTTAGTGTTTCTGACGTTTTTCGTTAGTGAGTTAACCCACTTTTAGTAATTTTCTACAACTCCACTTTTGTATGGGAGGTGGGCGTGGTTACTCTTGATCCGATTTTTTTTCATTTTTGGACTGTATTAGGAAGTGGCTAAAAAAACGACTGCAGAAAGTTTGGTTTATATAGCTTTATTGGTTTGCGAGATATGTACAAAAAACTTAGTAGGGGGCGGGGCCACGCCCACTTCCCCAAAAAAATTACATCCAAATATGCCCCTTCATAGTACGATCCTTCATACCAAATTTTATTTCCATAGCTTTATTTATGGCTTAGTTATGGCACTTTATGTGTTTTCGGTTTTCGCCATTTTGTGGGCGTGGCAGTGAATGGTCCGATTTTGCTCATTTTCGAAAGCAACCTTCCTATGGTGCCAAGGAATAAGTGTGCCAAGTTTCATCAAGATATCTTAATTTTTACTCAAGTTACAGCTTGCACAGACGGACGGACGGACGGACGGACGGACAGACAGACATTCGGATTTGAACTCCACTCTTCATCCTGATCACTTTGGTATATATAACCCTATATCTAACTCGTTTAGTTTTGGGTGTTACAAACAACCGTTATGTGAACAAAACTATAATACTCTCTTTAGCAACATTTGTTGCGAGAGTATAACAATTCATTTTTTAAATATCTTAAATATATTATTGGCAACATTTATAGATCACATATTTTATCAGAAGTATGAATAGATCTTTTACAAAAAAAATATAAACAAGTAAGGAAGGGCTAAGTTCGGGTGTAACCGAACATTTTATACTCTCGCAATTTATTTATTTAACTTTATTTATATTATATAATACACAATTTGACCCACATATTCGTCATATATGTTGTATAAAGTCCATTGAAAGTTGTAAACCATAATATTAGATTAGAAGCACCGAGGTCCTCGTGTTCGATATATGGGGCCTTGAAAACCTATGGTCCGATTTTGGCGATTTTTAGAATGGGGCTGCCACACTATAAACATAGTATTTGTGCAAAGTTCTGCACCGATATCTTCACCAGTGCTTACTTTTTATATTGTAAAGTAAACGATCCAGATCGTCTTCAAAGTTCTGGTATATAGGAAGTAGGCGTGGTTGTGAAGCGATTTGGCCAATTTTCGCAACATATCATTGGGATGTCAGGAAACTATTACAAACCAAGTTTCATTGAAATCGGTCGAGTAGTTCCTGAGATATGGTTTTTGACCTATAAGTGGGCGACGCCACGCCCATTTTCCATTTTGTAAAAAAATCTGAGTGCAGCTTTCATCTGCCATTTCTTATGTGAAATTTAGTGTTTCTTACGTTTTTCGTTAATGAATTAACGCACTTTTAGTAATTTTCAACCTAACTTTTGTATGGGAGGTGGGCGTGGTTATGATCCGATTTCTTTCATTTTTGGACTGTATTAGGAAGCGGCATTAAAAAAAAACGACTGAAGACAGTTTGGTTTATATAGCTTTATTGGTTTGCGAGATATGTACAAAAAACTTAGTAGGGGGCGGGGCCACGCCCACTTCCCCAAAAAAATTACATCCAAATATGCCCCTTCATAGCACGATCCTTCATACCAAATTTTATTTCCATAGCTTTATGTATGGCTTAGTTATGGCACTTTATGTGTTTTCGGTTTTCGCCATTTTGTGGGCGTGGCAGTGGTCCGATTTTGCTCATTTTCGAAAGCAACCTTCCTATGGTGCCAAGAAATAAGTTTGCCAAGTTTCATCAAGATATCTTAATTTTTACTCAAGTTACAGCTTGCACAGACGGACGGACGGACGGACGGACGGACGGAAGGACGGACGGACGGACAGACAGACATTCGGATTTGAACTCCACTCTTCACCCTGATCACTTTGGTATATATAACCCTATATCTAACTCGTTTAGTTTTGGGTGTTACAAACAACCGTTATGTGAACAAAACTATAATACTCTCTTTAGCAACATTTGTTGCGAGAGTATAAAAATTAAAAAACTGTTTGAGATCAAAAAATTAACTTCAGTGTCTTGTAGACCTTATATCTAATTAACATATTAAACAAGTAAGGAAGGGCTAAGTTCGGGTGTAACCGAACATTTTATACTCTCGCAATTTATTTATTTAACTTTATTTATATTATATAATACACAATGTGACCCACATATTCGTCATATATATTGTATAAAGTCCATTGAAAGTTAGAAACCCCAATATTAGGTTAGAAGCACCGAGGTCCTCGTGTTCGATATATGGGGCCTTAAAAACCAATGGTCCGATTACGGCGATTTTTAGAATGGGGCTGCCACACTATTAACATAGTATTTGTGCAAAGTTCTGCACCGATACCTTCACTAGTGCTTACTTTATATATTGTAAAGTAAACGATTCAGATTGTCTTCAAAGTTCTGGTATATAGGAAGTAGGCGTGGTTGTGAAGCGATTTGGCCAATTTTCACAACATATCATTGGGATGTAAGGGAACTATTACAAACCAAGTTTCATTGAAATCGGTCGAGTAGTTCCTGAGATATGGTTTTTTGACCAATAAGTGGGCGACGCCACCCCATTTTCCATTTTGTAAAAATGCAGAATGCAACTTTCATCTACCATTTCTTATGTGAAATTTAGTGTTTCTGACGTTTTTCGTTGGTGAGTTAACCCACTTTTATTAATTTTCAACCTAACTTTTGTATGGGAGGTAGGACATTAGTTATGATCCGATTTTTTTCATTTTTTGGACTGTATTAGGAAGTATGTATTTAAAAAACGACTGCAGAAAGTTTGGTTTCTATGGCTCTATTGGTTT